>CM047580.1:42209312-42282785 GCA_026184515.1 Peronosclerospora sorghi | reverse complement strand
CAACTAGCGACACGATCCACCGAGTGTTGAACTAGCCCATTCCATCGCGTACACAAGGTGAGATGGCAACGCAAGATCAATCGGACCAGGCGTCTTCTATTGATGATCGGTCGTCTGCTAGCAGCGGACGATCAGATCTGATCGCAAGCGAAGGTCCGCGGGGTACCCCCCCCCGTAAGTTGGAAGTCTGGGCACGATGGTGGTCAGGTTCTCGACACAACTGTGTTCGATTTTGAACTTGACTCCACCACAACAACGTCACGAGAAGGTGCCTCTAGGGCCTCGGCATACAGCCGACTCTTCTCCACAGAAGCCTCTCTGACATAATTGTCAGACGCTCCAGAGTCTATCGAGACTCTCCAAGGCTTATCAAAACCTCTCACGTCCGCAAGGACTACCAGCAAACCTGGCTGGTACACCAACTCGGTGCTAGAAAGCACCGCTTCCCTCGGGGATTTGTGCTGTCGTCCCCTACCCTGGGGCTTAACAGCACTGAGGGGTCCCCCTGTAGGGCACCGCGCACCTACTGGGAGCCGTCGTTTCCCGACGGCTTGGACAAGGTTTTTTTTTCCACCCTTAGTCCCTTGTAGTGAGTGTCTCGCTGGGGATTTTTCGGACATCTGTTCCGCAGATGATCCATGCTCCTACACAGGAAGCATCTCAGCGGCCCACGCCGCTGCAGCATAGCCAAGAGCTCTGTCTCGAAGCTCTGTGAAAAAGAGTCCGAATGACTCTTAGCGGGAGGTTTCTCCTCCGCTTCGACCTGACTCAGGTCCATGGGTTCGGGACCCACCTTAGAGGAACGGAAGTTCCTCTCGGAGTTGAACGCCATATTGAATGCCTCTTCCAGGGATTCGGGTCGGCATCGGAACAATTCCGAACGTGCTGGCCCTTCTCTCAGGCCTCCCATGAAGACGGGGATGGACACATCGTCCGAATACGCTTTCGCGTACATCCCTTCCAACAGGGTCTTCAGCTCCTGGATATAAACCTCCAGGTCCTTAGTGCCTTGACGGCACCTCAGGAACGCCAGTTGATTCTGGAAAACCAGATCAGGCGTTGCGTACATGTCCATAAGCTTCTTCTTAAGGACCTTCCATGTTGGAAACACCTCCTTGACTGATTACGAGCATGTAAACGCCCATGTACGGGCTTTTCCCGTAAGATGGGTCAATGCAAGTCCCACTTGCAAGTGATCAGAGGTCATGTTCGCTGTGGCGAAGGCCGTTTCTACCTCTCGCAACCAAACATAAAGGTTGTCACCCTTCTCTCCGGTGAACTCCTTTATCTTAAACGATAATGGAGGGCGCACCCCCGTGGATTGACCTCCACCACAACTCGCCTCATGAGCGATGAGGGCATTCACCCTTGCCTTTACGACCTCAAGGCCTTTCTCCACTAGGAGCTTCATACTTTCTTCCCCCGTGAAGGGTAACAGCCTTTTAAAGGCTTCCTGCTGGACGAGGGTCAAACTATCCCAATCGTCCTGGTTCATCCTTTGCAGAGGATGCCTAGTCTACCAACACAGGTGTTGGATTGACTACAAGTGCTACCACATGTAGCCTACCCGTATATGCACGGTGCGGCTAGCGCACAGAGGAAGACTCTTCCTTAAAGCGGTAGCTACCGCTACTTAGCCGATACGCCCTTGTAAAGGGCTTAGTAAGAGAACTCTCCTACTCGGGGCCAAGATTCCCGGGTTTGTTTACAACTTATCCTTAACGGCTGTATCCCCTTTACGGGATGTAGGTAAAGGGAGGGCTCCCTCTTACCTATGACACTCACTGCGCGCGCGACCGGTCAAGGTCGCACGTCCGCAAGATAGAGTGAAATGTAAACTGAATATATTTAATATGTAATTAGCCTAAATTAATTTAAACTAATATAAACTATATGTAATACTAAGTAGAATATTCCTAATTAGTACCTAGCTAAAATGTAGTGTACACACCTGTGTACTGACACATGGATGGCTGACACACCACCACACCAAGGGCCCCTGCCCTGATTGGCTAAAATAACCAAAGGTTCAAAACCTTTCAAACAGGTCAATACCGACCTCAACCGTGGTGTACTCATGTACACTAACATTATATGTAACTCGAATGTAACCCCGTTAGACATAGGGCGAGAACCACCGGGTGGTTCTCGCCCTATGTTTTCGTCGTTGGTCAATGCGCTATTTGTAACCAATTAAAAGAAATCGATGGTACAGTTCGACTTCGCTTAGGTTCTGGATCGCGTACTTAATTGAATTTTGTACTTAGATCAAGAAATTCGCTTAGGTGCGGGATCGCGACACGGTATTCTTTTAGGGTCGCCCTACCAGCACACCCCTCCGCCCTACGGGCACACCCTAACGTTACCTTCGACCAATAGAAATATGTCCAAAACGTATTTTTAACTAATCGATGATCCGTATGACGTATTAGAAATATCAACCAATAGAAATAATGAAGAACACGAATCAACATCATTAGGGATAGTGGTGAGCATCGTGGTAACAATTAGACACCGTATCGTGGTGTTCGAGGCGCCGCTACACGAACGCCGAGCTCTTCGAGAAGCAAGACGTGCTTTATTATTATATAGAAGATTTTGTGAATGTAACGATGTAAAATTTACATCATATGGCAGTGTGTCGATTTAAGACGAAGAGCTTTTCCAGTTCGTGTCCTTCCTGCTTTCACCCGAAAGATTTACGATGTTTTCGGGCAAGAGGGTGCAGCTGTTCATGCTGTTGGCTATGCTTTGGTCAAGAGAAAATGTTCAAGTGTCGGGCATGGATAGATCCACGACATTTACCCGCTGGGAAGACGCTTTTGCTCGCTATTTGATGGCTGAGACTGATGAACGGCCTCGTTATGGAGTGTTAGTGTTGATCACGTATCGTTCGAAGATACTGTTTCCATGTACATGGCGTCAGCTAGACGTGCTGCCAACTTTGTTAATGCTGTTGTGGCTCTTGTAACAGAAAATGCCAATGTTTCAACCCTAGGAAGTGGCCACTTTTTATGCCGCCACGTAAATCAGTCGACGTTGTTAGCCAAAGTACAGATAGGCATCTCGATGGGACTTCAAGATCCTATATTAGAATTAGAAAGTAAATATCGAGTGAATCTCATGTATGATGAACTGCAGTTAGGCAAGTTTAAGAACACAACGAAGATTTTGAGATAAGAGAAAGTGGTAGAAAGCAGCTCGAGAGTCAAAAGCTTTGAAACGTTTTTCTAATACGTCATACAAATTATCGATTGGTTAAGAGTACGTTTTTGACATATTTCTATTGGTCGAAGGTCACGTGAGGGTGTGCACGTAGGGCGGAGGGGTGTGCTGGTAGGGTGACCCTTCTTTTATATATAGACAAGTGTAGGTACCCGTCGTACCGACGGGGCAGTGCATAAAAACCGTCTGTTCGTCTACAAACTTGACGCCCATGTATTTCCAGGGATAGGGTAGCAAAAACATAGGGCGAGAACCACCCGGTGGTTCTCGCCCTATGCTTTTGCTATTTTTTCGCCCCAGCTAACCGCACCCCATTACCCCCCCCCCCGCCCAATCCAAAGGCTGGAAAAGGACCATCGTACAGACGGTATTCTTTTCTATGTATACAATTCAACCGCCTGCAAAATGTCGGTATGTAAAGCTGCTATTTCTAACCAATGATAAAGTCGAATAGTTTTTTTTACTTAACTGTAAAAGCGCTATTTGTAACCAATTAAAAGAAATCGATAGTACAGTTCGACTTCGCTTAGGTACGGGATCACGACGACATGGTATTATTTTTTATATATAGACTAGGGGATGGTACCCGTCGTACCGACGAAATGTTTCATTGAAATATCATTAAAACTACTGTTTATCTACATTAACCTTTGAAAAGAAGAAATATTTTATTTTTTTGGTGTTAACGACGCGTGCAATCTCGAACATTGGACGCTTCTATCATTCCGAAATTTTCCAACCTCATTCAACGTAGTGCTTTGTCATAAACGACGTTGCGCATTACTCGTAGTTCTGCAGACTCAGATTCCAAAAGGAGGGAGATGTTCTCCGGTGCTGTCGACCGTGAAAAGGCGACGTACAACTGGCCATGCGAGAACACGTCCCTTGTGAGACATATGCCGACCTCGTGAAGCGTCTGTCCCTGTGACTTGTTTATCGTCATTGCATAGGCCAAGCACACAGGAAACTGCTTCCGACGGACCGTGGATGGCAGGCCGGATTGCTCAGATGTTAGTCCAATGCGCGGGATAAAACAAACATACCCTGCATGATCACCTTTCAAGACTTTAGCTTCAATCACACGTGCGGAACACCGGCGGACGAGGAGGCGCGTCCCGTTGCAAAGACCGTTGGATGGATCCAGAATCCGCAGGAGCATGATTGGTGATCCAACCTTCAGCGCCAGTCGATGCGGCGGACATCCATTCACGTCAAGATGGTTCAAAAACTCTGTCGGAACTGCGTTTGCACCCTCCTCATCGTCAATTTTGTCGGCGCTGAGAAATTCCTGTTCTTCCCCCGGAACCATGGTCAGGACGGCTGTGTTGATCTCGGCCACAGTGTCATTGCAGGCGGCAAGGATTGCACGGTGGCCAAAGTAGGCACGCGCGTTCCTTGTGGTATCAGCAATGCCATCATAATCGCGGTGATCAGTCCATTCAATGTCTGGTTGTGGATCACCATCAACTCCGGACAACAAATCCGATCTGCGTCGATTTTTTTTCAGCCGGTCCTCTCCAAGTGCAAGCAGCCAATCCGCAAAAGTGCGGTTCCCAAAGTCCGCAATTGTCCGGGCGTTCACAGCACGCATGATTTGCCGTAAGCGATACACGTGCACGCACATCCACAGGTAGAACTCCTTGATAGATGCCGCAACAATATCAGGACGCAGGCCCCTTGGGACAACAGGCAGCACCAGCCGGAAGTCTACCGATAACACGACTGTGATTCCGCCAAAAGGAGCATCGGATCGATCCATGATGTCTCGGAGTGTGCGGTCAACAGCCTCAAATGCGAACTTACTCATCATAGGGGCTTCATCCCACAGAATCAGCGCTTTCCGGCGAATCATATCAGCAAGGTCGCTCTGCTTGCTGATTGAACACACTATCAAGGGCTTTAAGTCAATGGGAATGTTGAAGCTTGAATGGGCTGTGCGGCCCTCATTCAGAAGCAATGCTTCAATGCCGGAAGATGCGACCGCAAGTGCAATATTCCCCTGGCCTCGCACCGACTTGAGTATGAGGTTCTCAGAGAATGTTTTCCCCGTCCCGCCTGGTCCTTCAATGAAGATGACGCGGCCGTCCAGCTGCATCACCTCGTGGTAGACGGTGAGCTGCTCTGCGTTCAGCATGTGGACCACCTGCTCGCTCTGTTGTCTCAATTCGTTGGCATCAAACGCAAGATGCTCCGCAATGAAGCGGTTTCCTTGGAGGTCATCCATCGCAAACGCAGGCTCCGGAAGTGAAGTCTACCAGAGTCTTCTCAAACGGAAGAAGGATCTGCGCAATATACTTCAGCGCAAGAATTTTGATCTGCTCCTCTGACGGCTCTGCATTTTCCTGTCGGCGCAGCCGGTGTACGCAGTCTTCTGACAGGTCCGTAGCAAACTCGACCCACAATTGTAGTGACTCTGCGGGTGGTCCATGGATGATAATGGTGACGAACAAAGATCGTAGTTGTGCCCCGCTCTGCATTGCGGAGGCTTCACGAAGGCATTGCCGCCACTCTTCGTCATTCTCGTATAATCCGAGGGCCACGCATGCCGTCTTGAACGCTTCGTGCACCATACCATTATGCGTCCGCAATTCGGCAAATGATGTCACCCCTTTGACGGTTGTCAGAAAAGTGCGCAGAAAATATCTTTCACCAGCGTTGGGGCTCACAAAGTAGAGTCGGCCGATGCACACGCCTCGTTTCCGGACCGTCCACTGCTTTAGGCTTTCATTCCACACAAAAAACGATGGGAATTCCAAATAGGTTGTGTTGCGAGCAACCTCACTCGCGCGATTGGCGTTGAACCATTCCGTGAGATTTGTTTTACGTGCCCGGTCAGCGTTTACTACATCGGTCAAGTTCCCATCGGTGTTGAACACGATTTGTTGCTGATCTGGCAGGTGAACCTGCAAACGCTGCACCGACGGCCAGTTATCGTGAATATTGAAGCCCATAAGTTGCCAGTACCCTTCTGGAGCAGAGACGTAGCGAGCGTCAATGTACTGTTTAGCCTCGTTTCCGTCTCCAAGCACCGCGGTAGTACGGTCGTGCCCCTTGTAGACATACTTGAACAAATATTTGACAGCGGTGATGGAGGAACACACCTGCAGTAGTTGACGTCTCTTTGTCAGCCAATATAAATGCATTATTTACGTCAGACTCACCTCGACATTGATGTGCGCATCGTACTTACAAGCGAGGGACACATTATGCGGCACGATCCAGCGGTTGTCCACATGACGACCTTTTGCATCCACAAAGGAACGTCCGTCATCCCGCCGTCGGTACAACGGGTAACTGTACACCTCGGCAGATGTCTGGTTGGAAAATGCACTCGGATAGCGCTTGGTACATTTGCGATCCTCCATGCAGGGAGCGTTTGGATTTTCCACACCGCAAGCTCCGTGCACCAAGCAGCGGGTCACGGTATCATAAGCATCTGCATGTGTCGCTGGATAAGGGATCTCCGCGGACACCGCCGAGTCAATGTCTTCAGGGGTGCGCAGCTTAAAATCCTCGTCCACGATGAGGAGGATGTGCCCATGTGGGACACGCTTTTGGAATTCGATCACCCAGAATTCGCCGATCACAGACCCAAAAACCTTCCGGTCTGTGGGGTCACGCATGCACTCGTGGAATTTGATGCTAAATACCCGCGCAACCAAATCCGGTCGATCCTGAGCGGTCTATCACGGTTCAAGCTCAGCCGTGATCTTGGTCCACTTTTGATTGCACGTTAAAGTTACAAAGAGGTCTGGGCGCCCACGCTTGCGCACAATTGTCATGGCATACTGATAGAGCTGGCTCATCTGTAGATCGCTTCCAGAAAATGTGGACGGAAAAATCATTTTGCGACAACTTGCGCTGCGTCGTGGTCAGTGGCGTTTATCACATCCAAGACTCCGGAGTACAACTCACACCGCAGATCAACTTGGTGGTAGGCAATATGCTGCAGTTGGCTGTTGGAGTGCTGTACCTTCTTCGTTCGTTCAATGGCAAAGTAGACGGAGTTCCAGATCGACCACCTGATCCCCCTCCATTCGCTGCCCAACCTGCTCGTACAACTGCACGTAAGGGTTGTGCTGTTCGAGCATGGCTTGGAGTTCCCCCATGATGCGCCCATCCAGATTCGGAAAGACATTCATGCGGCCACCAAGTGCCATGCTGCTGTCAGTGATATATAACTGCGAGAACTTCCTTGGCTGACCCCGCTCCGGTAAGAGCGATACCATTCGGTGGTACAGGGAACCTTGAAGCCGGAAGGCGTACACCCCTCCCTGCATCGTTAATCCAGCTTCGCATCCAGGGACGTGAACGAAAGCGCGCTGTTTTACGCCCTGATGTTGGTGCGGAACCCCCGGGCAATAGGCGTTTGATCCCGTAGCAGACTCCGTAATGGCTCTGGTGGTTGTGCCCATGGTGGGACGTTGGAAACTTTGCCTCGGTTGCAGCACGTGGTGAAAAGTGGGCGTGCAAGGGTTTATCAAGGACCCTTCACGCGCTCCTCAATCCAATGGAGTTCCCCACATTGGTGACAGCAGACGTTAGCCCGGTTCAGCACAACTCATCAGACTGGTCCATAAAACTTACGGCAAAGGCGAGGGATGTCCCGGTCGGGATGATTATCAGGAGAAAGGCGATACTGGACCCGTCAATGTTCATCTCCGTCGACTTTTTTTACGCAGCGCATCCTGTAAGGTCCGAGGTGGTGGGTCAGATAAGTACCCCGGGTATAATGAACCATCATCAGCATCGCGAGGCGGAATTTGCGGGGATCTCCTGACGTGCAAGGGTGAATTCAGCGGCGCGCAAGTGGTATTCTAGAAGCATCCGTGAAGGCTGAGCACGTCTTGCCGCTGAATGAGCTTGGCGTATTTGTCCTTCTTCTTCTGGCGTCTCAACAGCACGTCGCCGATCATGCTGTTTCCGAGCCAGTCGGTTTCGCCGTAAATGTTCTTCTGGCGTCTCAACAGTACGTTGTCGAGCCTGCCGCTCCCGAGCCAGTCGGTTTCGCCGTGAACGCGGACTCTCGTCTTGCGTTTGCATTGGGTGGAGAAAATGTGGTAGTGGGTAGGGTATTGCTCAACTACTATACTCGCCATAAGACCGTACGAACAAATGATCATTTCTATAAGAGCTATTTGTAATATTTGTACCCGTCGTACCGACGAACTGTCATTGAAATTTCATTGAAACTACTGTATATCTACATTTACTTTTAAAGAAAAAGACAGTTTTTTGCGGGTGCGTTTTTACCGTAGTAGTATAACTAGTGGTGTGCGACATATGACCAGGCCACTTTATTTGTGGTGCTTAGCCTCTAAACGCCACAAATTGCCACAATTAAATTTTTCGGGGCGCCACAAATAACCTATTATATAATACAGAAGTACAAGAATAGAGCGCGACGCGTTGCACCTTTTCACACCTCCAGAATTCTTTTGACGAAATGACCACGAAACGGAAGACACCCTTCAGTCTCGATCATATCATGACTTATGGTCTCAGGATTTGCGATCGGAATCCTGAGACCAAGGCTGTGATATCTGTTGCGTGTAAATTTTATGTCCATTTTGGACGCGAAGAAAAAATTGATGCCAAGCGGAAGGCCAGCAGCACCTTAACGTACTTCAAGGCTCCGTTCCGGGCTGACGTCTATAGTCGGCATATGGAGTCGCAACAACCTTCTTGCTGGCAAGAATACTCTTCCCTGTCTGCGGAGCAAAAAAAATCATTCTTTGGCAACAATGCTCCTGTTGTGCACCGAAATACCATCAAATCTCATTTTTCTGGAGTCCAGACACCAGTACATCGGTTTTTGAACAAGAATATTGTTGACATTATCATTGGAGAGATGCTATATAATCCCGATGATCAGAACGACGACATCACAAAAGAGAGCGCTCTTTCAATTTTTGAAGACGTAATCCAACCAGAAGAAGCAGGCCTAGAGTCGCATCTGGAGACCGATTGTTACCGTATTGTTCTGAAGAATCGGTCCCAATTTTATTTGATTGTTGACTATGTCATCACTGGGGTATCTTTTCGTATGGCTTCTAGGATCCTGCAAATGACGAAGGACCATACTGGTTTAGCCTCTATTGGAAGCGTCAATGAAGGAAGGGTTGCGAGTTACATTCGCTTTGTTTGTGCTATGAATCTTCATAAAATTTCGGAAATGCTCTCTAATGTTTGGACTTTCTCTCTGGCGATGGATAAGGCCACCCATATTTCTACTTCTTACCTGGATATTCGCATTCGCGTCTTTGTTTCAGGCAGTATCCATAACTTCCATCTTTTGGCCATTCCAATGTTTAGTAGCCATACAGGGGAGCAAATATTTCTACATGCCGTACAGATGATCGACGTATTATGCCCTTCGTGGAAAGATTTAATCGTATCTAATTCAACCGATGGCGAGAGCAAAAAGTCCGGGAAAGTTCGAGGTGCAGCTACATGATTTGAACAAGTTGCTAAACCTGGATTCTTCCAAATTTGGTGTGGGCTTCACCAGCTTGATCTATGCCTTCAGTCATTTTTTAAGGCGATTATGGACGAACAGTTTTATTCATGGTTAACTGATCTTATATCGTACTTACGCAGACAGCAGACTCTTACAAAAAATATGAAAACAAAGGCACCCAAAGTAGCAGACACTCGATGGGAATCCATGTCCAAGGTATGTACTCTATATTTATTGGCATCCTTCTCTGGTCTAATTTCATTTTTGATAAGGTTGCTGTTTGGTTCCAACATCATCGATGGACATACAGCTGTATTTGGACCAGAAAAAACCTGCTTGCGCACCCCCATTGCAGCGGTGGATATATATTATTTTTGTTGCAAAGATATCGAAAGAGGCCACCATTACTTTCAGGAGTCTTGAAGGCCTGACTACTTTGGTTTCGCAGCAACGGGAGGGGCTATCAAAGCTTCAGAGCATCTATGCCTCTTGAGTTAAGGCTGTGGGACCCCGTACTGAGGAAGATGCAGATAATTTGTATCCTTGTATAGCAGTTCTTTCTGAAGACAGAAAATACTCGATCCAGTTATCGGATGACACAGCAGTATTAGAGGACCTTGGAACTTTCGTTATTGATTAAATGCAATTGATTGGCCAGGAATACACGGAACACATCGTTAAGAATGTTTTAACGTGCTCGGCGAATTTGTTTTCGGACATCGCTGCTGTGGTTGCGGAACGGGACTCAAGTAATAATGCAGCGGAACCTATGCCTCCTGTTTTGCCGCACCAGTTAGCCAAATGAGAGGTCAAGATTTTGCTGATGTGATTCGAAACCAACGTGCTCGCCTATCTGTTCGTTGGTCCCCACAGATAGAATTTATCGAGCAAGAATTTCGAGAACCCCGTGCCGCTTATGAACGTGAGTCTGCACTGAAAAATGTTCTGGACAGCAGCGCCAGTAGTACCTCCTTTGAATAAGGCAGGGACTACGTTCAGAGAAGGTTTGTTTACCTTGCGCGGTTTTGCGGGGGCTTGACCACAGCCTTTCCTGGCACAAGCACCGTGGAAAGTGATTGCTCACTGATTTCTCACTTGTTCGATGAGAGAGGACAACTTTTGCACTGCTTTGACAGACTTTTCGTTGGAGGGTATTCTTCACAGCAAGCAATTCAAGAAATTACAGTCAATCTGATGGAATTCTTGAGAATACACTCAGTTTTTTTATCTTTTGTATAACTATATTACTATATTTTATATATTGCTCCACAATTAACCACAAATAAGCTTTTGTGTCGAGCCACAAATTTTTTGCTTATTTGTGGTATTTGTGGCGCGTGCCACAAATAAAGAGGCCTTCATATGACCAGTTATGTATCTAAACTTAGTAATGCAGTTTTTTTCGTTAATTTGTTTGTGGCATTAAAGTAGGCACCGGAGTATATGTACAGTATACAGATTTTATGGCATGAACAAAAAATGGTATTATTTCGAGTGACTCCTTAAGTAAAACGAATACCGCCACCAATGCCTCCATGAGCCCCGCCAGATGTGTGGTAAAGTGTGCCATAAAATTGGGCCTAATTGAGGGCTTAATTGTGGGCCTAATTAGGGGTGTGACTGCGGACACAATCGGGTGAGTAATTGCGTGTACGATTGTGTGTACCACGGTGTATACAGTTGCGTGTACAACTGCGGTGCACATAGACAGGACATAGACGGGGCATCGTGAGAAGGTACGACTATGTACAGGTACCTAACGAACAGCAACGAACAGCGACGAACGACGGATAAATCAGGTCGACTGGTCGACGGAGGACGCTGCAATGGATAGTTCTGATTGGTGGATATTAGGTAATTTGTAGTTCTTAGGATTTAAGCAATAATAAAGTTCTCCTTCTGCATACGATCGAGCAGATCGTTTCGGGGACGGCACCTTTGCGCCTCCCTTATTAGTATACACCTCTACGTCCCGGGCGGGAGCACCTAGTGCGTTTTTGGCCCACCGGCAGGCGTAGAGTGTTGAGAACTCGTCGCAACTCCGCCCGCTGTGTCAGCGGTTCTTCTGTAAAGGTTTTTTGGTCTCGGGAACGTGATTGAGCAGCGCTCTCACCTCTTCCCTTTTTGGTTCACGTTTGGCCCCTAGAGCTCGGCTGCTATAAGCGCCCCACGGGAACTCTAGGTGGATTTAGTGGAATTCCCCTCCCTCGTAAAGTCTAGGCTAAGAATTTGGGTGTTCTTTTAGACGTTTAAGACTCCAGAGGCTCCGTGATCGGTCTGTGAAGACTTCCGCTGCCTGATCAAGTACCCCCTTCGCCGATCAACACCTTATCGACACTCTGCAACTTGCGACCCGCGTTCATCTGATCGCAACACGCGCCAAATAGTGCCTGATCGACTAAATCGATCAGACCGATCAGACCGATCAGACCGATCAGGTCGATCAGGTCGATCAGGTCGATCACGATCTGATTTTCGAATATTGGCTCTGATCACCCTTATCACCCCCTGATCAACGACCAGAGGCCCTGATCATCGACTATTTTCGCCTGATCAAGCCGGATCGACAACAGTCGCTTCATCATAAGTCAGCTCAATCTTGCAGCAAGGAATTGCAGCGTGCTATCCCCGCCACCTGGAGAGCGACCCACGCCAAAGACGTCGTGTACACAAGGTGATCAGGAACACAAGAAATCAAAGGACAACCGGAGGACCTCCTTCGTTAGTCGGCAGTCCGGGCGCCGTAGTAACGCCTGATCAAGTGTCAAAAACTTTGATCAGCTGCTCCACTACAGATGCACCAATGCCACCGCTTGCACCACCGGAGAGGCCACCCGCAGATCCACCGGCGGCTTCACCACGGCTACCGCCACCAATGCCTCCATGAGTTCCGCCAGATGCACCGATGCCACCGCTTGCACCACCGGAGAGGCCACCCGCAGCTCCACCTGCAACCCAAAACGACATAGCTGGTGACGGTGGAAAAACTCCAGAATTGCGTTCTCCAGGATGAATCTTCACTACTTTGCCCCAGCCAATAATCATATACTGGCCGTCCAACTACACAAATTTAATCAACAATATTTGAGTACATACTACGTCATAGAAAATCCAACTTCACGCACTTCCTTGTTATCCAGATTAATGCGAGCATCGTCTGCGTTACGTCTCTCTGTAAAAGCTCACGAATGCACAGTTACGCTTACGTGCACGCTCTTCTTCAGACCTAGGCCACATTATCTTCACAGAGTTTATCTCTCCGTACTTTACAAATTCTGCCTGTAAAAAATACATCAAAACAGCATCCTCACACGCTATCATTTTGCTTTTTGAAGGGATCTACATAGGGACAAACCTCTTAACTTCCTCAGTAACAGTAGGCGCCAAGTTCCCAACATAAAAATTAGTCGTATCTGGGTTTCCATCATCATACGATCCTTTCGCTGCGATCTTCTCCTTCCTGTTTAACGTTTATCTTATTAGCAACTTATACTACAAAAAGTATCCTGATAGTCCCATCTCACCTTTTGAAACTTTGTCTTTTTCTAATGACCCAACACAAAGCGCGCCAACTTGTCGTCCGTCAGCGCTGCTAGTGAGCTCGGCTGCATTTCTGTCTTCTCCATTCCCCACGGAAGATTATTTGAATCTTGCATGGGAGAAGACGAATCGATCGCCGCGTCCGACATTGCGTTACTTGATTGCCTTCCCATCGATAGGTAGAATTGATGATTTTGCACGGCTTTATGTGTTATACACAAGAGTTAGGGGCAAGAAATCGAATTTATACTTAAATCAAGATGATTTGCTTAGGTAACGGGATCGCATAGTTATTCAAAATTCATACATAGATAGATCAAGATAATTCGCTTAGGTACGGGATCATCGACGACATGAATTCTTGTTATTATATAGACTAGGGGATGGTACCCGTCGTACCGACAAATCATTGAAATTTCACAGAAACTACAGTATATCCACATTTACCTTCAAACAAAAATATTTTTTTGCTGTTATAGGCATACGTTGCCTTGTAGTTTTCCCGTTACTTTTTCAACAGCGTTGCCTATTATCTAGATAATGTTATAATGTTATATGTCATGTCACTATATTGAGTAAGAACTTCTACAGTAGAACCTGTCTAAACGGATACTGTCTAAACAAATAACCCCGTAAACAAATATATATTGCCGGTCCCAAGTACGTCCCCGTGCTTGAACTAGTAAACCTCCATAAGCTGATATTCAATACGATTTATTGGTCCCACAACTTTTGTAAACTAATACTGCATATCATATGTAACAAAATTAATACTACTGTACCAACTATGTGCGATGGAAAAAATCCTGGGTGTTCCTCGGAACATCTGGCGAGTCCTATGGAAGATTACAGCATCCTTCATCTGCCGTAAGGAAGCAATAATTTGTCATTGTTGCCTGTCTGTTGCATCCAGTAAATGTGGTGGAGCGGCTTATCAAAGTTTTTGACGCTTGATCAGGCGGTACCACGGCACCCGGACTGCCGACTAACGAAGGGGGGCCTCCGGTTGTCCTTTACTGCTTGTGATTCTGCTCACCTTGTGTACCCGACGGCTTAGGCGTGGGTCTCTCTCCAGGTGGCGGGGATATAAACACGGCAATTCCTTGATGCAAGATTGGGGAACTTGTAACAAGTTGACTTATGTGCCGATCAGGCGTGATCAGGTACAATCAAGCTCAAATCAGGTGTGATCAGGCTTGATCAGCAGTGATCAGGCTTGGGCAGGCACCAAAAGTCGTTGATCAGCTGTGATCAGACTTGATCAGGCTTGATCAAGTGCGTAAAGTCGCTTAGTACAAGTTGGCGCGATCTGCGAGTTGTTGATCATCGAGCACAGTTGCATATCGATGATCTTGTGGTGATCAGTGGAGGGGTACTTGATCGGGCAGCGGAAATCTTCACCACTCGATCACGGATCCTCTGGAGTATTAATCAGCTAACAGAATACCCTATCGAAATGTATTCTTAGCCTAGACCAACGAGGGGGGTGGCGATCAGCTACGGGCTGATCTACAGTTTCCACTAAAATCCACCTAGAGTTCCCATGGGGCGCTCAGAGCAGCCGAACTCTAGGGGCCAAAAAACGTGGACCAATGGGGGAAGAGTTGAGAACACCTTCCCCCCAAAAAAACCTTTACGAAATAACCGCTGACACATCGGGTGGAGTTGAGGGTGAGTTCCCCAGACCTTTACGTCTGCCAGTGGGCCAAAAAGTGCACTACGTGCTCCCGCCCGGGACGTAAAGGGTGCGTATGCAAAAGAGAGGGAGGCGCGAACGCCTCCCCCTCGGTGATCTTATCGATCGGACGCAAAAGGAGAACTTAATTAGCACTTATATCCTAAAACTACCAAAAACCGAATATCAGCCAATCATAACTACCCATCCCTATACGCCTCGTCGACCAGTCGACCTGATTTATCCGTCGTCCGTCGCTAACCGTTAGGTAACTGTATCAGTTGTCGCGTCGTCCCAGATGTCCCGTCCATGCCCCGTCCATGTTCGCCGCAGTTGTGCCGACTGTTGTACTGACTGTTGTGTCAACAGTCGTACCGGCTATTGTACCAACTATCGTACCGACTAATATATCGCCTATTGTACCAACTATGATACTGACTACTGTACCAACTATGGTGCCGCAAAAATTTATAATATGCTTCACCACAGCCGCCCCTGATCCGCGTCCCAGCCGTACCGCGGTTGGGGCGGGGGTCGATCATGCCGTTGTCTGCCCTCGATCATCTCTTCTTTTCGTCGGGTCATCATCGATAATGTCGTTGGCACCGTTAGCGCCCATCGATCGCCCCTTCCTTTCATCTGTCGATCAAGTTCGATCAGGTCATCATGACCATGCATTTCCACATTTTCCTCATCAAGTCGATCATGCAGACGATCATGGATAGTGTTTCATCACTTGATCAGTCTATTGCTGATCGCGAGGAGGAGATCAAGCAGTTATGGGAAAGGATTGCGCCCCTGCGCGATCATTTCCGTGCGACGGTCAGCGATCTCCGAGCCAAGCTGAAGGCTTCTTCGTGTGCCGATGGCAATTGTGGCTCGTCGAATTGCGAAAAGATGAAGGAGCTCATGCGTTTCGACGGCGGATTCCGTTCCAGTCATTTGCAATCGCTTGCTTGGCACACTCGTCCCAGCACGGGCACAAAAAGCAGCAAGCTGTAGCCGTGCAGCAATCGTTTCAATGTCTTCCACGTCGAAGCCTCATCATCCATGGGCACAAACTGGCGCAGAAACTTGACCAGCTCTTGATCGAGATTAATCCGTAACGGCAAAAAGCGCGCTTTCAGTCGATGTTCTTCGCACAACTTTGCACCCGTTCGCACTGTCATGACTTGCACACGGACCATGGAGCTACCGCTTTCGCGTGGATGCGCCGGATTTCCAGTAACACACAATCTTTCGGATCTGGGACGTCGAAATGTAGTCCAAGAGCTCGATATCGCCGAGGACCAAGACCGTGTGCGACGCAAGGGACTGCGCTTCGGCGTCATCAAACAGCTCGAGTCGCACTTGGATCCGCGTCACGACCAATTCCAGCATTTACTCCGTCTTGCGACCACTTTTCAACGCTCGTTTCCGCGTACACTCACTCTCACTGCGCTCTCGTTTTCGATACGACATTGGCGAAGCACTCGCAAACAGACCACTACTCGGCGCACTTCCAGCCACATGGCCACCATTCGACGGAACGTAATCATCGAGCAATGCATCCACGATTTTTTCTTTCTTGGTCATCGCCACGTCCTTTGCTTCCTATTTCGCTTGCTTTTCTTCGAATGCCGGCAGTCGCCCGACGTCGCTCACATCGCGAGTCCAGTCATATCCACAAAAAAAAACGCATGCAAACGTTGAAATTCCGCAGCAGCACGTACTGGATCACGAGCGGCGACGGAGCGTCGACCTTCCGTGCGGCATTTTCCCGACCAAGGGAGCGAATCGCTTCTTTACATTCCTTTTCACCAAACGAGAGCGACGTCGCGGATCCACCGATCGGAATTTCCACGTGATTCGGATAGATACGCGACGGCGTACCTGTCGGCGATGCACTCGTGGCATCCCAAGTCTCATCGTAATACCATCGTGCCGTATGTTGATCAGGAGGAGACACATCGAGATCCCGAACGATGCACTAGGATCTCCCACATGGCTACTACTAGTCGACGAAAAATAATCTTGACGCGTCTTTAAGTTCCCACCACCGCCTTCGTCATTGTCTCTTTGCTCGAGCACGCTCGAATATCCCATACTTTCACACTCTTCCCCCTCAGGACTCGATGCCATGTCCAGAAGACGATGTAAGCGCGACTGCAGATAACGATAGGGCGCAAAATCCAGCTCAATCTCCTCACATTCGCCGTCATGTGCATTGATCACCGACATGGACATGGTCGCATGGCCGGCGGCATCGTCGTTGTCGAGTGCACCCCACTGGGCTTGTCCGCAATTTCCACGTGATGCGAAAACGACGACGCTGTTTCTTCCGTCTGCAAGTCACTCAACTCAACTTCTTCCAGCCCATGTTGCATTCACCAACAGTTTTTCGACGTGGCTGGAAACGCAGTCATTGGACATGAACACGTCATCAACGCATCATCATCGTACATGGTGTCATCAGCTAAGCTCTCGTGCTCTTCTTCCACTGGCTCAAATAACGTCAACTCGTCTCGAGCTTCTCTTTCTCCATTGACACTTCTCGTCGTATGATTCTCGAGCCATCGGGCTGTTTATTCTTTATACAGCATGGAACCTTTCTCAGGTGAAGCCGAAAAAAACCACGGATCGTCAGTTGCCGTCGCGTCTTCGGTCGGCTCGGTTTCCATTAAAATCGCTCCTGGCGATTACTCCGTCTCGTCATCAACGGTTCTTATCTTCGAATAATAATCTTCAATCACGAGCTCATTAATCCAAACAGGTTTCGCCACGTGCTGTCTTTCCTCGCCCGTCCACACTCGAAAGCGTATGCAATGGTACCAAGTACTTCGTAGTGCTGTATTAATACTACGGTGAACAGTAGTCGAGGTGGTGTTTTAGTCAACCTGTTTGTGTTCCATTACCAGGTGGCTACCATAGGTTGATAGTACATTTTTTGATTCTCTAACAGAGCAAGATTGGCAGCGGAGGTCGCACATGTCGAGCAGTCAAACGTCGCGTCGACATTCATGTCGCAAAGGGAGCATGTTGGGCTGCACTGTGGGCAAAAGCAAGCTGAGGATCCGTTTGCCAGAACTTGGCACGAACCAATCCCACAGCATGTCCGTTTCGTACATGAGTCTTCGGTTGCTCCGCATGTGTCTCCAGTATATCCAGGGCCGCAGATGCACTTTCCGCTCTCAGTGTCGCAAGTATTATCGTTCTGGCATGCAAGATCGTTCATACAGCGAGTACAGCGTTGGTTGGGCTTCCCTTTCTTGCCGTCAACTTCTTTCCCATCAAATCCTTTCTTGAATACCCCCCCCCCCATCTACAGAATCACCACCCGCGCCACAATCAAAATCGCAGGCATTGGAAACTTCTTTCTCGCACTTGTCACCATCAGAACCAGCATAGCACATGCATGTGCGTTTGCCGATTTTACTTCTGCTCTTGTACGTACAGGTGCCGTGGTACGTGCACACCTCTTTTGATGCAGTCGCTTGTCAAGTTGTGGGTTCGCAAGTACTGGGGTCAGCAGCTTTGTTGGCACAGTAAGACACATCTATACATACGAACTGACCGGTTACTTTCTCTCCTTTTATTGTGACCGTAAACGTAGCGTCAGCACTATCACCAGCAGTCGTCACCGCCGGACAAGTTTTCCTCGCGGCAAGCAGGTCGTTTTGCTGTGTTGGGAGTACACTTGGAGATGACGTCGCCGTAATTATCGAACAAGATACAAGCGGTGCCTGGAAATTTCTTCTCGCAGTACGAGTCCGAGTCCGAGTCACAGTAGTAGGCAGGATCATCGTCAGCTACTACGCCCACGGATAGGGCAGTTTCAACAGTAATTAACGCGAGAGCGCAGTTCATTGTATGAGGATGAATCCCTACGTGTCCGTAACAACCGTGCTTCGGTATCTGTTGCCACCGTTTTTCCAAGAAAAAGCTTCGTCCCACTCCCAAACGCATCGGCATCAATCTCTTCCAGAATGTTCACCTCGCCATCGTTCTCGTGCCAAACCAATCGCCGGTCACTTCGTACGCCACTAGTATGCGAAAGATCGAGACCTCGAGCACCTACCTCCGTCACCGTGCCAAGGGGCTGCAAACTAGAGGAAAGCACAGGACTCAAATTCGTGACCACCGACACGCTTGAAGGAGACTCTTTTCCTGTCTCTAGTCCCCATACGCCGTTGTATCGCGAGGTTTCTGTTCAGTCACAAGCTGATCCGTCCACGTCGACACGAGCTCGATCAATGTATTGAACGAATCAAAGCACGCATAAGTATTCGCCGTGCCTAGGTTTAATTCCACAGAGAGCTCCTGGGATGCACGAGACGCCGATTTCTCTTCTAGGTGGCCACGAGATTTGGAGACAGCGCCGGGATCGAGGACTCGTACAAGGTCGACGAAATCCATTGTCACCAGTTGCAAGAATCCAAAGTTTCGAAAAACGTAAGCAAGGACGGATATTTCCCATCCAAGTTGCCAAACTGGAGTGCGTGTTTTTTTCTCTTTTTCGACGTATCACAAAGAAAAAGCTCGTTTCCAAGCACCCCAGCGTTGACTTCATCGTACTCGGTCCGCGCGTGCTTCAAAAAGATCTCCAAATCGCTGATCAAGACTTTGTAACCCTGCATCACAGCGCCTGTGACGACATTCGACGAGACACTGACTTTCCCTAACACGAGAATCGCGCGAGATGTCAGCTACATGGGCGCATAATCAATTAGCACGTCGTAGAAATTCACAAACAGCTTCATAAAGACAGTCTTCAGAGAAATGGGCAGCGGTACGACATCGTCTTGACCTTCGTTTTTGCCTCTCAAGAGCGTGACACACTCTTCATCCGACATACTTGCCGAATGTGGGAAACATGCACTTCTACCTTCATATCCCGCATTTCACTCATCTGGTCAGTTATATCCACGCCCATGAACAACAGCGGCGCGTTCGAGACGCCAAATGGAGTTCGATAAAGCACCGGCACAATCGGATTCGAATGTCCGTTTTGTTCCAATACGTCATGTTTCTAGCCACGAGATGGACACGAGAGACCAATTGCCCCATGTACTGCGATACCTGAAAAATCTTGAACGTCTCGTACACGAATAGCACGTAAAGAGACTTGTGTCATCCGTTTCTTCATGGATGGACACGTAGTCACTAATACGAAGTGTTCCTTGATCGAGAATCAGGTTGAAACTCATATAACTCGGCATCAATCGATTCCGAAGCGTATTAGTTCAACTTTCTGGTTGTAACTATCGACATTAATCGGATCAATCATCAAGAGCGTGTCAAATTGCACGAGTAATCGATCCAGCGACGATTTCATCAACGTTGCGTTCGCACAAGGTAGACTCATGTCCAGTGCATAAAGGGACGCGGCTGCAGCCCGCTCTCTCAAACGATTCTGCACGTTCTAACGCTTCCAAGTCCCATCCATTCAAACCCACAATCTCAACTCGAACAAATTCACGTCTTCAACCACAACACACCCGGCTTTAGTCTTGGACAGTGCGCGAAAGTATTCTTCCTGCGCTTAATGGACGCAGCCAAGGGCTTCTAATGTCAGCGCTGTACGGGTTTCAGACTGAGCGACATTTTCAATACTTAATCCAATGCGCAAATCGTCCTCACTCAGTTGTTTGTAGATAGTACTGAGAGCATCAACCAATCGTAGACGGATCTCGACATAAGATCCGATTTCTCCATGCGAAACTCACAAAAAAAGCCTCAGTGCGTAACTCCACACGTCATATTCGTGCGTAAGACGTCAGGTGTCGCCTTGCTTCTTTCCTCAGCCCCAAACCGCCCCATAGCCGCATTAAAAAACGCTTGAAGCCGTGGGTTCAGTTGTGATTGATCATGACTCCCTCTTCACGGCTGCGAACTTGGCTTCATCCTTTTGGGAAGATCGTCACTCGGGTAATACGATCAGCACTGCTCGACTCCACTTCAGACGCATCGCTCTCGGAAGGAGCAGATTGGTTGATTGACTGGTCCATTCAGTTTTCGCTCATCGTGACCTTGATTAGGCTCAGGATCAAATCCGTCCATAAGCAATTCTTCAGTTCCTTCATATAAAGCGTCGTTGCTAGATCAGATTCTGATGGCGCCTTACTTGACCGACTTTCGTCGCTCTCCGAACCAGGCGCCTCCAGCAACGCCTTCGGTTGGTCGGAATTGTAGTATTCCACCACCGGTTTCCAATCCAGATCTTCATATACACATACCACAGTGGGACGATCACAACTTGCGTTGTGATCCGCGGGGGCTACCGAAGGAGCCTTGGGAGGTGGTTGAGGCTTCTCCTCCTTCATTTCATCAGGGTACCTCCCCAGGCCCTGATGATCAGCACTTCCTTTCTTCTTCAGACGTGACGACGGCGAATTGCCCTCCGTCGCTACAAACACCTCCTACTTTTCCACATTGATCTTCAATTCTGGTTCTGCTTCCGTTTTCACGTCCGCATCAGCGCCACCTTGCGTAGAATCGCGGTGATATCCCGCGTCCCCAAAGCTCCGGGCACGCGCACCATTGTGGTGGAGCGGCTGATCAAAGTTTTTGAGGCTTGATCAGGCGGTACCACGGCGCCCGGACTACCGACTGACGAAGGGGGTCCTCCGATTTTCCTTGACTGCCTGTGTTTCTGCTCACCTTGTGTACCCGACGGCTTAGGCGTGGGTCGCTCTTCAGGTGGCGGGGATGCAATCACGGCAATTCCTTGCTGCAAGATGGGAATAGCTTGTAACTCAGTGTTCCGAGTGCTGATCAGGCGTGATCAGGCACAATCAAGCTTGAATCTGGTGTGATCAGGTGCGATCAGCAGTGATCAGGCTTGATCGGGCTTGATCAGGCACTAGAAGTCGTTGATAAGGCTTGATCAGGTGCGATCAGGCACTAAAACGTCGTCGATCAGGCTTGATCAGGTGCGATCAGGTACTAAAACGGTGTCGATCAGGCTTGATCAGGTGCGATCAGGCACTAAAACGATGTCTATCAGGCTTGATCAAGTGCGATCAGGCACTAAAACGTAGTCGATCTACTCGCTGACGCGATCTGCGGGCTGCTTATCGCAAGGCGCAGTTGCTGATCGTTGATTGCGGTGAAGATTAGGGGGAAGGGTACTCGATCAGGCAGCGGAAGTCTTCACTGCCTAATTACGTAGCCTCTAGTCCTTAACGGCTGAAAGAATACCCAAATCAAATGTATTCTTACGCCTAGACTTACGATGGTTACTTCACTAAATCCGTCTAGAGCTCCCGTAGGGCGCTTATAGCAGCCGAACTCTAGGGGCCAAACGTGAACCAAATGGGGAAGAGGTGAGAGCGCCGCTCAATCACGTTCCCAAGACCCCAAAACCCTTAGAAGATAACCGCTGACACAGCGGGCGGAGTTGAACGGCGAGTTCTAACACTCTACGCCTCCGGTGGGCCAAAAACTGCACTAAGTGCTCCCGCCCGGGACGTAGAGGTGCGTTTACTGAAGGGAGGCGCTGGTTTCCGTCCCTGTAGGTGTCCTTAGTAGTTGGACGCAAAAGGAGAACTTTTAGCACTTATATCCTAAAAACTACCAATTACCTAATATCGACCAATCAGAACTACCCATTCCAACGTACTCCGTCGACCAGTCGACCTGATTTTTCTGTCGTCCGTCGCTTTCCGTTAGGTACCCGTACCTACTCGTCCCTTCTCACGATGTACCGTCTATGTCCCGTCCATGTCCACCACAGTCGTACCCATAGTGGTACATACAGTTGTGCACATAGTTACACAAACAGTTGTGGCGGCAGTCACACCCACAATTATGCACCAATTTTATGGTACACTTTACCACAGCCGCCCCTGAACCTTGTCCCAGCCGGACAGCGGTTGGGGAGGGGGTCGACCCTGCCGTTGTCACCCATTGATCATGCCACCGTTGATCATGTTGTCCACACCCATCAATCATGACATCGTTGATCAGGCAGTCAGCACCCATCAATCCGCCCTTTCTCCCATCGATCAAGTCACAATCGATCAGGCCGCTGCCACTAAATGGTCTGCCCATCATGGTCATGCATTCATCATTCACCAACCGTGACATCAACGAGCAGGCTCTCTTGATCAGGAATTTCCACATTTCCTCCGACACTCAAGGATGCGAGCGATCACAAACAATGCCTCCATGATCACAAACAGCGCTTCGGCGACCACTAACAGCGCTCCTGCCCTCGATTGGTCTAAGGCCGATGAGATGATCGCTGCGGTTAATCAAGCATACACTCTGCAAGAGGCGCTCCGCACGCGAGATGAGGAGGTCATCGTATTAAACAACTCGCTCTAGGTGCTCAAGGACACCGTACCGATGCTTCGGGAGAACCTCGCAAGCCCTAACCGTCAAGTTGCTGATCGCGATGGTGAGATCAAGCAGCTCCGCGAGCAGCTTACGCCCATGCGCGATTAGGTCCGTTTGAAGGTCAAAGAGCTCAAGTCCAAGCTGAAAGGTTGCTGAGGCTACCATATCTTACCAACGCGCCCAGATCCGCGATCTGGAGGGCTATCGTGACCGCGATCGCTATCGATTATCGGTTCAGGAGGATACCATTGCTGATCACGCGTAAGAGATCTCGCGTCTTGCGGCACTCCCTGATAAATTGACGATTAATAAACTCCAACAGCGCTTGGGCGTGCTACAAGAAGCATATGATCACGTCGTCTCTAAGAACCAGCACCTGATCGAGAAGGCGTTCAGGCTCAACTCCGAGGCTGAGAGACGTAAGCAACAACGCGATCGCACCCGGAAGGAAAATGAGGCCTATCGTGTGAAAATGGATGAATATGTCGCTATCATCACCCAGATGGATGAGATATGTGATCGCGTCGATGGGGCGTCAGTTAGCAGGACCGAGATGGAGGGTCTGCGTGTCGAGAATTCCAAGTTAAAGACAGAACTTTCGATAGCGCGGCGCCGCTTCAATTACGTGTCTGCAGATCGCGACGCACTTCGCGACCAGTTGATTCAGGTTCAAGATGAACATACGCAATTGCAAGCGTTCCACTTGCGTCTCCAATCCGCGTTATCTGGTGTGTCGCTACAAATGGCCGGCGTCGTAAGCTATGATCGAGTTGCAAGATTGTCTGTTGACCTTCAAGGTGATTCTCCAGAAGATTCTGTCATTCGGTCCACTTCTTCGCTTAAGAGACGTGCTCAGCGTTCGCAATCCAAATCTAGGTCCAAGCGGCAACGCCAAGTTCTTCCCATTTCAGTGGAGAAGTCAGATTATAATCATTCACTCAGTCCTGATCAGCTGGATGACGATCTGGGCGGTTCTTCTGCCCTGATCAACGCACAAATTCCATCCAGTCCTACGATCAGCGAGTTCGGGAGTGAGGGTTCACTTTATCAAGGCTCTGCCGGGTTCCTCTTCCCTCTCACGGGTTACTACAAGTCGTTGATCTTGGTGCCTGATGGTGCATCAGATGAAGACATCTTGCCGTGGACTCCATGTCAACTTGGAGATTTTGATCTGAGCAACGTCTCGGCACAAGTGGTCTTCGACTACTTGACATGCCCCGAAGGATGGTTGTTTCCAGTCGCCACGCGCGCCCCTTCGGCTTATCAGTGGTGTAGTCACCTGAACACCCATCCGGAGGTAGAGCTGATGTACTCGCGACGTCCCTGGGAGTCCTTCAAGATCATGCTGCCACCTGTCTCTTTCCGCTCTGTCGGCTGGTTTGCCGACTTTGAAGCGAAGTACCAGTCGTTTCTTCACCATCACGCGCAGGCAATCTGGGAGTCGACGCATTATCTCCCCATCTATAAAAGCCTCCGAGAGCGCGACGACTTCTTCCAAGAATATTATCAAGGTCGACGTCAGCACAGAAGCCGTGCCGGGGCATCATGGAAGAAGGTCGTGGGATTCGTCCTGCAGGGCATGATCGACGGGGGTTTGTGATCTCGACATTTTCTTAGACCCGTCGATCTCCCATTGCGCTTGGAACCGTCCCCTAAAGTATGCTCCGGCCGACGATGGGTCATGTTACCCAGGGTTACTATCGGACCCACCACCTCGGACATTGCCGGACGCGCTGCGTGAGGTCGATGCCTATGAGCATTGGCGAATCCAATATCGCCTTTCTGTTGAGAATCATCCTGGCCGGAACATCCCTCGCCTTTGCCGTAAGTTTTATGGGTCTGGTTAGCTGGCTGATCACTTCTTCGTTAATCAATAAACACTTTTGATCATACCATTTCCAACTTTTTGCTTCGTCACTTTTCATGCATAACATAAATTGGTCTTCCATCGGCTCATCTGCCGTTGCTCCACCACCATATCTTGCAATATCCATCGTAAATTCACCACTTCAAGTCAGTCATCATTTGTGCATTAATCGTGAGTTTCGGCAATCGTTCTTCTCCAATCAAAGGTTCTTCAATCATAATCTCATAATCAGTTCGTTGATCATGCGCTAGTTGGACTCTTCGTACACTTGCATCACGTCGAACCGATGTCAGTTAATCATCTTCCGTTCGAAGTTCTTGATCAGAGCATCGCAGTTCAGATCTGCCTCTTCTACCCATGACGGCTCATCATAACCCTTCCAGTAGACTTGATATTCGCGTAGCGTTCTGCCATACCTATTCTTTCGACCAGATCGGACATCGGTGATGCGATCAACTTCAAATTAGTCCGGCTCTAGGGTCCTTTCCCAGCCGTCTTCCGGTAGTAAGGCTTCATCGAAATCAAGACGATCCTCTACCCCATCTGCTACCACAGTAGTAGGTCGATCTGGAAATTCCTTGACCAATTTCAACTTGGATAGGTGTACCACGGGGAATATGCGATAGTCGGTGCCAGCCGTAATCAATCTCGCAGCATGATCACCGATCACCTCATCGACTCTGAAGGGTCCATGCCACATGTGCGCCATTTCTTCGCGGACCCCTCTTTCACCTGATCGAGGTATAACCAGACCCTTGATCCAGCTTCGATCTTGTGTGTTGTTACTTGATCATTATGCTTTTCAGTTCGATCAGCCACTGCTTGGTGCAATCTAGTGCTCACTTGATCACGGGCGTAACGGTAATCTTTCTGCAGATTATATCTCCACCGACGAGCATCCCGGTATTTACGCCGAATTCCGCCAAGTTGCAGCGTTGATTCCAACGGTGATCGCGGATCCCACTCATACGCCAAATAAAATGGTGTTTCTCCACGAATGCGATCAGGGGTCGAATTTAGCGCGAATACCAGTCGCTCCGAATATGAGCTCCGATCCTTCTGACCGACATCTGATACATACATCTTGATTGCTCATGTGATCGTCTGCACCATTCTTTTCGCCTTGCCGTTCGCTTGTGGACTGTATGCCATAGTGGCACTCTGTCGTTGTCCCACGATCTAGTTGAACGCACGAAATACTTCGGACATAAAACCGGGTTCTCGGTCGTGCCTGATCACCTCGCTAGCCCCAAATCGGCGAAATACGCATTCTTCGTAATTTTGGCGACTTTCAGTGCTGTACGAGATGATCCAGCTTTCGCGACACCATACCCGTGAACAGATCAGTACAGATCAGCAGTTCCGTATGCCCATCGGTTGATCGGGGCAACGACGGGATATGATCCATGGCTATCACTTGAAATGGGTACGTAGCTTCAATGTTTCCCGTTGACATGCCCTTGATCGTATGTTGTTCCTTCCCCGTCTCGCAATCTACGCATTCCCCAACAAATCGTTGCACGCTGCGAAATAATCCACGCCAATTAAAATACCGCCTGATCCGCTGATACGTACGCCTTATACCCTGGTGTCCTCCTTCTAAACTCACATGATAATGGTGGAGGACATCCGCATGTAGGTCTCAGGTAAACCAGCTTGATCAAAGAGTGTCGATCATCTCGATCTTCTTGGTCACCGCTGGCCTTTCCTTTAGCCATATTTCCACAGTAGATCATCGACATCATAACTATCGGCAATTTTCGCGCACTCTTTCACCTTTCTACGCTCTATTGTGAAACGTTATCATGCAAGTAACATCGCAAATCACAAATCCACTTCTCTTTTGTCTTGCGCCTTTTAACACGTTCCGCCCTTATCCCTTCTATGGATACTTCGGGCCACGTTGACGGCCGCATTTGACGAGGATGACGTGATCGCGTCGTCACCAGCACTTGTGGAACAGTGGGATCTTCCTTGCCAAGTGATCACCTCAGACAATCGGTCGAGATCAACTAATTTGTCCAGTTGATGATCGTCGACAATTTTATACCGTGTTCCATCCCGCATGGCCGAACTGGTGATGTGTTCGGAACTCTTGTTCCACTCCATTTTTACGTGCAGCAGATCGTGATCAGGCCATTCGCGAAGGAGCTTTAAGGCACGCTGCTGCAATACTTGTAGCCGTGGTGCTTTGCGCTCTATTTCGCCACGCATTTGCCTGATCACCAAATTCGAGTCTCCACACACGATCACCCTTCCGTTGGGGTATTGCGACAGTAGATATAAACTTAGAAGCAATCCATGGTACTCTGCTTCATTCACCGTGATGTCAGGTGCATGATCAGAGACCGCGGTCATGATCTTCCATTCCGGCAATTTCCACACAATAGCGCCAAATGCACCAACACATCGCTTAACACTAACAGATCCATCGAAACTGATCACGTATAGATCTTAGCCTTTTTCAACCGTGGGAGGTGGCACTTCAATCATCTGTCGAGGTTGCTTTTTCGGTGCGATCGCGATAAGGGCTTCATCAATTTCGGTGCGAGGGGTGATACTTGCGTCTAACGCCCCTAGTACCTCCTCTTCTCCATGCACACATTTCTTGATCTCCAGGTCCCATCGTGATAAGATCGCAGACCATCTCCCCAATAGTCCGTCTAACCCGTTGGATGTTAATATATACTTCAACGTGGATCGACGAGACAGGACAGTGATCGCCTTTCCGACCAGAATCGTGAAACAGACGTCCCAAATTCGCAGAAGAGCCAGAACTTCGTTTTCGACGGGGCTGTAATTCAGCTCTCCGCTCTTCTGTGTCCGGCTATCGAATGCGACGGGGCAATACACGTGATCATGTTATTGTACCAACGTGGCAGATACTGCCCATTTGCTGGCATAAACCACGATCACCGGCGTTTTGTCTTGATCAAAATGGTGCAGGGTTGGGGCTGACGCAATCTTCTCTTTCAGCATACTGAATGCCACCTTTGCCCTTATCAATCGATCGTCTTCATGATCCGAATTATCCTTAATAAATGATTGGCTCTTCAACTCTTGATCATCTATCTCTCTTAATTCGTAAAGCGCAGCGGCATATATCGCGAAGTCTTCAATAAATCGACGGTAGTAATTCAGACTTCCCAAAAACGATTGCATATTGCACGTAGAGTACCAGGAAAGGGAAAATCGATCCTATCATCCAAATTCTTCGGATTTGTTTCCAAACCGCGGTTAGAAACTTGTTGTCCTAAATAAGGAACTTCACTTCGCCACCAGTACGATTTGCCTCACTGATCTACAAATTCCACTGATCGCACTTTTTCAATAGGTTGCGCACTTTATCACACAAGATTGTCCATGTAGGTGCAGGGATCAATATATCATCGATATATGATCGTCGTTGCAGCACAGACGGTCCTTGCGCTTGGTCGGGCTCCCCCTCAGTAAATACATCAGTTGACGCATCAGCACCGTCCTTAACCTTGAGATACCCATACAGTGCATTATAGATCAACCGCTGGTAGATCTGCGGAGCATTGTTTAGGACAAAGGGCATCCGATTCCATTCAAACAATCCAAAAGGGGTGACAAACGCCAAAATCTGACGTTCTCGATCGGTCAAATAGACACGACCCAAAAACCACTTGCCATATCCAAAGAGCAGAACCATAACGCCTTATCCAAATCTTCTAGAAATCAGAGATCAGAGGCATTGGGTACACCGTCAAACGCGTGAGTTGATTCACCGCGCGATAGTCGATACATAGTCGAATATCAGCCCCATTCTTTTTCACAATGATCACTATGGGTGATTCCCAGGGTGATGTAGATGGCTGGATGATATTCGTGGCCAATAACCCCTTTATCAAGGCTGATAACTTCTCGCGAAATTGTGGAGCAACCTTCCGACACTTTTGAGCGATCAGGCGCGCATTGCCTACGTCAATATTGCAAACAACTCCACGTGCAGCAGGGGTCAGCGCGTTTCCTTTACCGATCAACAGATGTTTCTTCGCCAAAATTATATCACGAATCTGGTCAATTTCCTCTGCCGTGTTGATCAATGGATCACCGACTTGCAAATCATCCTTGGTCACTTCTTCGGTACTTGCAGACACTTCAGGAACCGTGGAAAGCTGTTTCTCCAACTCTTCCACGAACAAATCTCCGCCTTCGGGGTAGCACACTTGGTCATCAGTAGGGATCACATCGCATTCACCGTGACCGGCTGAGTCGGGATGCTCACACATATCTTGGTCAGGCTCATCTCTTGTAACACATTGTTCAACTTCATGATAAAGGGTCGGACCTTTCACACTCGGCTCCTGATCGCACTTATCTTGTACTTCTTGAACCTTCTGCGATCTTCCGGTTACTAACGCCACAGATGCCGTGATCGAGTCCGTAGGTCGTACCAAAATTCCTTGAGGAAAAGGATACTCCTTTTTCTCGACCAAAGGACCTTGATCGACACTTTCTTGATCGTCATGTGCATAATCGGTAGAAGCTTGATACGCGAGATTCTGCCACTCCTTATAGCGATTAGATCCCACCGAAATAAACCCAGGGCGACGGGGCAAGTCATCCTTATTCATCCAGATGCCTAAAATCGTATCGTCGTGTAGAGTGATCGTATGATCAGCAACGTTCGTAATACACAGATAACGTAAATTACCCACGCCTCTAGTCACAGTGGGGACCCAATTCTTTCCGCGAGTAATCCATAATTTCCGAGATCGCTGATCACGAATCCGAACCTCAGCAGATCGACCTACTGGGATCTGCTCGAACTGATCAAGTTTCATATAGTTTCCACTTGACCCATACAACTGTCGACGCCCTTCCAATGGGATGATCACTTCATCAGGCAAACTTAGTGCACCGTGGGCGATGTCCAATCTGACACCAGCTAGGATCATAAAATCCATACCCAATATAACATCTTGACCAACGAGCTTTCCCACCCATGCATGCAAATAATAAACTAAAGAACCCGCTAACGTCACCTTAATCTTAGTGCGCCCTTCTGTGAGGTATGCACTTTCTCCGATACCAACACATTCTTGTGTTTGGCTCGTGTCGATCTGACAACCCACCTTACGAGAAAAGGTTGAGTCGATGATCGCCACTTCGGCACCAGAATCGAATAGCAACGTGGCACGTTAGTTATTGATTTTACCACTCGCCTTGGCTTGTTTAAACCACTTTTTTGGCGAGTGGTACTTCCAATATCCACATGATTCACCCGGAATTAGATCAACTTCCATGATCACCGGGGACCTAGAAAACTCATCAATACAGAAATTAGCCAAACGTGGTAAATCAGGCTGATCATATTTTTCATTATCTCTTTCTTCTGCTTGATCCGCCCTCTTCTTATCCACATATGCAAAAATACCCAAACCAGAACGATCGTCTCGTACCAGATTCCAACCTGGCGAGCGTCCTAGTTTAACATGTCTTCGGATTCCTTGGGCAACATTCCGGCATGCTTTGTAGGGTTGTACCACTGGCGAATACGGTTGTAAAATTCCTCCATAGGGCACTTGCCAGCGTCATGAATTTTGTCGCACGCACAGCAGACGTATCAAGCAGTGATCGGTCGGGTGTCCCTTCTTGCCACACTTCAGACAGGTTAGGCTTTCCAACAGCGTAAATTGTCGTGCTTAATCGAACCACAATGAGTACACTTCTTCGTCGCCCCTTGATTAACTGCACTTGACTCACTTCGTTTACCAGATCGAGGCTCACTAGGTTGATCGTGCGTCCCTGGTTGATCGCGCATAGCAGCAATCATGTAACGACGCCTATCGCCATCAATTCCACTTTCTTCGGAGCTTGATCCTTTACTTCCAGACACCATCTTGATCGCGCGCACTGCTTTAGGATTCCGCGCTGGGGCAGGTGATTGATCATCGACAAATTCCTGACGGAATCGGCTAGCGCCTACCGCCTCCGTTGGCTGGAACGACTTAGTACGTGCATAAGCTCGCAGCGTCTCTTCCAAATCCGTAACATTATCCAACCGCAGAAGTGCCAGTTGATCAGTGAATTCGCGATTGGTCAACGTGTCGAGGAAATGTTGCACATGTTCACGCAAGATCGTAGACGGTCCGTACTTGATCGGAAACTTGGCTCGAATTCCTGCCACATTCAACCGGTGAAGATACTCAATAGGAGTTTTGTGGGAAAGCGTGTCTTAAAAATTGGCACCAATTGGGCCATTATTAGGGGGCGCTATATTGGGCCATTATTAGGGGCGTTAGTACGGGTACTATAGGGTGTATGATTGCGTGTACTGTAGTGTGTACTACTGTGTACCACTGTGTACAGTGGTATGTACAACAGTGGTGTACATGGACAGGACATAGACAGGACATCGGGAGATGGGACTGTTACGCAACGAACAGCGGCGAGCGACGTATTAATCAGCTCGACTGGTCGACGGACGACGTGGGAACGGGTGTATTTGATTGGTGCATATCTAGGTAATTGGTAGTTCTTAGGATATAAGGGATTTAGAATACTAAAAGTTCTTCCTTTTGCGTACGACTGCGTAGGTCGTTTATAGGGTGGGGAACTAGGGACCCCCTCTTCGCAATTACCTCTACGTCCCGGGCGGGAGCACGAAGTGCATTTTTTGGCCCACCGGAGGCGTAGAGTGTTAGAACTCGCCGTTCAACTCCTCCCGCTGTGTCAGCGGTTATCTTCTAAGGGTTTCTGGGTCTTGGGAACGTGATTGAGCGGCGCTCTCACCTCTTCCCCATTTGGTTCACGTTTGGCCCCTAGAGTTTGGCTGCTATAAGCGCCCTACGGGAACTCTAGACGGATTTAGTGAAGTAACCCTCGTAAGTCTAGGCGTAAGAATACATTTGATTTGGGTATTCTTTCAGCCGTTAAGGACTAGAGGCTACGTAATCAGGCAGTGAAGACTTCCGCTGCCTGATCGAGTACCCTTCCCCCTAATCTTCACCGCAATCAAAGATCAGCAACTGCGCCTTGCGATAATCAGCCCGCAGATCGCGTCAGCGAGTAGATCGACTACGTTTTAGTGCCTGATCGCACTTGATCAAGCCTGATAGACATCGTTTTAGTGCCTGATCGCACCTGATCAAGCCTGATCGACACCGTTTTAGTACCTGATCGCACCTGATCAAGCCTGATCGACACCGTTTTAGTGCCTGATCGCACCTGATCAAGCCTGATCGACACCGTTTTAGTACCTGATCGCACCTGATCACACCAGATTCAAGCTTGATTGTGCCTGGTCACGCCTGATCAGCACTCGGGACACTGAGCTACAAGCTATTCCCATCTTGCAGCAAGGAATTGCCGTGATTGCATCCCCGCCACCTGAAGAGCGACCCACGCCTAAGCCGTCGGGTACACAAGGTGAGCAGAAACACAGGCAGTCAAGGACAATCGGAGGACCCCCTTCGTCAGTCGGCAGTCCGGGCGCCGTGGTACCGCCTGATCAAGCCTCAAAAACTTTGATCAGCTCCACCACAATGGTGCGCGTGCCCGGATCTTTGGGCGACGCGGGATATCACCGCGATTCTACGCAAGATGACGCTGATGCGGATGTGAAAGCAGAAGCAGAAGCTGGATTGAAGATAAAAGTGGAAATGGAGGAGGTGGTTGTGACGACGGAGGGCAATTCGCCGTCGTCATGTCTGAAGAAGAAAGGAAGTGCTGATCATCAGGGCCTTGGGAGGTACCCTGATGAAATGAAGGAGGAGAAGACTCAACCACTTCCCAAGGCTCCTTCGGGAGCCCCTGCGGATCATAACGCAAGTTATGATCCGCCAAGTATATGTGTGTATGAAGATCCGGATTGGGACCCGATGGTAAAGTACTACAAGACCGACCAACCGAAGATGTTGTTAAAGGCTCCTGGGTCGGAGAGTGACGAAAGTCAATCAAGTACGCCGCCAACGGAACTCGATCTGGTGAAGATGTATTACCGAAAGGTGTACAAAGGAGAACTGGAAGATTTCTTATTGAAGAATGCGATCATGAACCTCCTCGGGGTTACGATCAGCCAAGAGCTGAAGGGAACAGTCGATCGTCCGATCACGAGTGGAAAAGACAAGCTTCGACTAGTGCTAGGGCTAATACGCCTGATCAAGCAAGTTGGTCTGTCGACGGGTGCCTATGATGCTGAAGAGATGTTCAATCAAGATCTGGGAGACATCAAGATCGCTGTGCATCGACTCTATGAGTTGGTGGTGCCTATTGTGGGTCGATCTACTGTGGAAGAGCCCCCCAGTTCTCCGCAAAAAATTGAGGCAAGTCCGGCGATTAACGCGGCCGATCACACTGGATCGTCCTGTTACGAATCTGCACCGCCTGAAGATGATGAGCCCGAAGTGGAATCGAGCAGTGCAGGAAGCATGGAGCCCAAGGTCACCAGGATTACAGCTTACCGTGAAGATGAATCCAAGTTCCAGGTGATCAAGAAAGAACCACAATCGGTTAAGATGGAAGACGATCAAGCATACCAAGGTCCGCAGTTGCAGACATTTTTCAATAAGTCTATGGAGAAGTTTCTGGCTGAAGAAAGAAGCAAGCTGGAACATGGAGTCACTGGGCTGAAGAGCCATCAACCAAAGCCAGGAAGAGCTGCGTCGATCAAGGATGTTGATATGGAATCCGTGCACTCGCTTCGCGATCAGCACTCAAAACCAAAAGGATCGGCGACGATCAGGGATGTTGACATGGAATCGGTATATTCGCTCCATGATAAACGATCCCACGGTTATTACATTGACCCAGACGAGCCGATCACACTGCCGCGACGAGCCACAGCTGCGTCCGCGTATACTGGGATGCCTTATCAACAGCCAATTCCCAGGATCCGGATGTCCGCGATCAACGATCTGAAGGAATTTTCGGGTAAAGAAGGAGATGAAGATCAAGAGCGGAGCTGGATAAGTCCTCTCAAGTCAACATTTATGCGCGATCAGACTCCTGATCACGAAAAGTGTTTAATCCTGGGGGATTTATTGAAGGGACCAGCACGTAATTGGCATCGCCAGCTGAGCAGATCTGCCCGATCAAGTTGGAAGACTCTCGTGGATGAATTCGAAACCCAATATTGTGGAAGTGGACAATCAGCATCCCGCCAGTACTACTACACCAAGCAGCGATCGGATGAAACTCCGATTGAATATCTGCATCGGCTGAATGTGGCGGGATTGCGAGCTAGGTTGCCGATCAGGGATGGATCATCTACGATTTTACGCGAACACGTGCAACACTATTTGGATGCGCTGACTAATCGTGAGCTCGCTGATCAACTGGCACTTCTGCGTTTGAATAACGCTATGGAGTTGGAAGAAACGCTGCGTGCTTATGCACGCAACAAGTCATGTCAACCAGCGGCAGCAGTGGGTGCAAGTCAATTCCGACAGCGATTTGATGATGATCGACCACCTGCCTCGGCACGTAAGCCCAAAGCTGTACGTGCGATCAAGGTGACATCAGGAAGTGAAGAGTCAAGTGCCGAAGATAGTGGAAGCGATGGTGATCAGCGTCGGTACATGATCGCAGCTATGCGCGATCAACCGGCGACGCCTGATCAGCCTAAAGAGCCTCGATCAGGCAGACGGAATGACGTGACTGCAGTTGATCAAGGAGCAATGAAGAAATGCAGTCACTGTGGATCAACCAAACATGACAATTTACGTTGTTGGAAACGTTTGACCTGTCTGAAGTGCGGCAGAAGGGGCCATCCAACGGATCAATGTTTTTACGTCTGCCGAGCATGCGGTGAAGTTGACGATGCGGGCAAGTGCCCTATGGAGGAATTTTACAACCGTATTAGCCAGTGGTACAACCCTACAAAGCATGCCGGAATGTTTCCCAAGGAATCCGAAGACATGTTAAACTAGGACGCTCGCCAGGTTGGAATCTGGTACGAGACGATCGTTCTGGTTTGGGTATTTTTGCATATGTGGATAAGAAGAGGGCGGATCAAGCAGAAGAAAGAGATAATGAAAAATATGATCAGCCTGATTTACCACGTTTGGCTAATTTCTGTATTGATGAGTTTTCTAGGTCCCCGGTGATCATGGAAGTTGATCTAATTCCGGGTGAATCATGTGGATATTGGAAGTACCACTCGCCAAAAAAGTGGTTTAAACAAGCCAAGGCGAGTGGTAAAATCAATAACTAACGTGCCACGTTGCTATTCGATTCTGGTGCTGAAGTGTCGATCATCGACTCAACCTTTGCTCGTAAGGTGGGTTGTCAGATCGACACGAGTCAGACGCAAGAATGTGTCGGCATTGGAGAAAGTGCGTACCTCACTGTGGGGCGCACTAGAATCAAGTTTACGTTAGCAGGCTCTTGGTTTACTATTTCCATGTGTGGGTGGGTAAACTTGTCGGTCAAGAGGCTATATTGGGGATGGACTTTATGATACCAGCTGGTGTTCGATTAGACGTCGCACATGGTGCATTGAGTCTGCCGGATGAGGTGATCATCCCATTAGAAGGACGTCGACAGTTGTATGGGTCGAGCGGAAATTATATAAAGCTTGATCGGTACGAACAGATCCCAGTGGGTCGATTTGCTGAGGTTCGAATTCGCGATCAGCCATCTCGAATGTTATGGACTACTCGTGCAAAAGATTGGGTCCCCACTATCACTAGGGGCGTGGGTAGTTTACGCTATCTGCGTATTAAATGTCGCTGATCATCCGATCCTCGTACAAGATGATACTATTTTAGGTATCTGGATGAACAAATACGATGTACCCCGACGCCCTGGATTTATTTCGGTGGGATCCAATAGCTATAAGGAGTGGCAAAATCTCGCGTATCAAGCTTCTACAGATTCAATGCATGACGATCAAGAGTGTTGATCAAGGTCCACTAGTCGAGAAGAAAGAGTATCCTACTCCGCGAAGCATTTTGGTACGAACTACGGACCCGATCGCAGCATCGGTAGCATTAGTAACCGGCAGATCACAGAAGGCACAAGAAGTACAAGAGACATGCGATCAGGAGCCGAATGTGAAAGGTCCGACCCTCGGTCACGAAGTTGGACGACCTGTTGAAGGAGATGAGCATAAGCAAGATACATGCTATCACCCCGTCTCAGCCGATCATGGCGATCTGGGTGTGATTCCGATCGACTATCAGGTTTGCTATCACGAAGGTGGAGATCTGTACGTGGAAGAATTGGAGAAGCAGCTTTCTACGTTGCCGGAAATGTCCGCAAGCACCGAGGAAGTGACCAAGGATGATTTACAAGTGGGTGATCCCCTGATCAACACGGCGGAAGAAATCGACCAGCTTCGTGACATAATTTGGGCGAAGAAGCATCTGTTGATCTGGAAGGGGAACGCGCTACCGCCAGCTGCACGTGGAGTTGTGTGCGATATTGATGTAGGCAATGCGCGCCCGATCGCCCAAAAGTGCCGAAAGGTGGCGCCTCAATTTCGTGAAAGGTTATCGGCCTTGATCAAGGGGCTGTTGGCCACCAAGATTATCCAGCCATACACGTCGCCATGGGCATCACCTATAGTGATCATTGTGAAGAAGAATGGAGTCGATATACGTCTATTCATCGACTATCGCGCGGTGAATCAACTCACGCGCTTGATGGTATACCCGATGCCCCTGATCTCCGATCTACTCGAGGATTTGGACAAGGCGTTGTGGTTTTGCTCTTTGGATATGGCGAGTGGTTTCTGGGTCGTGTCTATGACCGACAGAGCACGTCATATTTCGGCGTTTGTTACTCCGTTTTGATTGTTTGAGTGGAATCGGATGCCCTTTGGATTGAAGAATGCTCCGCAAATTTATCAGCGGTTGATCGACAATGCATTGTACGGGTATCTCAAGGTTAAAGACAGTGTCGATGAATCGGCTGATGTGTTCACTATGGGAGATCCTGATCAGGCGCCGGGCCCGTCTGTTCTGCAGCGGTCATATATCGATGATATTTTGATCCCTGCGCCTACGTGGACCGCTCTGTGCGATAAGGTGCGGAATTTTCTGGAGAAGTGCGATCAGTGGAATTTGTCGATAAGCGTGGCCAAATCATACTGGGGGCGAAGTGAAGTCCCTTACTTAGGGCATCACGTCTCTAGCCGCGGTCTGGAAACAAATCCCAAGAATTTGGACGATTTGATCGATTTGCCTTTTCCTGTCACCTTACGTGCTATGCAATCGTTTTTGGGAAGCCCGAATTATTATCGTCGGTTTATCGAAGACTTCGCGGTCTACGCTGCTGTGCTCTACGAATTAAGAGAGAATGATTATCAAGAGCTGAAGAGCAGATCACTGATAGGAGAAAATTCGGATGGTCAAGACGATCAGCTGATCAGGGCAAAAGTGGCATTCAGCATGTTGAAGGCGAAGATTGCGTCAGCTCCAACTCTACGTCATTTCGATCAAGACAAAAGGCCAGTGATCGTTGTTTACGCCAGCAAGTGGGCGGTATCAGCAGCGTTGGTACAAGAACACGATCAAGTGTATTGTCCCGTCGCATTCGCTAGTCGAACGTTGAAGAGCAGCGAGCTGAATTACAGCCCTGTCGAAAAAGAGGTGCTGGCCCTTCTGCGGATGTTGGATGTTTACTTTACGATGTTAGTCGGAAGGAAGATCACGTTTTTGACTCGTCGATCCACGTTGAAGTGGTTGCTAACAGCCAATGGGCTGGATGGACGATTGGGCATATGGGCTGCGATCCTGTCACAGTGGAATCTCGAGATCAAGAAATATGTTCACGGCGAAGAAGGGGTGCTAGGGGCGTTATCTGCAAGCATCATCCCTCGCACCGAGGTTGACGAAGCCTTGATCGCTATTGCACCGGTAAAGGAGCCACGACAAACGATCGAAGTACCACCTCCCACGGTGGCGAAAGACGAGGAGCTTTACGTGATCAGCTTTGATGGATCGGCAAGTGTCAAGCGACGTGTGGGTGCATTTGGCGCTATCATATGGAAGTTACCGGAGTGGAAAGTTGTGATCGCGATTGCTGACCATGCACCCGACATCACAGTGAACGAAGTCGAATACCATGGATTGCTATTAAGTCTGGAACTACTGTCACGATACCCTAAAGGAAGGGTGATCGTGTGTGGAGATTCAAATTTAGTGATCAGGCAAATGCGCGGCGAGATAGAGTGCAAGGATCCGCGATTGCAAGTGTTGCAACAGCGTGCGCTTAAACTTCTTCGTGAATGGACCGATCACGATCTACTACATGTCAAGAGAGAATGGAACAAGAGCTCAGATCGTATCACCACTATGGCCATGCAGGGTGGAACAAGATGCGAGATCGATGGTGAAGAACAGTTGGCAGAATTGGCCGATCTCAACAGATTGCCAGAAGTGATCACGTGGAATGAAGATCCCACGGTCCCACAAGTGCTGATAACTACACGATCACGCAACCACCGGCAACCGCGACCGTCAACGTGGCCCGATATATCCATAGAAGGGATGAGTGCGGAACGTGTGAAAAAGGCGCAAGACGAGGAGAAGTGGATCCATGATCTGCGAAGTTATTTGCATGGAGACGTTCGCAATGGAGCGTTGACGAGGTTAAAGATTGCGCAAAGATTGCCGACAACTACGATGTCGATGATCAAGGATTGTTGATTTATTGTATGAATACGGCCAATGGAAAAGTCAGCGACGATCAAGACGATCAAGACGATCGACTTTCTTCAATCAAGCTGGTTTTACCTGAGACATTACACGCGGATGTCCTCCACCACTATCATGTGAGTTTGGAAGGAGAACATCAGGGTATCGGCCGCACCTATCAACGGATCAGACGTTACTTCCATTGGCGGGGTCTATTCCGAAGCGTGCAAAGATTTGTTGGACAATGTGTGGATTGCGAAACGGGGAAGGGCCAGCCTACGATCAAGGGAATGTCGCCGGGGAATATCGAGGCCACGTACCCGTTCCAAGTGATTGCCATGGATCACATACCGTCACTGCCCTCGATCAACGGATGGGAATACGGAACTGATGATTTGGGTTGATCTGTTCACGGGTATGGTGATCGCGAAAGCTGGATCATCTCGCACAGCGCAGAAAGTCGCGGAAAATTACGAAGTGTGCGTGTTCCGACGATTTGGTGCAAGTGAGGTGATCAGGTACGACCGAGAGCCTGGCTTTATGTCGGAAGTATTTCGTGCGTTTAACAAGATCGTGGGAAAACGGCAGAGTGCCACTATGGCGTATCGTCCGCAGGCAAATGGCAAGGCAGAAAGAACGGTGCAGACGATTACGAGGGCCATCAAGATGTATGTGTCAGATGTCGGCCAGAAGGATTGGAGTGCATACGCAGAGCGACTGGTTTTTGCGTTGAATTCAACCCCTGATCGCATTCGTGGATAAACGCCCTTTTACTTGGCGTATGGGTGGGATCCACGATCATCGCTGGAATCGACATTGCAATTAGGTGGAATTCGACGCAAGGACCGTGATGCTCGCCGATGGAGGTACAAGTTGCAGAAAGATTATCGCCTCGCTCGTGATCAGGTGAACGTTCGATTACACCAAGCGATGGCTGATCGAGCTGAAAATCACAACGATCAGGTGACGCCACACAAGATCGAGGCTGGATCAAGGGTCTGGCTATACCTTGATCGCGTTAAAGAAGGGTATGCAAAGAAACTAGCGCACATGTGGCATGGACCCTTCAGGGTCGATGAGGTGATCGGTGATCATGCAGCAAGATTGGTTACAGCTGGCACGGACTATCGCATGTTCCCCGTGGTGCACCTATCCAAGTTAAAATTGGTTAAGGAGTTTCCACATCGCCCTACCGCAGTGTTAACAGCTGGGATTGAAGAGCGGTTCGACTTTGACGAAGCTTTGCTGCCCGAGGACAGCTAGGAAAGGACGCTATATCCAGACGAATTTGAAGTTGATCGCGTCACTGATGTTCGATATGGTCGAAAGACTAGATATGGAAGGACGTTGCGTGAGTATCAAGTCTACTGGAAGGGTCATACCGAGGCGTCATGGGTAGACGAGGCAGACTTGAACTGTGATGCCCTGATCAAGGACTTTGAGAGAAGGTTGATCAACTGACATCGGTTTGATGTAATGCAAGTGGATGAAGAGTCCCACTAATGTGTGATCAGCTGATTGATCAGGGAAATCGAGATCGACGAAGCTCCCAATGGATGACGAAGTGATGATTGACTGGAAATGGTGCTATAGCGATGGATATTGTGAATTAAGGTGATGGAGTAACAGCTGATGAACCGACAGAAGACCGATTTATATGCAGCATGAAAAAGTGACGAGGCAACAGCTGGAAGTGGTATGATCAAGAGTGTTTATTGATTCAAGAGAAATGATCAGCTGACTACGTGGACGATTGGGTGGAGATGAAGATCTTGAATGTTGCTGCGGCGTTTAGGCAAAGAATCCACGCGGCTGATCGTGCCGTCTGGAGAATCATCTTGGCCGGTAGACGATGTAGCCTTATCGGCACTTGTAAACAAAATGTCGTCAGCTGGGACGCTCTGCATCTAGAGCGACAGGCCCGCCAAATGGGTTTGAAGTCCAGAGTGGTATTTTCGCAATCGCTCGATCTCAACTTGTGCCTTCTGCAGCTGATCACGTAATGTATCGCGATCAGCGGAGACTTGATCGAGTTGACACTGAGTGACGGCAAGTTCACCCCCCCCAGCTTGGCATTGAGCTGCGATACCCCCTCGACACGATCATCTATCTCTTGTGACTGGGCCGCAACGGCAGCAAGGTCGTCCGACTGCAAGCGGTATGACTTGTTCTCCTTCCGGAGGCGATCACGTTTTTCTTGGTATCTCTCGGCTTTCGCGTTAAGTTTCAACGCTTTCGTGACCAAGTGGCTGTTCCTGGAGACGGCCTGATCATGCTCGGATTGAAGCTCGTCCAAGCGCTGTCGAAGCTGGGACAGTTTAGCTGCTTGATCAGAGACTGTATCTTCCAATACTGCTTGCGAGTAGCGCTCCTTGTCAAGGCTGTTCTCCAGATCACGGATCTTGATGCGCTGGTTCTCCAAGGAGTTTTCTTGACCAGCGATGGTAGCTTGGGCAGCAGTTAATCAGGACTAGGAATCGTTTAGCGAGGAGTTGACGACGTCACGTAGTGGCCCAAGTTGGCGAAGGGTGACCTTCTCTATCTCGACATTATAGTCCGTGGGGATACGGCTGGCGCTGGCGAGCTGCTGTCAAAGCATCGCGACGGTGTCTTCACTCATAGCGAGCGAGTTGGATAGCGTGGAGACTTCATCATTACGTGCACGAAGTTCCTCCCGGAGGATATGCGATTGGTCGATCGCGGCGATCACCTGATCAGCCGCAGCACGATCAGGGGAAGAAGTGTCAGCAGCATTTGCTGGGGCGCCGTCCGTTGTCGCTCGCATGAAGGAAATGTGGAGATGCTTGATCAAGGAGGCCTGATCGCCGATGTCACGGTTGGAGTAGAATAGCGCCCGATCGCGGTGTGTACCACCCAACGGTAATGACCTGATCGATTGTGACCAAGCGATGGGAGAAAGGGCAATGTGATGGGTGTTAATCGCCTGATCAAAGATGCCATCATGTAATGGTTGAAGGCAATACGGCTAACGGTGGCATGATCGAACCTCGTCCCAACCGCTGTACGGCTGGGACGAGGCTCAGGGGCGGTTGTGGGAAAGCGTGTCTTAAAAATTGGCACCAATTGGGCCATTATTAGGGGGCGCTATATTGGGCCATTATTAGTGGCGTTAGTACGGGTACTATAGGGTGTATGATTGCGTGTACTGTAGTGTGTACTACAGTGTACCACTGTGTACAGTGGTATGTACAACAGTGGTGTACATGGACAGGACATAGACAGGACATCGGGAGATGGGACTGTTACGCAACGAACAGCGGCGAGCGACGGATTAATCAGCTCGACTGGTCGACGGACGACGTGGGAACGGGTGTATTTGATTGGTGCATATCTAGGTAATTGGTAGTTCTTAGGATATAAGGGATTTAGAATACTAAAAGTTCTTCCTTTTGCGTACGACTGCGTAGGTCGTTTATAGGGTGGGAAACTAGGGACCCCCTCTTCGCAATTACCTCTACGTCCCGGGCGGGAGCACGAAGTGCATTTTTTGGCCCACCGGAGGCGTAGAGTGTTAGAACTCGCCGTTCAACTCCGCCCGCTGTGTCAGCGGTTATCTTCTAAGGGTTTCTGGGTCTTGGGAACGTGATTGAGCGGCGCTCTCACCTCTTCCCCATTTGGTTCACGTTTGGCCCCTAGAGTTCGGCTGCTATAAGCGCCCTACGGGAACTCTAGGAGGATTTAGTGAAGTAACCCTCGTAAGTCTAGGCGTAAGAATACATTTGATTTGGGTATTCTTTCAGCCGTTAAGGACTAGAGGCTACGTAATCAGGCAGTGAAGACTTCCGCTGCCTGATCGAGTACCCTTCCCCCTAATCTTCACCGGAATCAACGATCAGCAACTGTGCCTTGCGATAAGCAGCCCGCAGATCGCGTCAGCGAGTAGATCGACTACGTTTTAGTGCCTGATCGCACTTGATCCAGCCTGATAGACATCGTTTTAGTGCCTGATCGCACCTGATCAAGCCTGATCGACACCGTTTTAGTACCTGATCGCACCTGATCAAGCCTGATCGACGACGTTTTAGTGCCTGATCGCACCTGATCAAGCCTGATCAACGACTTCTAGGTCCTGATCAAGCCCGATCAAGCCTGATCACTGCTGATCGCACCTGATCACACCAGATTCAAGCTTGATTGTGCCTGATCACGCCTGATCAGCACTCGGAACACTGAGCTACAAGCTATTCCCATCTTGCAGCAAGGAATTGCCGTGATTGCATCCCCGCCACCTGAAGAGCGACCCACGCCTAAGCCGTCGGGTACACAAGGTGAGCAGAAACACAGGCAGTCAAGGACAATCGGAGGACCCCTTCGTCAGTCGGCAGTCCGGGCGCCGTGGTACCGCCTGATCAAGCCTCAAAAACTTTGATCAGCCGCTCCACCACAGTTTCATCGAATCGTTGCTTCGTGTAGTAATATTGGCGAGATGCCGATTGACCACTTCGACAGTACTGAGCTTCAAATTCATCAACGAGACATTTCCAACTTGCACGAGTAGATCCGACATCTGGTGATACCAATTGCGCGCCAGTCCTTTCAGCAGATCGCCCATGATCAAACACTTCTCATGATCAGATGCTTGATCACGCATAAATGCTGACTTGAGACGACTAATCCAATTCCGCGCTTGATCTTCATCCATTTCCTTCCTTGAAAATTGTTTTAGATAACTGATAGCAGACATCCGAATCCTGGGAATCGGTTGTTGATCAGGCATTCCTGTAGCCGGTGCGTATACGCACGATGCGGCTAGCGCACAGAGTAATACTTTCCTTTAAGCGGCGTTCGCCGATACTTAGACGATACGCCCTTATGGATTAGTAGGAGAGAGCTATCCTACTCGGGGCCAAGATTCCCACTTTGGTTTACAATTATCTTTCGCTAATGCCTTAACGTAAGGCTCCCTTACTAAGGGTGTAGCTAAAGGGAGGGCTCCCTTTACGCTACTACACTCACTACCACGCGACCGGTCGAGGTCGTGCGTCTGTAGTCGTTGAGTGAAAATGTAAACTGAATGTATATTTAATATATAATTAGCCTAAATTAATTTAAACTAATGTAAACTATATGTAATACTAACTAGAACTTACCAAATTCGTTCCTAGCTAAAATGTAGTGTACACCACTTGAGTACCAACACGTGGCTGGCTGCCACGCCACCACACCAAGGGCCCCTACCCTGATTGGTTAAAATAACCAAAGGTTCAAACCTTTCAAACAGGTCAATACCGACCTCAACCGTGGTGTACTCATGTACACCAACATTATATGTAACTCGAATGTAACCCTGTTACATCCTCCCCCATCAAGACTATTGCTTACGCAATAAACAAAATTTTGTTGGAGAACTCCAACTGCCAGTACCTCTGGCTATCCATGAGCACCATTAGTGGTGCTATGGAGTCTCCTCTAGAGGAGGTATACTATTCCGAGAACTCGGAGGTGGATACCCTTTTGGATATCTCCCCAACGGCAGACCGCTCCGACAGCGCCGAGCGGCGTTGTCGGCAGCCTAATCCGTTCCCCACACGTGGGGAAAATGCACTAACTAGTGCGCCACCCCTGCCAATGTCGGATGATACATACGGATCGCCGAAGGCGATCATCACCAATGAGCTGGACGCAGCTCAAGACACCCAACTTGCCGCACAGGCACTAAGGGCTGCGTTACGCGCCCCCAAACGCCTGACAAGGGCGGCATATAATTTTGACGGTCCTAGTGACCTTCCAAAGTGGGCTAGGCGTGTGGTAAGGAATGGTTTAGCATCCTATACCCCTGCCCCCGCGGCTGAACAGCCGTATCAATGCGAGCGCCTGGAGAAACTCCGGCAACAACTGCTTACGCAAAAGCAGTTCACTAGCGTCACATACCGAGAGCACCTACACAGACAGGCACAGGGTGCCCCTGTTGAGAACCTCCGCGAGGCTCCTATCGTTCTTTCTCCGGGAGAAAGTGCTGATGATGAGGAGAAGAAGTTCCGCGCTTGGGCGGAAGGGGAGAAGCTTCTCCCCAGGTTCAATGAGCTGCACAACAGCTATTCCCGTCGTGACATTTGGGTAGAGAGGGCGTTGCGCTTGGCATTCGCCAAAGCCAAAGCGATGAAGCTATTACGTGCTCCATATCGCACGCGCTACGCCAGCGCCTCTGTCTCGATCACGGTGCCAGAGGACAGTGTGAGCGCCACATATGCCTCCGTCGAACTCCTAATTACTGGGAGTGAAGGGGATTCTCGTGCCTCTTTGGTCGTTGACCTGCAGCGGGATTCTCCCGCTCGAAAGAGTCAACGACGTCGCGGCAATCCTGCCGTAGGGGAGTCTCGTACTCCCACAAAAATGTGAGTGTGGATAACCCTTCCACTTCACCAGATACTGGGTTTGACCCCGATGATGGCGTCGCGCCATCAGACATTCCACATGATAGTGTGGAGTACCCTCCGCATCGAGCATTGGAGGAGGAGTTCACGCAATTGCGACATGAGATTCGCGAGCGCTTTGATCGACACAGCCATCGCATCCATGATGTCCACGAGGGACTCCGCGATGAGTGGGATGCCACTGAACTCTTCGAGAGGCGGCTTGCCTCTCTCGAGACGACCGTTGCGGAGCTTCGTGGTCCCCAGGTTTGTGGGGCATTTTAAGGTACTAGACTGAAAGGGCTTATCGTATACCTTGGACATCCCGAAGGTGATGCGCACGCATCCAACCTTCTATGTGGGTATGCTTAAGCCATACCAGGACCCGGAGCCGGGGACCCCTCCTGGAGGGGGTTGGAAAGGCGGATATCCGTAAGAGCCGTAGACACGGCAGGGCGGAGGAAGCCCGGCAGGGCTAAACTGGGCGCAGTTTGTTCCGTAACAAGTTAGAAACTGCATGTGTAGGAAGGTTTTTAGCGTTTAATAAAACACTTTCTCCTACTTTGTATACCTTTTCGATACGCCGACCCTTAAGGTCAGCTTTCTCTTTCTGCTTGTCTTGGCTTTCCGCCATTGCATCGCAGACGTGTCGTAAGACACTAAGGCGCGTTTATAAGAACTTATCGATGTGCTTTCGCACAGATACAGGGATGACATCAGGTAATCCTCCCCCGTAATGCCCTGGGCCACACACATTATTTTTTTTAAAAAGCTTTAGGGAAATTTTTAGATTAATAAAAAATTTAAGTGGATTCAACGGAACCCTAGGATTCACTAATCCGTTCACGTAAAACTGGGTAAGCCCCGTAGATGCATGGACCGAATTGTTTATAGCAAATTCGACCATCGGAAGCATCTCACTCCAATCCTTTGGAGAATCCGGACATAAACTCCGGAGAATATCCTCAACAACGCGATTAACGCGTTCCGTCTGACCGTCCGTCTGCGGGTGATTTGCAGTGGACATGAGGAGCTTGGTGCCCAGCACCTTAAACAACGCTCCCCAGAACTGTCCCGTAAAACGGGGATTCCGATCCGACACAACGGAATCGGGTAGACGATGCTGTCGAAAGACACGGTCTAGGAACACTTTCGATGTTCCTTGTCCATCAATGGACTCTGGCACCGCCGCCAGGTGAGCCATCTTGCTCAAACGGTCTACAAAGACCAATATACCGGTGTTCCCGGCCTTATCCTTCGGAAAACCGAAGATAAAATCCATACTAATGGATTTCCAACACTCCGTTGAACCCGATAAGCTCGCCAAAGGCGCAGCTGAACTTGCAGAGGATTTAACCCTCTGACACGTCTCACAGGTGTGTATATACGCACCGACCCACTTATACATGTTGGGCCACCAATACAAAGCGCTTAAAGCGCTGTAGGTTTTATCCCGACCTAAGTGACCCCCGGTAGGGGCGTCATGTGCCTCAAAGAGGACTCTATACTTCAGTTCCTCATCATGAGGAACTACCACCCGCGGAGTGTCCTCCGCGCTCGTGCTATAATATAGCAAACCGTCACAGTACCTGTAACGGTGTAAGCGAGCTTTAGCTCGACTTGACAGGGTTGGCTCAGACTATCCCAGTCCCTTTCCACCCAACACGCCGATAAGCGCCGTACATTGTGGGTCTTTCTCATACGCCTGGCGTATGAGATCCACCACAGATGTGGTGACGAATGTCGCGTGAGCGAGCTCGTAATCGGGACGACGCGACAACGCGTCTGCAAGCACTTTCTGCTTGCCAGGCTTATACTTAACCTCAAAGTTGTACTCCGCAAAGAAGGAGAGCCAACGGGACATCCGTTGCAATAGATGAGGTGACTTTGTCGCTGTCCGTAAGGACGCGTGGTCAGTATAAACCACGAAAGGCTTTGAGCCGAGTAGGTGAACCCTAAATTTGACAAGAGCATACTTCATTGCGAGTAGCCCCTTGTCATGAACGGGATAATTCCGTTCCGCAGCTTTAAGCTGCCTCGACTCAAACGCAATTACGCTTTCCCTTCCTGCATCGTATGCTTGTAACAAAGCACATCCGATTGCGAAATCGGAGGCGTCGCAGACGACACTAAATGGTTTCCCAGAGTCTGGGAGAGCAAGAACGGGATCTTTTAACAAGCTCCCCTTAACCGCTTCAAAAGCATTTTGGTGTTCAGTTTTCCAACACCAATCAACATCCTTCTTAGGAAGGTCCGTCAATGGCTTCGCCATTTCAGCGTAGTTCTCGCTGTATTTGTGGAGATAATTGGCTAATCCAAGCCACTTCCGTAAATCTCTAAGATTTACATGCGAAGGCCACTCCACAATGGCTTTCACCTTCGCGGGATCCGCCCGCACTCCATCCTTACCGATGAAGAATCCGAGGAAGGGAATTTCCTCAGCACCAAAAATACATTTGGATGCGTTTTCATAGAGTTTATGCTCTCGCATACATTCGAGCACAGCTCGAAGGTGTATAAGGTGCGTCTGAACATCAGACGAGTCGCCTTCCGCGCTACTATGAACGAATATATCGTCGAATACGTCTGAGCGTACTTTCTATGAGGGAGGAAGAGTTGAGTCACCAAGCGATTGAAAGTCGCTGGCGCATTCGAAAGCCCCTGTGGCATAACAAGCCACTCCCACAGCATGCTGCTAGTCGTGCTGAACGCTGTAAGTGGAATATCGGACGCTCGCATGAGCATCTGATAATACCGTCCACCAGATCTAAGGCACTGTACACCGTACAGCCTGCCATATTGTTCTGGAGGACATCCTTACGAGGAATCGGAGTCTGCATGTGTACTGTAGCTGCATTCAGATTGTTGTACGCATGCACAATGCGCCACTTTCCGTTTGGCTTACGAACACAAAAAAGTGGGAGAAGAATGGGGAGACTTACTCTCCTGTACCATCCCTGCCTCTTCTTTCCCCTTGAAGAATGCGTCGATGACGTCGCATTACTCCTTGGGGAGAGGCCAATGCCTAGTGACGCAGTATTTGGTTCCAGGAACCAAATCAATTTCATGTCAGACTCCCCGATCCGGTGGTAACCCCATAGGTGGGTTGTCACTAATGACATCTCCAAATTCCTTTAATAAGGAATGGTAAGGGTCTTCAGGATTCGCGAGGATCTTGAGGCCGCTTCGGGAATTCAATGTCTGTTTGGTTTGCACCAAAACTGACTCGTCCACCGTGGATTAGGAGTTCAACTCCTTTTCCGGACGTAATACGACAACCCCGTCGATTTCATCTGCTCTCAAAGCAGTTTCAAACTCGTTGAAGGACATCTCCTCCACGACAACAGTTCGCCTATCCCAGGCAACCGTTCAAGGCTTACGCCTTCTGTGACAACACCTGTCACACTATTCAGCATCCTATAGGACTACTGACTACTGGCCTCGGGACTCATCCCAGGACCCAGATGGGGGGAGTCAATTGCCCCATCTATTGGAAGCGCCTCGCGCCTATCCACAGAGGTCTCTACCTCTACCACCGGTGACTCGCCGGTCTCACCTACAACGGCGTAGTCGGAATCATTTCCGACGTGCGAAAGAGACAAACTACGGGTCTCTTCGCTTGGAAGCGCCTCGCGCTTAACCACAGGGGTCTCTAACCCTCCCACTGGAGTCGCCTCAGAGGAATCCACCTCTACCAATGGCGACTCGCCAGTCTCGACTATAACGGCTTGGTCGGAATCATTTCCGACGTGCGAAAGAGACAAACTACGGGTTTCTTTGCTTGGAAGCGCCTCGCGCCTAACCACAGGGGTCTCTACCCCTATCACTGGAGTCGCCTCAGAGGAATCCACCTCTGCCACTGGCAACTCACCAGTCTCGCCTATATCGGCGTGGTGATTAACCGCCGAATCCCCCTCGTTAAGGAACTCTTCCTTAACGTCATTGGGAATGATCGTTTCAGACATCCCAATCTCTTGCATCTCGCTTTTGCGATCGAGCAAAGGTGGGTTCATGACCCGATCGCGGGTGCGTTGAGCCAATGGATTTAGACTTCCAGTCTATCCATGGCTCGTGGCGTTCCAGCCACTTCATGCCCAGAGTGAGTTCATACCTCCAGTCCAAATCCAGGACTAGGCAACGTTCTAAGCTGTCAAAGTCTACAAACTTCAGCTTAAGGTCAATCGAGACCTTGGGTACAGAAACCTGTACGAACGTCGCTAGACGGACCGTGACAACGTCACGAGAACGTGCCTCTAGGGCCTCGGCATACAGCCGACTCTTCTCTACAGAAGCCCGTCTGACATAATTGTCAGACGCTCCAGAGTCTATCATGACTCTCCAAGGCTTATCAAAGCCTTTCACGTCCGCAAGGACTACCAGCAAACCTAGCTGGTACACCAACTCGGTGCTAGAAAGCACCATTTCCCTCGGGGCTTTGTGCTGTCGTCCCCTACCCTGGGGCTTAACAGCACTGAGGGATACCCCAGTAGGGCGCCCCGCACCTACTGGGATCCGTCGTTTCCCGACGGCTTGGGCAAGGGCTTTCTCCCAACCCTTGGCCCCTTCCAGAGACTATCTCGCTGGGGATTTTTCGGACATCTGTTCCGCAGATGATCCGTGATTCCACACAGGAACCATCTCAGCGGCCCATGCCGCTTCAACATAGCTAAGAGCTCTGCTTCGAAGCTCTGCGAAAAAGAGTCAGCGTGACTCTTAGCAGAAGGTTTCTCCTCCGCTTCTACCTGACTCAGGTCCATGGGTTCGGGACCCACCTTAGAGGAACGGAAGTTCCTCTCGGTGTTAAACGCCATCTTAAACGCCTCCTCCAGGGATTGGGGTCGGCATCGTAACAGTTCCGAACGTGCTGGCCCTTCTTTCAGGCCTCCCATGAAGACGGGGATGGACACATCGTCCGAATACGCTTTCGCGTACATCCCTGCCAACAGGGTCTTAAGTTCTTGGATATATGTTTCCAAGTCCTTAGTGCCCTGACGGCACCTCAGAATCACCAGCTGATTCTGGAAAACCAGACCAGGCGTGGCATATGTCCATAAGCTTTTGCTTAAGGACTTTCCAGGTCGGGAACACTTCCATGACCGAATCCGAGCATGTAAAATCCCTTGCACGGGCTTTGCCCGTAAGATGGGTCAATGCAAGTCCCACTTGCAAGTGATCAGCGATCACATTCGCTGTGGCGAAGGCCTTTTCGACCTCTCGCAACCACACGAAAAGGTTGTCACCCTTCTCCCAGGTGAACTCCTTTATATTAAATGATAATGGGGGACGCACCCCCGTGGAATGACTTCCACCTAAACTCGCCTCATGGGCGATGAGGGCATTGACTTTTGCCTTTACGGCCTCAAGGCCCTGCTCCACTAGGAGCTGCATGACTTCGTCACCCAGTAAGGATAACAGCCTGTTAAAGGCTTCCTTTTGGACGAGGGTTAACCTTTCCCAATCGTCCTGATTCATCCCTTGCCGAGGATGCCGTAGCCTACCAACACAGGTGTTAGATTGACTACAAGTGCTACCAGATGTAGCCGGTACGTACACGCACGATGCGGCTAGCGCACAGAGGAAGACTTTCCTAAAGCGGCGATGTGCCGCTACTTAACCGATACGCCCTTATAAAAGGGATTAGTAAGAGAGAGCTCTCCTACTCGGGGCCAAGATTCCCACTTTGGTTTACAATTAGCTTTCTCTAATGCCTTAACGTAAGGCTCCCTTACTAAGGGTGTAGCTAAAGGGAGGGCTCCCTTTACGCTACTACACTCACTACACGCGCGACCGGTCGAGGTCGTGCGTCTGTAGTCGTTGAGTGAAAATGTAAACTGAATGTATATTTAATATATAATTAGCCTAAATTAATTTAAACTAATGTAAACTATATGTAATACTAACTAGAACTTACCAAATTCGTTCCTAGCTAAAATGTAGTGTACACCACTTGAGTACCTACACGTGGTTGGCTGCCACGCCACCCCCAAGGGCTCCTTCCCTGATTGTTTAAAATAACCAATGGTTCAAAACCTTTCGAACCGGTCAATACTGACCCCAACCGTAGTGTACTCACGCACACCACCTACTAAATGTGACTCGAATGTAACCCTGTTACAATTCCAGCATACGCTGACACAACCGTGGCTTGTCGAGGCATAGTGATCGGCTCATATGGATCTATATAATCACGCCGGGATTGTTGATCATGAAACGAGTATACAGACTCCATGTCAACATCCTTAACCGCAGCCGATCTTCCTGGCTTTGACCGATGATCACGGAGCGAATACACGGACTCCATATCAACATCTTTGACCGTCGCAGCTCTTCCTAAAAAACGCTTGCAGACGTGGGTCCTGTTGTGACTGATCATCTTCCGCCTTGGCTGATCGAGGTTCCTTCTTCACGGCCAATAACTTGGCTTCATCCTTCTGGCATATCGTCATCCGGGTGGTCTTGGGTTCTACACTATCAGCACTGCGCGACTCCACCTCAGAAATATCGCCCTCGGAAGGAGCAAATTCATAGCAGGATGATCCCGTGGATTCTGTCACGTTGATCGACGGACCTGCTTCGATTGTCAACGGCAAACGAGAGGGTTCCACCTTAGCAGATCGACCCACTATAGGAACCAACAGATAAAACAGCCGCTGGGTAGTGGGCGCAACATCTTTAGTGTCCAGATCGAACACTTCTTCAGCATCGTAGGCACCTGTCGTCAGACCAACTTGCGTGATCATACGAGTCATCCCTAACACCAGCTGAAGCTTGTCCTTCCCATCCGTCACTGGTCGATCGACAGGTCCATTCAGCTTTTTTTTTCTCTGATCGTGACCTCGATAGGATCATTATCGAATCCACCAAAAAGAAATCTTTCATTTCCTTCATGTAAAACGTCCTCACCAGATCAGATTCCAATGGCGCCATACTTGATCGACTTCCGTCGCTCTCTGGCCCACCTTCAGCAACGCCTTCGGTAGGCCAGACTTGTAGTACGTCACCACCGTCTTCCAATCCGGATCATTATATCCATATGGAATAGGCGTGCGTTGTGATCCACAGGGGATCCCGAAGGAGCCTTGGGAGGTGATCGAGGCTTTTCCTCCTTTATGTCATCAGGATACCTCCCCAGGTCCTAATGATCAGCATTTCCTTTCTTTTTCAGTAGTGGCGACGGCGAAATGCCTTCCATCGTAACAACCACCTCCTCCTTTTGCACTTATTTTTTCATTTCTGCTTCCGCTTCCGTCTTCACGTACGCGTCAGCGCCATCTTGCAGGGAATCGCGATGATTTCCCGAGCCGCCCAAATATCCGGACACGCGCACCATTTTTGTGGAGCGGCTGGCCAAATTGAGGCTTGCACAGTCGTTCCTACAGCGCCCGGACTACCGGCTAACGAAGAAGGTCCTCCGGTTGTCCTGTGACAGGCCTATGTCTTGTTCACCTTTTGTACCCGACGGTTTGGGCGGGGGTCTCTCTCCAGGTGACTGGGACGTAGATCAGTGCAATTCCGATTCAGATCGAGGTAAATTCGTAGCGGATTGACGGGTGTCGATCAGGTGCAAAAAATAGCCGATTCGAGATCCCGGGGGAAAACTGGGGGTCGAAGATCACAGATCGATGATCGCAGATCGATTATCGCAGATCGATCTAGTTGATCTTGTGCGGATTGATGAGATTGCAGATGATCGATGAGCGCAGATCGCAGATCGATCTAGTTGATATTGTGCGGATTGACGAGATTACAGATGATCGATGATCGCAGATCGCAGATCGATCTAGTTGATCTTGTGGGGTTTGACGAGGTCGCAGATTGATGATCAATGATAATAGATCGATGATCTCAGATCAATCTAGTTGATCTTGTGCGGATTGAAGAGATTGCAGATGACCGATGATCGGAGATCTATGATCGATGATCGCATATCGATTTAGTTGATCTTGTGCGGATTGAAGAGATTGCAGATGATCGCAGATCTCAGATCGATCCAGTTGAACTTGTGCGAGTCGGCGAGATTGCGGATGATCGCAGATCGCAGATCGCAGATCGACAATCGATGATCTAGCTGATCGGACTTGGTTGATCTTGCACGAATTGGCAAGATCGCGGGTTGATGATGGCAGATTTCAGGTCGCAGATCGACGCTGTCGATCTAGTGGTAATCAGCGAAGGGGTACTTGATCACGTGGCGGAAGTCTTCACCACTTGATCGCCGAGCCTCTCAATCCTAAATCGCTAAGTAAATACCCAATATATTATGTATTCCTAGCTTAAACTTAAGAAGAAGGGGTTCGATCTGCACTTTCTATGTGCAGATCGACGGATTTCACAAAAGTCCACCTAGAGTTCCCAAGGGGCGCTTAGAGCAGCCGAACTTCTAGGGGAAAGATGCGAACCAATGGGGGAAGAGGTGAGAACACTTATCTCGATCAACCTCCCAATAACCTTTCCACAGAGGGACCGCTGACACAGCGGGAGGAGTTGACAGGCGAGTTCCTCGAAACTCTACGTCTGCCGGTGGGCCAAAAAGTGCACTACGTGTTCCCGCCCGGGACGTGTAGATGTGCGTATGCAATGAAAGGGAGGAATGAGGTGATCACGCCGTCCCAATCGATGATCTAGCTGATCGGACGCAAAAGGAGAACTTTATTATTGCTTATATCCTAAAATCAACCAATTATCTAATATCGACCAATCAGCTCTACTCAACCTGATATGCCTCATCGACCAGTCAACCTGATATATCGTCCGTCTGTCTCTTACCATCATGCACCTGTACCCTGCGTCACTTGTGCTCCGGATGGCCCTTCCATGTCCATAAAAGTTGCACCCAAAATCTTCCGTTCGCTTCTCACATTTGCCTCAACTACTCCCTTCATTCTCTCAGGCATTGTCGATACCAAGGACTCCATAGTCGACAAAAATACAGCATCCCACACAGCCTTCACATCAGTAGCCATTTCTGTGGCATTTTTCGGTTTATTTCGGAGCTGAACCTCGTCTTTTATAGTCTTCCAAATATTTTTAATTGGCTTTAATTCCTGAGAACTTGCTGGCCAATCAAGCTTCCTTATTTCATAGGCTTCGCGCCATCACTTTTGAAATATCGTCGCGGAGTATTCGATCACCGTCTTCCGTGAGTGTTATGGAGCTAACGTAATCTTGGTAGTACCAAAATTCTAGCAATATTTCTTCATACATTCTCGACAAAGTTGACCGCGTATCGCTTTTCGGCAGAAATGATGATAAGCGGAGACTTGTAAAAGACGCAGAAGCTTCCCCAAGCCATTATCAAAGTACGCCCGGACTTAATAGTTGGTGCTAAACAGTCCCAGTTATACTTCTTGTAAAATCTGCGCCAGACTTTAATTTGAAGAGAATTCTTCTCGACTTCAAAGGAGGCTTCATCTGTCCTTATCATATTTTTCAAATCATCAAACGACCAATTTTTTCAAGTGCTCCCTCGCAAGAGCCGGTCTCTTTGCTTTATGCTTTACCGATAGCCATGGTTCATTCGGCGCCACACGATTGTTAAAACCCACGGCAGTCAAAGCTTTGCGGACAGTGTTCGGATGCACCTTTGGGGTGAGTTTATTGGTGATTTCTACAAGCGGCTGACGGCGATCTTGGAGTGCAGTACAACCAACTGTCTCTTGTTACGTTCCGTAAGATTTGGAGACCTACCGGGCATTTTTGGGTCCCTTTCTTCACGTGGAACCTTATTACTCTGTAAACCGTTGATTCTTTTTTCCCTAGTCTTCTTGCTATTTCATCTCCACTGATGCCACCTTTGCTCATTCCGACAATATAAGCATTGTTGTGGAGTCGAGTTCGAAATCAAACACCGAAGTGTCCTGAACTCGACCACCATCGTGCCCAGCTGACCAACATACGGGGGGGGGGTACCCCGCGAACCTTCGCCTACATGCCGATCGGGTGACCGATCAGCACTGCAGGACGCCTGGTCCGATTTGTCTTCAGAAATCTCACCTTGTGTACCCATTGGTATGGGTGGTAACACACTTTGGTGGACCGTCGCGCAATATGAATCTTTATGGGTACCAGTATGTAGGGTACCATTTCTGGGGTGATTTGTACCAATATCCAACAAAAGATAATCCAAACAATCCGATCGGTAAATGGAGCGGAAATCGTCACTCCAAATACAATGAAAACTTGGGGCAGACCGCGAAGCGGTGTGTGGACCCAGCCAATAATTGGTGGCGGATCGCGTGACGCAATGCGTAGACCCAACCAATAATCTGGGGCAGACCGCGCGTAGCAGTGTGGGGACCCAGCCAATAATTTGTGGGTGTGTGGACCCAACCAATAATCTGGGGCAGACAGCGCGTAGCGTGGGGAACCAGCCAATAATTTGTGGCGGATCGGTGACGCAATGCGTAGACCCAACCAATAATCTGGGGCGGACCGCGTAATGCGATGCGTAGACACAGCCAATACAATGATGAAAACACGTTCCAAACGTGTGTGACTTGAGGGGTGAGTGAACATTAAAGGGACGCTTCCCGTCATGGGACTTCCGGAGGACCTTATGCGCCTATTGCGCATCTTGCCGGGAATGTTGAGCTAGAGGGCACCGTGTTATGCCTCTGCTCCCAATGACTACGTGGTAGGAGAGGGGGCTTATGCGTACCAAATAAAAACGAACACTATATTTAATATCAAAAAAAATTAAAAACCCAATATGTAATACATGCAAAATCGTGTGACTCACCAAAAACTGCGTACTTAACACTCATGACGCACGATTGGCCCAAAATACTCCCCCTTTCAGCCAATCCGATCGCTCCAACTTGATCAATGGTACACCGGTACATGCTAGTCAAAAAATTTCACCTTCACTTCACCACAGCATTATATTCTGTGCCCATTCAACGCTTCTTAATAGAGCTAGAAGATGCTTTAAGTTGAAGTGGTGATGATATTTTAATACTTTTATTTTTCTTGTGATAAGAGTTTCTGGATGGGTGAGTGAAAATACGGTATACATTTATAGAGGGGACTGTACATGGTGGTCATTTATTTTATTCTGCTTTTGGTCTTACAATCACAACATTCCCGACAATCGTCATGTCAGACGAAGCCGTCGGCTATGACTTAGCTGTCGGTAAAGTCTACAAGACAAGTGTAGAAAATTGACACGAGTTGGAGGCAAGGCCAATATTCCGTAATGACTAATCTCGCCGTTAGTGCCTGATAGTCTGGGAGTAAATTTCTTGGAAAGAAGCGCACCCTACGTGATCAGCGTAGGTGGGAAGCAAGTAGCGTTCTCTGAGCTTTAGAGTAAAAGTATACAAATTATAAAAGCGTACTTAAGAACCTAACCTAAAATTTCTAATAAAAGCAAATATACAGCTAAAATTCCAAAGCAGGTAAAAATGCATACATGCATAAGTGACCCACTGTGGTCGCGCTTCACTCGAAATTTGTATATAGTCTCATGCCAGACTATATACACCACTTGAAAACTTCAACACTACCGAAGCATACAAGTTCAAGACGAAGGCTTGAGACTCCACAAATTCGCTGCTGTGTAAGCAGAGGAGACTGAAACAAATGACAATTTATACGACGACGACGAAGATCACCTTGAAGCCAGTGAAGTTGTCAATAGGGATTCTAATATTGATGAAGAACTAATGGGCAAGCGGAAGTATTTGGTGACTGAGAAAAAGCCTTGATCCAATTTGAAATCATTCTTTTTGGTTTAACCATGCTACTGAAGAAAGTTCATGAATTTCACCAGAACGTTGGCCATACAAGCTTGATGACTCTTTTGTGGACGGAAGATGCATTTACTCACGAATTCGACGGACCTGTAGCTTTAGACGACATTGCAGCGAGAGAATCACATGGCGCGATAACAGATAACCAAGGTGTCCGATTTTGAGTTTCATGACAGCGATCTTCCCATTCAAAGTATAAACGAACTTACTTGTCTAGTAGCCATTACTTAAGACGGAGTAGTCCCCAGAGTTGAGGTCTACTCAATCTTTATAACTGTTTTGTTCCGTCTCAGACGCTGCATCTTGCCATTGTTTCGGTGTAATCATGCGTCGTGAACCCGTTAAGCACTTTTCTAAGTGATTTGTATACCTTGATGCGTGTACCTGACAAAATCATATCCATGTCATTATTTTTCCATCCTTTTTCACGACAATATCATTTTCAGTCATTGGTAACCTGCCGTTTACAGTAGAGACAGCTCACTAAGACACTGTCTTGCTCCACAGTTGGAGTGTCATCTGGTAGTTCAATAGGCTCTACATCGTAGATCTCGTCGAGACTTAGTCCGTCCACCGAAACTTGGCGATGCATCTATATGTAAGAGAAAAAGGTCGGATTACCGTTAAGATTTTATCCATACACAGGTATTGATTGCACCTCGAAACATAGGTCCAGAGCAACATCGTCAAGTAGACTGAGGAAAATTCGCTCCTCTGTCTTCATATGATTGGAAGAAAATTAATCACTGTATATCGACCAATTTTTTCGATACGTCACAAAAAGCAAGGAGCACGATGATTGAGGTGGTGTTGAACGACCGATTGGGTAAGAAAATCCGCGTTAAGTGCAATGAAGACGACACGGTGGGAGACCTAAAAAAGCTCGTGGCAGCACAAGTGGGAACACGACCGGAGAAGATTCGTATCCAGAAATGGTACACCATTTACAAGGACCACATTACGCTTGAGGACTATGAGATTCACGATGGGATGGGACTCGAACTCTACTACACATAGTCTGGTTAACTAGAGCCAACTCTTTTTACCGTCATGGGCAATTTTTTTATCTTTTCAATTGGGTTTCGTATTAACCCCACTATTATATAGTTTGGCAATTTAAAGTATAATGAAGGGCGGCCCCACATTTCTCGTTGAAGTGCTGTTACAGTTCGGATTGTCTCCTCTTGCGACAACCGCCAGAACTTGGAAGCGATTTATTCCCTCACTATATATATATACTCTATCCCTTGAGGCTAAAGAAACCGTAACTTGTACGAGTAAAAAAGAAAAAAGGTGCTAGTATTTTTTTTCGTCCAATCGTTCATTAGATTTGAATATATTATCCAATCAGATCTTTCCAAAGGCGACTCTACGACCGGCACAGCTAAGTGTGGAACGAACTCAGTGAAGACGACGTCAAGGTCGGCTAGCGTATGCCTTCAACGCTTTCTCTTCTTGCCTTTTTGAGACTGTTCACGTAAAATAATGTGGGTGAAGACTATGCAAGGGATCTATGACGTCGAAATGGCTCTGAACTCACTTCAACTTCCTTTCCGGTGTTGTTTGTGTTGCATTTTTATTGGCAGATCTCGTAGGCTAACGACAACAACCGGCCTCTTTTCGCACTCATTCATCAATTTAAGTTCAATATAAACGAATTAGGCTCTGTAGCCTACGCACGAGTATCAGGATTCTGTGTTTCACCCATACCAAGCGTAACGGCATGGAAGTGCCGCACACTTTTGTGCGCACGGTGAAGGCACAGGACTTACGTTTTAATCAAGTCGATAGCGTCCTGCATGGGATAAAGACAAGAAATTCACCTACGTGGGTCATTTTCTCCTTTGCGGTTGGTGATGACTTGGAATTTTGGGGGTAAGAATTATAATATGCCTAAACCATTTGGTGCAATTGTGGTAAATAATAGGACCGACGTGAGAAGCGAAATACATTGAAAGTGCTTGCGTCGGGACACGGTAGCATTTCTGACCAGTCCAAGTGGCCTAAGGAGCTATTCTCACCCAAGGCACTGTGTTATGGACTTACGAGCATCGATTGCTATGATGAAAACTCTGCACCCACCAATGTCCTATCGTTTTGCTGGAAAGGAAGGGATATTCCAATTTACCTTCGAACAAAGTATGCGGAGTTTAACTATGTCATTCGGGTACGCAATGGCAGTTAAGTGTACGGCAACGAAAGAAAACTAAACTGTTTCCTTTCGATCACAGAAACACATGGGCGCAGTCGCACACGTCACGTTGCACAACCCCGAAGAGCTTGCGTACGTAACGATTCAAAATCAAATAGTTTCCTCGGACATCGAAAGCTTGCTTAATGTTATAAATCTATCGCTACAATAATAGGGATGGATCAGTGTTTTTGCAAACACCGAGGCGGCGGCCACGAAGTTCCTCAAGACGATTTCTTACGAATGAAATCGAATTCACTCCTGAAGTTACAGATACTGTGCAAGACATTCGATCGGATACTTCTCCGTATAATTGGGCTGTATTTGGATACGATAACACGGACATTGAGAGCTCAACTCAGAGAATGATTGTCGTCGAAAAGGGCATGGTTAGTTTGCTGTCCTCGGCTTTAAAGATGATTCAAATTGCTTCTTAACTTAACTTTTCCGTTAATCATGCAATAGACCGGGTTGTATGCCTTGAAAGGAATTGGCGGAATCACTTCTGTGTTGGAGGAAGGAAGCACAATGTACATCTACTTACGAGTGGATGTTCCGTTGCATCGTGGTACCGAGCGAATTGTATCGAAATTTGTGCTGGTTACTTGGCAAGGAGTGGAAAATAATTGGAGCGGTTGCACTTCAGATGATGAAATCGAAATATGGTTTAGCCCATGCTCTAATGGTGAACGATCGCCGCAGCGCCGAGATTCGTTTGCATCTAGTTCTAAACTTCAGCGTGCAATGACTGCTCATGTCCATGGTAGTGAAATCTATCGTGTATTCCCCCACCACGTGCGTTGTAGACTACATTTCAGCAACATACAGGATACAAGCTTCACAATGCTGTCATCATGAATTGCAGGTTCATTTTTTTGCCAGCACGCAAGCAGAAATATCCGAAGAATCAATTCGCGAGCGCATTCGACGGGCAGTGGATAATGATTGCATGTTGCTTCGAGTGGTAAGTGTGCTCTTTAACCCACGCCAGTCATCTCTTGGCACTGTTTTGAACATCCTTTGTCCATAGGTCTGTATTCAAGCATCAGGCGACACACAAGCACCAGTGTGTTTAGAAGTTCCATTTGATGCTACGGTGGGTGTTCTTCGGAAGGAGATCGCCTCCAATATTGGAATTCCAGAGGATCGCCAGCGCATCGTTTGGATTCGACAAACAGACAATCTTGCAAAGGGTTGGCACATATTCAACATTTATGCCTGCTCTTTTTAGCTGAATTTACAACTTTTTTACATGTCTTCATATGATTATCAGATTCGCAATTATCTACTGCAATTATGCTGGAAGACGAGAACGCAGAGATCCGAAGAGACATTGGGCTTGCTCATGGTGACAAAATTCACGTTGATGACAAGGACAACGGGGAAAATTCCGTTCTTGCGAAGCTATTTGAGCAGGTACAGTCTACCTGTGTCAACTTTAGTGCTGTGTCTATTTGTTAACTCGTTCTATCTGTTTACTTCCACAGATCAACTCCGGAGCAGCAGCAGTGAGTCTTTCAGCAGAACGAAGGCACGAAGTTCAGCGAGGAGTTGAAGCTCGGGAGGCAGAGTTGAGGAAGATATTATCCGTAACTCATTATTTAATTCGACGGAAAGCTGGCGAAGATCGCAAGCCTGCCATGCGTATGACCGACGTTGTTGAAGAAGTTGTAGCCAATGCAAAGAAGGCACCGGAGTCTCCGCTGCCAACCAGTAAGCAAAAGATGATCCATCGCGCAGATTCGTCTGTCTCGTTAACAGGTTCAATATCGGAGAAGCTTGCGAAAGAAGATGTATCGGCATTACAGGAACAGGCACGAGTGCTGGAGTCGCAGAATAAGTATTTAGAGATTCCGTATGAAAGCATCCACATCCTCAGCGGCAAGGAGAATGAATTGGGTTGCGGGAAAGCGGCTACCGTATATCGTGGACTCTGGATGAACCGGAATAGCGCTGCCGAGGTAGCAGTGAAATCATTCCGTTACGCTCGATTGACCGACAAGATCCTTGGGGACTACCGTCAAGAAGTGGCACTGCTTAGAAAACTTAAGCATCCGAATATTGTATTATTTATCGGAGCCTGCACAGATCCAAAGCTGATGATTTTGACGGAGTATTGCTCTCGCAAAAGGTGCGTAGCATGCAAAGACTTGTCTATGCACCCTCCTGACAAAGCCTAATCGGTTATTACTCTCTGGTGCAGTTTATTCGAAGTAATCCACAGTAACAACTTCGAGACAATTCCTTGGAAGGTATGCAATTGTTTTTAAACCATTTGCTTGAATAGTGGGAATTCCAACAAGTACTTATCTTTCTTCTGCTCTATAGTTCAAAGTGCGAATGATGCTTGATGCAGCGCGTGGTATACAATACCTTCATTCCAAGCGTATTATTCATCGTGATATAAAGGTCCGAATAGGTGATTATGCTAGTTCTCATCATGTCGCTAATTTGTTACATGTGCAGTCCCACAACTTCTTGGTCGATGATGACTGGCGAGTCAAAGTGGCCGATTTCGGTATCAGCAAAGTGCTGGATACCGATACCGCGTTTACGCAGTGCGGAACCACAGGATGGTAGGCCTCATACTCTATCGTCGATAGTTTCTCTATATTATCTCAAGTGTCGGTGCCTAATCTGAGCCGATTGTTTCCAGGGTTGCCCCCGAGGTTCTCTTGGATGAAGATTTGGGGTACACCTTCAAGGCTGACAACTGGAGGTATGTTTAATGCTCCGTTTGTTTTGCCTGATGATTAATGAACTTACCAATTCAATATTTGCGCAGCTTTGCCATTGTGATGTGGGAAATGATAGCCGGTGGACTTCAGAATCCTTTTATCGGAATGGCGCCGATCAAGTTCTATAACAAGACAATCAACGCCGGGATCCGACCTCCCATCCCAGAAGGCATTAATAGCGAGTACATTGATCTCCTTACTGAATGCTGGAAATCGGACGCGGCTGACCGACCTTCCTTCGACGTGATCGTGTCACGACTGGAGAAAATGTTGTTAGATTTAGGTGCGAGCATTGACCTTCCACCGACCTTCCAAGGTGGCTACCATCAAGCAGGGGTCGCGAGGTTGATGTGAGAACGACGAAGGTGACACAGCCACGCCCAGAGAGACGAGTCCTGCGAAGGAAGAGCGGCCTGTCCTCGATCGTATTATAGCATTATTGATAGAGAAAAATCCATAACCATCCCAACTATCGACGAGACAGAGAACGATGAGATAATAGTCAAGTGTTCCCTGCACCGACTTGTTAATCTTGCCCATTCCTACGATTGGTCGAAACGGAAGTAGATGGCGTCGCTGTATGCGCTGGCATTCGAACTCGTGGCATTGTTCGGTTTCTTGTGCATCTTGTTCAACATCCTACTGCCTCTTCTAGCTTTTATTCTGCGTTATGTGCTAGTCGAAGGGCCACATGAGTGGCGAAAGTGGCAGCTGCACCGAGCTCAACAGCGTGAACTTGGGCATCTTCAGGGGCGTGTCGACGTGTTGATCCGCAAGAGACGAGAGGTACGCATCCATCTTCCAGGCCTTTATTCGGTCATGTAAACAGGGAGATTACATCGTGATCGCAATGTTTGAAGGTGAGACATGAGATTCAGCGGCGTACAAGCGCGCAAAAACAAGAGCGGAAAAAAATAGCCATGGTCGATAGACCTCTCGTTGCATTTACCGACGGAGAGGATTTGAATGAGCGAAACGGCAAACAAAAACGATTATCGACGTCGCAACGTAAGCGCTATCGACAATTCGATATATGAGATGGGACCTGTTTTACCGCTGCTGCCGGTTAGTGTGTGGGTTTGTCTGAGCGGGGAGCATAAAAGCTTTAATATACATGTCGACGATGAGGTTTTAGTGACGTTTTTGTGTACATGTACATGTAGTGGAATACAATGTCTGGTAGATCCGGCGATGCCATTCTTTTGCTGGTGTGTGGACTACCTGGTGCTGGGAAAACAACGTTAGCGAAGCAGCTAGTGGCTACAAGTAGCACGTCGCTACGGTTATATGAACGCATCTCCTTCGATGATCTCTACGAGCAACAAACTCTTGATAACGGATACAGTGTATTCAAGCCTGAAGTGTGGAAAGCAAGCCAGCAAGAGATGTTGCAGCGAGTGACGAAGCATCTTGAGGAGCGTATGTCTGTTAGCCGCAACAAGTCCACGCCCCACTGGGTGCTGCTTGTCGATGACAACTTTCCGTATCCGAGTCAACGCAAGCGCTTCTTCCATCTCACTACCGAGAGTACGTTCGTTTAATACATTGTTTCGTGGAATTAGATCGTTGCTGATATGTATCAGTACCGTAGAGAATTGCGGCTTTGGTCTACTATACGTGAATAGCACAGTGACAAGATGCCGAGAAAGGAATGCCAAGCGGAAGGAAGCTGAGGGAAGAGTACCCGATGTAGTCTTCGAGCAGCTGGTGACCGCTTTTGAGCCACCAAATCGCCATGCAAATTCTTGGGAGGTGAACACTTGCGAAATGCAAGATGGGTCAAATATCGAGAATGTCATGGATACTCTGATTCAGCAGGCGGATTGTGAGCTCAGGGAACGTCGCTTACGCCAAATGAATATGCAGCAAAAAGCAGCACGGCAGGTGAGGCACCTGCTTTTCTTCGCATTAACGAACTTGCTGATGAATACATTTGCTTAGTGCCGCGATCGTCTGTTAACGCAGCAAAATGTGCTTCATCTCGTTGACCTACAGCTACGTCAGTGGATATCAACTCAACTTCAAGAAGAGAAAGCGTTACCATCGGGGAAGTCGATTGATCAATTGGCACTGCAACTAAATCAATCGAGAAAAAGCTACCTCGCGATGATAAAGCATTCGCACGACAACATCCTTGACCGCCTAAAAGAAGAATCCGTTGAGAACGTGGTGGTTTCGCTTGTTCATCAATTTCTGCATAAAAAATAATGTCGGCAGTTAGGATGACAATTCTGCACGACCATTGGAATGAATCTCTTGGCATTCTCCAGATATCGTCCCATCACTGTTATACATGCTCTACGCACTGTTTTAAAGCCGTTCAAGTGAATTCAAGCATCTCATTATCCTTTAAAATGTTGTGATTGTCGCCCAGTTCAAAGCTTGAGTCCGAGAGCGAGGAGGATATAAATGTGGAGATTCAAGTGCAGGGCTTGACAATTTGGAAAATGCAAATTCTGGCATGGGACGGCGTCTCTTTCCGAAAAAGTAGACGTCTACGAGCTCATTCTATCTGTCATTGTTCTGGTCGGTGTCTCCATCGGGCTTGCTGCACGCTTCTCGAGTCATGATTCAAAGAGCTTGCGCACCGTCCATGGTATTAACGCTGCGCAGAGGTGATGAAACTGACAACGACGACGTGAGCCATTTTCGATGTGCAAATTCTACCAGATAAAAGGTCTTCTTTCGTTCTGAGTAAAAAAGATTGGAATTCTTCTTTCATCGTGTATTCCACTGTAGTGAAGCATGCTACACCTGCGCAGATTGGTTTAGAACTAGGGGAAATCTTGCTGGAAACCACCGACTCCGCTTTTCACTTCTAACAAACGTCATCTCGAGCCAGGTCAAGTATTTCACTATGCAAGTCTTGAAGGAAACAACGTTGACGAGCTCCAACAGATAAAATATTGACGACAGCGAGTAGCCTGGATATGTCACTAAGGACGCCTATTTTACATGCCTTCGGATGAATTATTCTGAAATGGATTTTTCGTGTCGTCTATCTGGGTTCACCGCACCGAAAGAGCAATCTTGTTTGAGTACAGGGGTCGTTCAATAGATCCTATTACGTATTATATCGCTCCATCTGTGCCAAATGAGTGGAGCGAAGCTTTTCGGAGTGGTGTTGAAGCTTGGATTCCCGCCTTCGATGGAATCGGGTTGCCAAACGCAATTCGTGCAGTTGTTCCCGGTGACAGCAACTGGCCCAGTGATTGTCTGTCGACTGAGAGATTTCGATACAATAGCATTTTCTGTCTTGATATAGGAGGAGACATATACCCTCGGATCAGCTCTTATTGATCTGAGGGTGGTCTGGCGAGATCTTACACAGCGATCTAGTATTCAAGTACGGCTTTTTAACGAAGTGGTGGCGGCATTTATCATTTCGACTGCAAGTCACGTAATTATCTATATATAGAGAGAGATAACGTCTAATAGGCAATTGATATACGTATCCCCCCAAATTACTACCCGTATCCCCCCCTCAATTATAGGCCTATCCCCCTCAATTATAGGCGTATTACCTCCCAAAGTGTCGCTCCCAAGCACACTATCTTTAATATTCATAATCAGTCGCTTTTGTGGGAGCTAATTGACACGCCGTTCGTCGACATGTTTGAGCAGAAAAGCGATCAGATCCTTATCGATCGACGGTGTCATGTGCAAGCACTAGAACTCGTCAAGTTTTATTCCTTTTACAGGCCATCATTTTTTGACACTATGAAACTCGTCCATGGAGACAAAGATCTCTTTCGTATTTCATGGCTCAAGCTTGACGCTCCATTCCACATGATTAAGACGCCGCCTGCGATAGCTGGAAAAATTATTAATGGAAGTTTTGAGGGTTGACCATGGTACAACATGACCCTAAAGGTGACGTAGTGTCCCTTCACCGCGACTCACACAAGCTCATGGGCGAGCCACTTCGTGAAGAAATAAGCTACAAATCTCGAGCTGTTGCTCTGGCACGGAAGAAAATAGAGATTCGACAGAATTTTCGACGGGAGGGTAAGGAGATTCCGACGTGGTATGAGAAAGATGCCATTGCTCGGGCTGCAGAGACCTCACCGTCAACGCTGGAACCTCCCGAGCCTGACGGATATCCAGATTCTGTCGTATGGACGCACATGCTGTCGTTCAGCAATGCATTGAAGAAAGATGATTACTACGTTGAGACATACAACGCAGAACCTGAATTTCCGAAGTCACAAAACTGTTATGGCTAACGCAACGTGAACAAGTGCAAACATTTTTACACCTAGGAAGTGTTTGATCTCCCTATTGCGGGACTTGAAATGAATCTTCGTTGCTTTTCTGCGGAGGCGATGGCGATTAAGCTGGCAAATAGATTGACAAATATATAGAAATGCATCATCGAATGCAATGTATACGTTAGTGTTTTAACCTCGAGACCCCTTCGTTTTCATTCGAAACTCTACCACGACTTAGCAGCTAAGCTCACTTTCGCGCTTTCTTCTTCTTTCGCCGAGCACTGCTGCTCCCGCTACTGCGTCGATGGATAATGCGCCGTTATCTCACATTTTGTTGTTTCACCATTCCAGCGCTTGGCACGTGTGAGAATCAGCAGAAAAGCTGGAATTGAATTCATAGATATTGCACTAGGAATAATGGCTGCTGCAGCAGCAACTTTTTCAGCTAATACACCTAGCGCAGCTTGAGCATAGCTTCTTTTGGAGCCTCCAACCTTAATGACTGCGTCTTGCAAGTCGTTAAACTGCACTTCGCACATTTTCGCCATTCAGGGGACAGCTTGAACTCATCATATATCGCATCTAATCTTCCATCACCTTTAAGTGGAAACACTGCCACCGCATCAGTTATTCTTCCAACAAAGGCCTAAGGCGTGAATTATTCGATTGATCCTCCGGGATGTGAACACCGTTGCATCAAAATTTCGCGCCAATTATCGAGCAACCTTGAGCTATTCTTTCCTTCACCTAAGGATACTTTGCTGGATGCGACTTTGAACAGAAACAGAAAAACGTAATTGGTGCAGTCAAAGACTCGACTGGCTTTGCCATCCACGTAAAGCTGGAGCTGAGCACGTTTGCCGTTAAGAGGGTCCAGCAATACGTCTGACACAGGCAATGCGGCATCGTGTAGTGCCTGCACATTATTGAAAACAAAAAGATTGCGCTCGGGGCAGGCACGCAATGGCGTAGCCAAAAGAGTGCGTAATGTCTGCTTGATGTTATAATTGGTTCTCAAAAAAATCATGAACCACGAATTAGCTGTGAAATTATAGCTATATTTGGAAATATTATACCCTAAAAGGAACGACTCGTCGCCCAAAAGCGACTCTATTGGGGGATAGGCCAATAATTGAGGGGGGGATACGGGTAGTAATTTGGGGGGTATACGGATATCAATTGCCGTCTAATATGCCCCAGTCGTAAAGCGGACTTTTTACTTAGGCAAAAATAGGGCCTAATGTTGGACATTTTATTAGGCCCATAGGGGGCCTAATATTATGACTAATGTTAGGACCTAAATTAGGGGCCTGATAGTGGACGCAGATAGTGGATACAGTAGTACATAATTAGGTACCGCCATTGTACCACGGTGGGTACAGTAGTACGTACCACCGTGGTGTACATAGACAGGATATAGAAGGGACACGGAAGATGGGCGGATTACCTACAGGTACGCGGCGAACAAGGCTGATAGATAACGCATTGTACGGACACTTCAAGATCAAGACCGATCGGGACCCCGTTGAAAATTATGATGTGTTTGGAGAGGGTGAACCCGATCGGAAAAGAAGACCGTCCTTTCTAGGGAGGCGGTCGTACATCGACGACATTCTGGTACCGGCCTCGTCATGGAACGATCTGTGCGAGAAAGTTGAACGATTGTTGGAGACATGCGACCGCTGGAACCTATCTATCAGTGCCGTGAAAAGTTTTTGGGGTCTGTCCAAGGTCGCCTATTTAGGACATATGGTCTCGAACAATGGTCTAGAGGCTAATCCCAAGGACCTGGATTCTCTGAGTAACCTCCCGTTCCCCAGATCGCTGAAGGCAATGCAGTCCTTCCTGGGAAGCTTGAATTATTATAGCCGATTCATTGAAGATTTTGCTATCTACGCGGCTGTGTTGTATGAGCTCCGGGAAGTGGACTACCGTATGTTGCGCGAAGAGGACCGGGCAACTTTACATGGGGGCGCCGACTCTGGTCTTGCTGCAGATTGTCCGCAAGTGGAGGACGAAGACCATATGAAGCGTGCAAAGTTTTCTTTTGGTATGTTGAAGGTTAAGATGGCGACGGAACCGATTTTGAAGCATTTCGATCCCGAAAAGGTCCCGACCATTATTGTATATGCTAGTCAGTGGTCCATTTCGGCCACTCTAGTACAAGATCATGATAGTGTGTACCATCCGGTCACGTTCACAAGCAAAACGCTGAAGCCAAATGAAGTGAACTATGGAATTGTCGAGAAAGAAGTTCTGGCGTTGCTGCGAATTCTGGATGTGTGTTACAACCTGCTGGTCGGCCGACCTATAAAGGTCCTGTCAAGGCGGTCTACTTTGGCCTGGATATTATTAGCCAATGGGATGGACGGACGTCTAGGCAGATGGTCGGCGGCCTTGTCGCAGTGGACCCTCGAGGTCGTTAAGTGCACCAGGGACGAGGAAGAGATATTGGTCACATTAGCTGCCAGTATCACCCCTCGGTCTGAAGTGGACGAGGCATTGATAGCGATTGCCCAGAGGAAGCAACCTCGGCAGTCAGTTTGGAGACCGCCACCGACCGTCGACCATGACGAAGAGCTCTTGGTCTTAAGTTTTGACGGATCGGCAAGCGTGAAGAAGAAGGTCGGCGCCTATAGTGCTATAGTGTGGAAGTTGCCACAATGGTCTATAGTTGCAGCCGCTGCTGATTTCACGCCGGATATTACGGTTAACGAGGCGGAGTACCGAGGTCTACTTCTATTTCTCGACCTGCTGTCGTCTCAAGAGAAGGGGCGAGTCATCATATGTGGTGACTCCAACCTAGTGATCAGGCAGGTCACCGGAGATATCGACTGCATAGCCCCACGACTAAGGACGCTAAATGATCGGGTAATGAAGGCATTGAAAGACCGTCCCAACCACGAGCTGTTGCACGTGAAACGGGACTGGAACAGAAGTGCCGACTACCTCGCGACCAAGGCCATGCAAGACCAGACCGGGGCTACGATCACCGAGAAGACCGTTCTGGATGAATTGATGAATATAAACAGGCTCTCCGAGATGATCGGACCCAAGAACGCTCCGGACCAGGTGCATGTGATGGTCGCGACTAGCACAAAAGCTCAGAAGTCCCACCAACCGTTCCCAAAGGAACGGTTGAGTGAATCTGTTGTGCAACGACTAAGGGCAGAACGGATCCTCAAGGCGCAGGACGAAGAAGAATGGATTGTGAATTTGAAGACCTACCTGCGCGGTGAATTGTCTAAGTTGACGAATGGTCAAGCAAAATAATGTGCCGAGATCGCAGACAGTTACGAAGTGGATGAGGATGGTTTACTATATTACTGCCGCGATGCCGACCAAGACAGTGCAGACCGGGACCGATTGGCGAAATTGGTGATACCTGAGTTGCTGCAGCCGGATGTCCTCCATCACTACCATGTGAGTCTAGAAGGGGGACATCAGGGTATAGGCAGAACGTATCACAAGATCAGGTCCCACTTTCACTGGAGAGGTCTTTTCCGAAGTGTACAGAAATATGTGGGTTTTTGTACGGATTGCGAGACTGGAAAGGGTAGACCGGTAATCAAGGGGCGATCGCCCGGAAATATCGAAGCTACCTACCCTTTCCAGGTCATAGCGATGGACCATATACCGTCGCTGCCTAAATCGACATATGGAAATACTGAGTTGTTGATCTGGGTAGACCTGTTCACCGGTCTAGTTATTTCGAAGGCAAGTGCGTCCCGGTCTGCCGAGCAGATCGCCAAAAGTTACGAAGAATGCGTGTTCCGAAGGTTCGGCACCAGCGAGGTCATCAGACACGACCGAGAACACGTTTTCATGGCCGAGGTGTTCCGGTCGTTTAACAATATGCTGGGCCAGAAACAGAGCGCTACAATGGCATATCGTCCGCAAGCGAATGGATCGGCAGAACGTATGGTTCAAACTATTACAAGAGCAACCAAGATGTACGTTGCCGATCCAGACCAGCGTGATTGGGACGAATACGCAGAAAGGCTGGTGTTTGCACTCAACTCGTCGACCGATCGGGTCCGAGGAGAAACGCCTTTTTATCTTGCGTATGGATGGGACCCCCGGTCCACTCTTGAAGCCGAGATACCTATTGGCTGCACTCGGACCCGCGATCGTGATGCTCGACGTTGGCGCATGCAGGTCCAGAAACATTACCAGCATGCAAGAGAAGTTGTCAACGAAAAGTTACGTCAAGCTACACAAGACCTGGCAGACCGGAACAACGACCAGGTCCAACCCCACGGTATAGAACCAGGGGCGAGGGTATGGTTGTACCTAGACCGAGTGAAGGAGGGCTATGCGAAGAATCTGGCTCACATGTGGCACGGTCCTTTCCGTGTTGCCGAGCTGATTGGTGAACACGCTGCCCGTCTAGTAACAACCGGAACGGACTACAAGGTCCTCCCGATCGTACATGTGTCCAAGTTAAAACTGGTCCTAAAATTTCCTGATCGTCCCAAAATGCCATGTCTAGTAGACGAGGCAGAACGGTTTGATTTCGATGAAGCATTACTGCCGGAGGACAGTTGGGAACGACGGCTGGAGAAGGACGAATTTGAAGTGGAAAAGATCTTAGATGTCCGATCGGTCAAGAAGACCAGGTTCGGCCGGATCCACCGAGAATATCTGGTCCGATGGAAGGGCCATGATGAAACAACTTGTATCGATGAGTCCGACCTGAACTGTGGAGCACTACTACGAGAATTCGAAGGGGAACGAGTCAGTCGGAACCGTTTCGCAGTGATGCAGACCCATGAAGACCAAGACCAAGACATGCAGTAGCATCGGTATTCCCGACCGGTAAAGAGGCGGAAGGTCTTGTGCCTCATGTATTGTGTATTGTGAATATGTGACGAATTGGAATAGTGGAGTGAAGAACGTGGATTGTTTTCTCACGATGTAAGTGGAACGGTTGGTGATAACGTGTCTAGTGCAGCTCTGGAGAAAGTGGTGGAATTATCTCAAGTGATTTGATTACTGAACATGTGAAAAAGAACGATGATATATATTAAGTGTTATCTGGTCGACTACTTACGACCTCACTCGCCATCACCCCACAGACGGCCGACGGTCAACGACGGATGCTTTTCAACTTGGTCCTGGTACTGGTTACGCCAAGGTTCTTGTTGGTCTAGTTGGACCAAAGCTTCTTTGAGGTCCAATACCGGTGTAATGCACCCAAGACCGGGGTACCATGTGCCACCGTCAGCCAGCAGCCGGGTCTTCTCGACGCGACGCCGCGGCATATGAAGTAAAACTGGATATAAGAACACATCGACGTCGCACTCGTGGGCCAGCATCCCGTCCAAAACATATTGGCACAGGGACTGCCACGCCTCACCCGCTCTGATCCGACGCCGCTTGCGCTTGTTCTGGATGGTCGCCAAGCCAGGGTCTTGCCGAACTCGTTCCGGGGGAAGCACCAGATAGTGGGATGCCTCCCAGATGGCTTGAGCGTGAGTCTTGTTAAAACATTTCACCCGACTCATGAAAGCATTGGCCCACGGAGTCGAGTGGAAGATGAACCCCAGCTTGGGATGCTCGAAAATCTTCCACGGCTCGTCAGCGTACAATCTGGAGGTCTGTGCCGACGTGATCAAGTCCGGCCGCCATTCCGACGCGGCAGGAACTTTCTTCGCCGGCGGGAAAAGCCAATGGTCTGGACGAGAGAAAGACCGGTCCAGGAGCTGCTTGGTCAGGGTAGACCGGCGTAAACAACCGATCTGCCCTGGCGACCACGGAAAAGTATCCTCACGCGTTCGTGGCGGAAGGGAAGAACTGTCGATTGCCACGTTGGTCAACAAAGCATCTTTGTAGAGCTTGGACGTCCCAGGCAAGACCGTAGGTGTTGACTTTGTCGACGCATGAGGTGGTGGAACGCCACCATGCGGACCGGTCTTCTTGGTCTGCTCCGAAGTCGATGCAACTTGAACAAAACTTTCATGTGGACTTGTTCGCGACTTAGTTGGGATGGGGACAGCAAACTCCGAATCACCGGAGTCTTCGCCGGAGTCATCCCAGGATGAGACCTCTGAATACTTGGCACGGTCAGCACCGGCGGTCGAGGGCGCTTGATTTTTGGAGATGTTACTGTCGTCATCATCTTCCAAGCTTGGGCCCACGAGAAGCGCCTGCGTCTTGGCTCGCTTATGGGCCACCGCACGCTTGCCTTCGAGTTCAGGGTCGCGCGCTATGCCCCGCGCCCTCGAGCTACCCGGCGCGTCCGCGCGCTTCTTTGATTTGTGTGGAATTTCGGGCTGGAGAATTTCGGCCAATGAACGGCCTTGGTCTTGGTCCCGGTGTAGGTCCACCAAGTCGGCCGACGTAGACCGGTCTACGCTGGAGGCAGCAACCGGATGCCGACGAGGACGAAACAGGTCAACGAAGCGCTGATGACATTCTTTCAATACCGCCCGACGACCGTTCGCTGCCTGTGTCCAATCGTTCGACTTGCGTTCACAAGACCGGACCTCCTCGGTCTGGTCTTGAATCGAAATTCGGAGATCGGTGAGACGCCTCCCGAGATCGTCGCTTTGAACACTCAATGTGGTCTGGTCCAGCAGGCCTTCCGCTTGCTGCTGTTGGACCAGCACAAGTTGCTCCCGGAGATGAAGCTGATGAGATTCCAAGCGGGTCAGCTTGTTGCGCGCGGTTATGAGCCTAGTCAAAACCTGACGCAGCTGGAGGTCATGAGTGTTCGACTGCCGATTGGCGGCAAGCAATGCATTGATCGCCTTGCTGATGGCAGGAAATATACGGGCTGGAGGTATACGGGCTGAAGACAAACGAAGGTTAGGACAGGTCCAAGGCGAAGACCGGACATGCATGCTTACGTTTTGTCGCCTGTTGAGCAATCTGCTCCTGGAGGCGTGCGATCTCTTCAAGTGCGTCTTGCAACTGCGCGACGGTCCCGGTCTGATGCCCCGCCGATGTCTGAGGTGCAGTAGAACGATGGGAGCTGCCAGACCGGACCGACCGGACGGGCGAAGTGACATGCGATGACGTGGTATTCGAGGTGCCTACAAGAACGGTCGTTAAGGAAATGCAAGAAGGTCAAGTCCAACAGTGAAAGTACCTGGAACGGATGAAGAAGATGGTTGCTCCATGTCGGAAAAGTTTGAATGACCAAGGTTTAACTGAATTTGATGGACGAGGTCAGACCGTTGTCGTTGTGCGACACGATCTGACTCGGGGGCGGCCGTGGAGAAGCGTGCCCAAAATTTGGCACACTTCTGGTCAAGTTTTGTCAAGGCATTTGGTCTAATTTCGGATTGGCTTAAACAAGGGGGGCTTTTCAGCCTATTAGACTCAAGAAGTGTCAAGAACGCAAGTTTTGGTGAGTCACCCGACTTTGGGTATTTTACATATTTTTGTGTGGGTACATTTAGGGACTATAGGGTAGTAGTATTTTAGTTGTGGATTTGCCTAAAAAAGTAGAAGTCTTTTGGTTGCAGGATTTTTCTAAGTAGAAGTCCTTTGGCCTTGGTTTACACCA
>CM047580.1:42146944-42184312 GCA_026184515.1 Peronosclerospora sorghi | reverse complement strand
GGGGGCGGTTCGCCGCCCAACTCCCACCGCAGCAGTGAAGGTCGCTGAAGCCTCCACAGCGCTTGTCGACATTGGTTCTGATGCCTAATCGGTTTATCAGTCTCCACCGGCCTCAAGCATCTCATCAGAGTTGGAGACCGGTGTTCAGCGGATGACCATGGGGGTGGACCATGCCCGGTCTGAACAAAAAAGGGACATGCGTCAGCAAGGGGCTGCTTGCCAGTCGGGGCTCCAGCAGCCCCCACAGGACTCAGTTCCGCAAAAGGAGGGTATCAACACGTTGCCCATGACGCCAGCCAACGTCCAAGCCATGTTTGAGACGATGATGCAACGTTTCATGGAAGAACGGGTTAGACCACCTATGCGCCCACATGTCCAAGACCGGTCTACCTGTCAAGGTGTCAATGTTTGCAAAGATGTAGATATGGAATCGGTAACATCTGTGGACAATCCCACTCGAAGTGATAAGTAAGTCGGCAAAGGGAAGCGCAAGCCGCAACCGGCCAGACCGCGTAGACCAAGCAAGACAAGTGACTGTGACATGGAGTCGGTCGGCGGTCTTGACGACCACTGTGGGTCAGACGGTACGGGCGCTGGCAAGCCACGCAAGGATAACCTAGCCTCCACTACTGCTTACGACCTTGGATCTGCTGCGATTTTGCGCATCCGTATGGCCGCGACGACCGACCTCAAGGACTTCACTGGCAAGGATGCTGATGAAGACCAGGCCTGGTCTTGGTTCGGTCGGGTCAAGCCTGCGTTCCTGCGAGACCAGACCCCGAAAAGTGAAAAGTGTCTGATCTTCCGGGATTTGTTGAAAGGACCGGCTGCCAACTGGATCCAACAGTTAGGTCGGGACGTCCGGTCTGACTGGGACCAGCTATGTGCAGAGTTTGAAGGGCAATATTGTAACTCCGGATTTTCGAGTGACGCAAGTATCACCATATGCAGAAGCGGAGCGACGAGACACCTATCGAGTATTTGCATCGGTTGAACGTGGCTGCACTTCGTGCCGGCATAACAATTAAAGAGAATAACTCGCCGAACGGTGCTGCTCTGGAACATGTGGGTCACTACATTAGTACCATGGACGATCAAGAACTGGCGGACCAGCTTACTCTGCTGCGTCTTAGGGACGCGGGTGAAGTTGAACAGACTCTACGGACGCTACAGCAGTCACGTAGCATGAGGGCGAAGAGTGCTGGTGGCTCAGGTCGCTGCCGATCCAAGACCCAGACCCAGACCGATCCGGTCAAGAGAACTTGGACCAGACCGACCCGAGCGGTCAAGGCGATCGTAGCCAAAGACAGCACGGGATCGGAAGGGGAAAGTGGAAGTCAATCCATCCAGGAGTCATCGGATGAAGACCAGTATCGTTACGTCTATGTTGCGGGACCTGCCCCGAAGACCAGGTCGAAGCCCGACCAGGTAGACCGGAAGGGAAAGAACGGAAGCAAGTCCGATCCGGACCGACCTTGTCAGAAGTGCTCCCACTGTGGGTCGAGCAAACATTATGGTCCAAAATGTTGGAAGAAGATGGTGTGCAAGAAGTGCGAGAGACGCGGCCACCCCACCGATCACTGCCTCTTCGTGTGCAAGTCATGTGGAGATATCCACGAGGCCGGCCAGTGCAAGATTGAAGAGTTTTTCAATCTGATGCGCAAATGGTATGTGACGAATAAGCACGCGGGGATGCTGCCGCCGGACGCAGAAAAGATGTTAAACTAGAACGCTCGCCAGGTTGGAATCTGGATCGAGCCGAGCGTTCTACGGTTCACATCTACTCATATGTCGGCAAGGAGGATAAGACCGACAATACACGTTCTATTCCAAATTGCGTCGACCGAGACCATCCGGTCTACAGTCTGAAGACCGATGAGTACTCCCGGAACAAGTTGGTTATGCAGTTGGACTTGCTGCCTGGAGAATCCCGCGGATACTGGAAGTATCACGCGCCTGATAAATGGTTCAAGCAGGCGAAAGCCTGTGGCAAGATTAATAACCAGAAAGCGACGATGTTGTTCGACTCTGGAGCTGAAGTCTCGATAATCGACTCCGCCTTTGCTCGTAAGGTCGGATGTCGTATAAACGATACAGAGACAAGAATGCGTAGGGATCGGTGAAAACTCTTATATGACCGAAGGAAGAACGCGTGTGAAAATTACTTTGTCGGGATCGCTGGTCTACTTTTTCAGCGCTTGGGTTGGCAAGCTGGATGGTCAGGACGCTTTACTAGGTATGGGTTTCATGGTCCCAGCTGGTATTCGCCTAGACCTGTCACATGGAGTGCTTACACTCCCGGATGAGGTCCAGGTCCATTTGGCTGGTCGAAGACCTCTGTATGGTTCGTATACCGATCTGGTGCGGTGAGACCAAGACATCACTATCCCAGTTGGTCGGTCTGCCGATACCCTGGTTGAGAAAGGTTTCCGTTCGAGGAAGTTATGGTTGACCAGGGGCGATCGGTGGGTCTCGACCTTCGTAAAGAGTGCTGGTCGACGTGATTTTGTCCGTGTTACCAATATCGGTGACAAGCCGCTGACACTGGACAATAACACTATTGTCGGCATGTGGTTAGCAGAAGGGAAGGTACCAAAGAAGATGGGGTTCGTCTCGATTGGGTCGAGGCGGTATGTCGAGTGGCAAAACCTAGCGTACCAATCGACCACCGATCTTATCAGCGATGATGGGTAGGTGGAAGAGGATACCTCACCTTTAGTGGAAAGACCAAGTTATGTCACCCCAAGAAAGATGTTGGTCCGAAGAAAGGCGCCGCAGTCACCAGGAACGGTGGACCATCAAGTATACGAGCCAAGGTTAGTCAACGTGGTGTCAGCACAAGACCAGGCGACAGCGGAGCAAAAAACGGAAGAAGGGGAGCATGAAATTGCTAGGTCGGACCATGACGGTGTTCCTAATCATACCGATATCAGTGAAGGACAGCCCGTCGATCAAGACCAGGGGCGTTCAGCCGGTCCAGATGGTCTAGGTGATATCGCCCCAGAAGATGAAAAATTTGTATACATGAAGGTGGGGAACTGTATATTCAGGAGCTGGAAAGCCAAATGGCAGTCCTCCCTGAAGTGTCTGCCGACTCGCCCGAAGTTACAATGGATGATTTACAAGTGGGTGATCAAGACCTTAACAGTCCAGACCAGATCGAGCAGTTGAAGAATATCATATGGAAGAAAAGACATCTGCTGATCGGAAAGGGCAACGCCTTACCACCTGCAGCCCGTGGTGCGATTTGCGATATTGACGTGGGAGATGCCAAGCCGATTTCCCAGCGATGTCGACGCGTGGCGCCACAGTACCGTGAAAAGCTTTCTGATCTCATTAAAGGACTGTTGGGCACCAATATTATTAGACCGTCGACCTCGCCATGGGCCTAGCCGATCGTAATTGTTATCAAGAAGAACGGCGTTGACATTAGACTGTGCATCGACTATCGGCTGGTAAACCGGTTGACTAAACTCATGGTGTACCCGATGCCGCTGATTAATGATCTGTTGGAAGACCTCGACAAGACCTTGTGGTATTGTTTGCTGGACATGGAGAGTGGATTTTGGGTGGTCTCGATGACTGGTCGGGCCCGTGAGATTTCCGCATTTGTGACATCGTTTGGTCTTTTCGAGTGGAACCGTATGCCGTTCGGTCTGAAGAACGCACCCCAGATCTATCAAAGGTTAATAGACAACGCACTGTACGGACACTTCAAAATCAAGACCGATCGGGACCCTGCCGAAAGTTATGATGTGTTTACAGAGGGTGAACCCGATCGGGAAAGAGGACCGTCCGTTCTAGGGAGGCGGTCGTACATCGACGACATTCTGATACCTGCCTCGTCATGGAATGATCTGTGCGAGAAAGTTGAACGATTGTTGGAGACATGCGACCGCTGGAACCTATCTATCAGCGCCGTGAAAAGTTTTTCGGTTATGTCCAAGGTAGCCTATTTAGGCCATATGGTCTCGAACAATGGTCTAGAGGCTAATCCTAAGGACCTGTATTCGTTAAGTAACCTCCCGTTTCCCAAGTCTCTGAAGGCAATGCAGTCCTTCCTAGGGAGTTTAAACTACTACAGTCGCTTCATCGAAGATTTTGCTATCTACGCGGCTGTGTTGTATGAGCTCCGGGAAGTGGACTACCGTATGTTGCGCGAAGAGGACCGGGCAACTTTACATGGGGGCGCCGACTCTGGTCTTGCTGCAGATTGTCCGCAAGTGGAGGACGAAGACCATATGAAGCGTGCAAAGTTTTCTTTTGGTATGTTGAAGGTTAAGATGGCGACGGCACCCATTTTGAAGCATTTCGATCCCGAAAAGGTCCCGACCATTATTGTATATGCTAGTCAGTGGGCCATTTCGGCCACTCTAGTACAAGATCATGATGGTGTGTACCATCCGGTCACGTTCACAAGCAAAACGCTGAAGCCAAATGAAGTGAACTATGGAATTGTCGAGAAAGAAGTTCTGGCGTTGCTGCGAATTCTGGATGTGTGTTACAACCTGCTGGTCGGCCGACCTATAAAGGTCCTGTCAAGGCGGTCTACTTTGGCCTGGATATTATCAGCCAATGGGATGGACGGACGTCTAGGCAGATGGTCGGCGGCCTTGTCGCAGTGGACCCTCGAGGTCGTTAAGTGCACCAGGGACGAGGAAGAGATATTGGTCTCATTAGCTGCCAGTATCACCCCTCGGTCTGAAGTGGACGAGGCATTGATAGCGATTGCCCCGAGGAAGCAACCTCGGCAGTCAGTTTGGAGACCGCCACCGACCGTCGACCATGACGAAGAGCTCTTGGTCTTAAGTTTTGACGGATCGGCAAGCGTGAAGAAGAAGGTCGGCGCCTATAGTGCTATAGTGTGGAAGTTGCCACAATGGTCTATAGTTGCAGCCGCTGCTGATTTCACGCCGGATATTACGGTTAACGAGGCGGAGTACCGAGGTCTACTTCTATTTCTCGACCTGCTGTCGTCTCAAGAGAAGGGGCGAGTCATCATATGTGGTGACTCCAACCTAGTGATCAGGCAGGTCACCGGAGATATCGACTGCATAGCCCCACGACTAAGGACGCTAAATGATCGGGTAATGAAGGCATTGAAAGACCGTCCCAACCACGAGCTGTTGCACGTGAAACGGGACTGGAACAGAAGTGCCGACTACCTCGCGACCAAGGCCATGCAAGACCAGACCGGGGCTACGATAACCGAGAAGGCCGTTCTGGATGAATTGATGAATATAAACAGGCTCCCCGAGATGATCGGACCCAAGAACGCTCCGGACCAGGTGCATGTGATGGACGCGACTAGATCGAAAGCTCAGAAGTCTCGCCGACCGTTCCCGAAGGAATGTTTGAACGAATATACAGTGCAACAGTTAAGGATGGAACGGATCCTCAAGGCGCAGGACGAATAACAATGGATTATGAAGCTGAAGACCTACCTGCGTGGTGAACTGTCCAAGTTGACGAACGATCAAGCGAAAGAGTGCATCAAGATCACGGATAGCTACGAAGTGGATGATAATGGATTATTGTATTACTGCCGCGATGCCGACCAAGACAGTGCAGACCGGGACCGACTGGCAAAATTAGTGATCCCCGAGTTGCTGCAGCCGGATGTCCTTCATCACTATCACGTGAGTCTAGAAAGGGTACATCAGGGCATAGGCAGGGCCTATCACAAGTTCAGGTCCCACTTCCACTCGAGAGGTCTTTTCCGCAGTGTGCAGAAATGTGTGGGCTGTTGCACGGATTGCGAGACCGGAAAGGGTAGACCAGTAACATGGGGCGATCGCCCGGAAATATCGAAGCTACCTACCCTTTCCAGGTCATAGCGATGGACCACATACCGTCACTTCCTAGATCGACGCGCGGCAACACTGAGCTGCTTATCTGGGTAGACCTGTTCACCGGTCTAGTTATTGCGAAGGCAATTGCATCTCGGTATGCGGAGCAGATCGCCCAGAGCTACGAAGAATGTGTGTTCCGAAGATTCGGCGCCAGCGAGGTAATCAGGAACGATCGGGAACCCGGTTTTATGGCCGAGGTATTCCGGTCGTTCAATAACATGCTGGGCCAGAAACAGAGTGCGACGATGGCATATCGTCCGCAAGCAAATGGATCGGCGGAACACATGGTGCAGACCATAACGAGGGCGATCAAGAGTACGTTGCTGACCCAGAACAGCGAGATTGGGACGAGTATGCAGAAAGTCTGGTGTTTGCACTCAACTCGTCGACCGATCGGGTCCGAGGAGAAACGCCTTTTTATCTTGCGTATGGATGGGACCCCCGGTCCACTCTTGAAGCCGAGATACCTATTGGCTGCACTCGGACCCGCGATCGTGATGCTCGACGTTGGCGCATGCAGGTCCAGAAACATTACCAGCATGCAAGAGAAATTGTCAACGAAAAGTTACGTCAGGCCACACAAGACCGGGCAGACCGGACCAATGACCAGGTCCGACCCCACGGTATAGAACCAGGGGCGAGGGTATGGCTATACCTAGACCGAGTGAAAGAGGGATATGCGAAGAAGCTGGCTCACATGTGGCACGGCCCTTTCCGTGTTGCCGAGCTGATCGGTGAGCACGTTGCCCGTCTAGTAACAACTGGTACAGATTACAAGGTCTTCCCGATCGTGCATGTGTCCAAGTTGAAGCTGGTCCGAGAATTTCCGGATCGACCCAAAACTCCCTGTCTGGTAGACGAAGAAAAAAGATTTGATTTCGATGAAGCGTTACTGCCGGAGGACAGTTGGGAACGACCATTAGAGGAAGAATAGTTTGAAGTGGAGAAGGTCTTGGATGTTCGGTCGACCAAGAAGACCAGGTTCGGTCGGACTCACCGAGAGTACCTGGTCCGATGGAAGGACCATGATGAATCAACTTGGGTAGACGAGCTCGATTTGAATTGTGGGGCTCTTCTACGAGAGTTCTAACGAGAACGAGTCAGTCGTAATCGCTTCGCAGTGTTGAAGACTCATGAAGACCAAGACCAAGACACGCAGTAGCATCGGTCGGTCTAGACCGGTGTGAAGATGTGGAAGGTCCGGAGTTGATGTGAAATTGTGATGAACTGTGACGAATTGGAGTAGCGGAATGACGAATGTGATGACTATTTTTCGTGATGGAGGTGGAACTGTTTACGATAACGTGTTCGGTGCAACTATGGAGAGAGTGGTAAAATTAGCTCAAGTGATTTGACGATTGGACATATGAAAAAGAAACGATGACATGTATTGCGAGTTATCTGGTCGACTACCTGCGACTTCACTTGCTATCGCCCCACAGACGGCCGATGACCATCGACGGATGATTTTGCACTTGATCTTGAAACTGGTTACGTCAGGGGTCCTTCCGGTCAAGCTGGACCAAAGCATCCTTGAGGTCCGCGACCGGCTCAGCGCAATCAAGACCGGGGTACCATATGCCGTCGTCGGCCAGCAGTCTGGTCTTCTCAACGCGACGCCTCGGCATGTGGAGGAACACCGGGTACAAGAACACGTCGACGTCACACTCGCGGGCTCGCATCCCGTCCAAAATGTACTGGAACAGGGATTGACAAGCCTCGCCCGCCCGAATTCGACGTCGCTTGCGCTTGCTCTGGAACGTCGCCAGGCCCGGATCTTGTCGCACCCGGTCGGGGGGAAGCACTAAGTAGTGGGAAGCTTCCCAAATTGCTTGGCCGTGGATCTTGTTGAAATTCTTCACCCGGCCTAGCAAAGTGCCGATCCACGGAGTCAAGTGGAACACAAGTCCTATCTTGGGGTGTTCGAAAATTTTCCATGGTTCATCGCCGTACAGGCGGGAGATCTGCGCCGACGTAATCAAGTCCGCCCTCCATGCAGACGCGGCAGGGGTTTTCTGGCCGGTGGAAAGATCCAGAGGTCCGGTCGGGAGAAAGACCGGGCCAGAAGCTGCTTGGTCAGGGTAGACCGGAGCAAACAGCCAATTTGTCCCGATGACCACGGCAAGGTGATTTCAAACGTCCGCGGCGGAAGGGAGCTGGTGTCAACTGCCATGTTCTTCAGTAGAGCGTACTTGTGAAGCTTGCATGTCCCGGGGAGAACCGAAGGTGCCGAATTCGCTGGTGCCGACACTGGTGTGGCGTCACTTGGCAAACCGGTCTTCTGTTCTGACCCCAATGTCGACGCCACTTGGATGAAACTGTCACGCAAATTCTTTTGTGATTTGGACTGGATGGGGACAATGAACACGGAATCGCAGGACCCTTCGCTGGAGTCCTCCTCGGAAGAGACCCCTGTGTGATGGATGCGACTTGCAGTACGGCGCGAGGGCGCTCGACTTTCCGAGGGGTTGTAGATTTCGCCCGTGTCCGAGTCCGAGTCCATAAGAAGCGCCTGTGTCTTGGATCACTTATGAGGCACTGCACGCTTTCCCTCGAGTATGGGTTCGCGCGCAGTGCCACGCGCCCTCGAGCTACCCGGCTCGTCCGCGCGCTTCTTTGATTTGTGTGCAATTTCGGGCTGCTGAATATCAGCCAATGAACGGTGTCAGTCTTGGTCCTGCTGCAAGCGGTCTTGGTCTTGCTCCGAGGCAACTAAGGTTGCCGACGCAGACCAATCTATTCTGGAGGAAGCAGTCGAACACGGAGGCAGAAAGTTCATCAAGCGCTGGCGGAACTGGTCTAGTGCCACCTGACGACGACCCGACTCTAGCGTCCAAGCGTCTGACTTGTCTTGATAAGACCCGACCTTCCCGGTCTGGTCTTGAATGGAAATTTGAAGTTCGGCAATGCGTCGCGCGAAGTCGTCGCCTTGCATGCGCAGTGAAGTCACGTCAAACTGTCCGTCCAGTTGCTGCCGGCGAACAAGTGCAAGTTGATCCCGGAGATGGGACTGATAAGCCTCCAGACGGGACAGCTCATGCCGTGCACTTACCAGCTCCTCTAGAATTGGTCGGAGCTTGTCAACATGATCGTCGGACTGCCTATCAGCATCAAGCAAGGCACCTATTGCCTTGACGACGCTGGGAGGGATGAGAGCTGAAGACAAACGAGGGTCAAGACAAGTACAAGACGAAGACCAAAGATGCGCACCTCGTGTTGCCTGGTAGGCCACCTGGGTCCTGAGACGCATGTTTTCTGCAAGCATGTCCTGCATCCGCGTGTCGGCTTCAGTCTGACACCCTTCCGATGTTTGAAGTGCAGGATAGTTACATGGGCTGCCAGACCGAGCCGACCGAACAGGTGAAGCAATGTGGAGCGACTCGGCACATAGAGTTTCTACAAGAACAAGCGTCAAGAGGAAGCATAAGAGGATCGAGTGCAGTAAAGTAAGTACCTGGCGCAGGTGGCGAAGATGGCTGGTCCATGGTGAAGAAGTGTGAGTGACCAAGGTCCAGTTGGTCGAGTGATGGGTGAGTCAGACCGTTATCGTTGTGCGACACAGTCGGACTCAGGGGCGGCTGTGGTGAAGTGTACCACAAATTTGGTCACTTTTGGTCAAGGCAGTTGGTCGAGTTTCCGATTGGTCTAAACAAGGGGGGATTTTTAGCCTATCAGATTCAAGGAGTATCAAGAACGCAGGTCTTGGGTGAGTCACCTGACATTGGGTATTTTACATAATTTTGTGTGGGTACATTAGGGACCATAGGGAGGTAGTATTATTGGTTAGTTGTGGTTTTTCCAAGTAAGAGTCTTTTGGTTACGAATTTTCCGGTAAAGGTTTTTGGTCTAGGAATAAGTGGCAAAAACCTCTTCTGGTCTTGGTCTACACCGCAGCAAGGGGTCGCCGTTATTCTTCCCACGTACACTAGTCGCCTCCGCCCGCCGCGGAGTGTTTGGGGGCAGAGGGTTGAATTATCCCCTCTCGCCTATTATACCCGGTCTGGACGCGCCGCACGCGCACTTTGGCCACCGGAAGTCCCTCGACGGGAGTACGATTTGGCGATCTCGACACTTTAAGTCAAGTACGTTTGGAACGTGCTATTCACTGGATTGGTCTTTACGTGGAGATATCGTTTGTGAAGTTTCACGGGCATATTGGGTCTTCACGTGGACATATTGGCTCATTGTAACATTGGTTGGAGTTTAGACCGGTTTTGGTCTTCTCTCATATTGGTCAGGGGCTAGACCGGTTGATTGGTCTACCCTCTAATATTTCGTATTGGTCAGGTCTAGATCGTTTGAACGATCGACCTATTGGAATTTATATTTTGGAAGTGTTTCTGGTCTGTACGTACCTGGGGTGAAGAGTTCCGCCCTAGGTACACCTAGCCAGCACGGTCTCATATTCAAGACCGAATCAAATCGATCTGTGATCCCGATCCACCGAGTGTGTAACTAGCCCATTACATCGGGTACTCAAGGTGAGATGAACTTAAGTGAATCGGACCAAGTGTCTTTGGATGATGACCGATCGTCTGCCAGCAGTGGACGATCTGACCAGATTTCGAGTGGAGGTCCGCGGGGTACCCCCCCCCGTAAGTTGGAAGGCTGGGCACGATGGTGGTGGTCAGGTTGTCGATACAAATGTATTCGATTTCGAACTTGACTCCACCACAAAGTGGCATCCGAAGTCAGCGATGGGAGAGGCCTACCTCCAGCCAACAACCCTTTCAATCTGGCGTGCTTGTGCAGCCAGATGTGCGGGCTGGAACGAAGGTACCGATCTGGCCGACCCGCACGTCGGTGCAGCACCATCACCCTGGGAGATGATTGGCTTATTAGCCCCCGATGCGGGCTTCGCAGGAACGGAACCTCGGCGTCGATCTGACCGGGACTTGGATAACGCAGTCATCAAGAATTCGGAATCTCTCGATCCGCCCCCCGAGTCCTCTCCGGAGGAGACCTCTATGCACTTGGTGTGCGCGGCACGGGGGCGCGAGGGCGCGAGGGCGCACGAGATTTGGTGGAGATAGATGCTTCATCTGCGACCGATTTGGGGCTTGTGAGATGCGCCGGCGTCTTGCCTTTCTTCTGGGGCACCGCTCGCTTCTCCTCGAGTTCGGAGTCGCACGCTATGCCCCGCGCCCTTGAGCTCTTCGGCGCGTCATTACGTTTTTTGGACTTGGAAGTTTTCAAAATTTCGGGTGGGTCACTTTTGGCCAATGAGTGGCGTCGGGTCCGGTCTTGATGCAGACCGACCAGAACGGCCGATGCAGACCGGTAAGCATTAGAGCGGGCAGCCGGACGCCGGTGCAACAATTCAGTCAACTGCTGGTAGCATCGATTTACGGCCGCCCAGCGACGATTTGATTCCTGTGTCCAGGCGTCCGATCGGGCCTGGAAGGACTCGACCTTCCCGATCTACTCCGGGACCACGACCTGTAACTCGCTGATCTGCCTCTCCAGGTCACCACGTTGGGTGCGGAGTAAGGTCCGATCGGACGGGTCCTCCAACATCTGTCGGTCGACCACCGCGAGCTGTTCCAGGAGGTGCGATCGGTAGACCTCCAAGCGGGATAGATCATGGCGTGCGCCGATCAGCCCGTCCAAGATCGATCGGAGACAATCGCGATGATCATGAGACTGCCGATCAGCCGTGAATAAGGCGTCGAATTTTTTGGCGATATCGGCGGGCAATCGATCTACATGCAAAGGAAGGTCAGACCAGACCCAAGATGGAAACAGACCGATCGACCCACCTCGCGTTGCTTGTTGGGCGATCTGGGCCCGGAGATGTGCGTTTTCAGCAGTCACCTCCTGCAACTTCGTGGACATGGGGATCAACGTATTCACCTCCTTCCGAAGTTGCAGGAGTGAATAGTTATTGGTGTCTAACTGGTACTAGAGCTCACGGACCGTTTTCAGGAGCCAATCGGCCTCGATCTGATGCCGGTCCGGTGTATCGGACCCGGGAGTGCTGAGTGGAGTGCTGAGAGGGCTGTCAGATCGGGCCGATTTGGTCGGCGAATCGAGATGGGGCGATGAGGAACGCAGGGCACCTGCGGCAAAGAAGGTCAAGAAAGGTCACAAGGCGATCGGGTGTGCAAGGCAAGTACCTGGTGAATATGGACTCGGAGACCTGTCCATTGTCGAAGTCCGCTTCTATGCAGATCTGGATATGATGAGATCGGGCCGCTACCGTTGCGCGGCTGCGACACGACTCAGGGGCGGCTGTGGTGAAGCGGACCCAGAATTTTGGTCGTTTCCGGTCAGCAGCAGACCGATCGGCTAACGGCGATCGGAGTAGTAGAGATCCAGGAGGCTTTTAAGCCGTCATGTGTAAGGAGTGTCAAGAACACGGATTTGGGTAAGTCACATGAGATTGCGTGTACTACATATTTTCATGTTTGGTACATATTGGGGACTATAGGGGGTAGGTAGTTTTTAGTTTGGGATTTGCGAAGTTTGGGTTTTGCTTCGTAAAGGTTTTGGCTTTAGCTTCGTCTAAGAAACCGTTGGACCTCTAACTCAACCGGGGTAGTTTCGCCTTGCACGTCAGTCGCCTCTGCACGCCGCAGAGTGTTTTGGGAGCGGTGGGTCGAGTAATCCCCTCCAGCTCATTATACCCGGCCGGGACGCGTCATAGACGCATTTGTCCCGCCGGAAGTCCCTCGACGGGAGTGCACTTTGGTCGACCTCTCATGTTTAAGTTGCGCACGTTTGAAACGTGCTACTGAGTCTATTGGATTATTTCGTGGAGATATAGTTCGTGGAGTGTGTCACGTTATCATTTGGATCTACCTATTGGACTATTGGACCCTATTGGATTACTGGAGTTTATCTCCCATATTGGTCGGACTTTACGATCGTATCAGCGATCTGCCCTCTGGAGTATACTCATTTCAAGTATAACTGGTCTACCCGTACCCAGGGTAAGGAGTTCCGCCCAGGGTACATTACCCAGTACGGTCTACCACATTTAGACCACAAGTCAATTCCTAGCGCCGATCGACCGAGTGTGTTACCAGCCCAATCCATTGGGTACACAAGGTGAGATGCAGAACAAATCGGACCAGGCGTCCTGTGTTGATGATCGGTCGTCTTCCATCAGCGGACGATCCGATCGGATCGAAGGCGAAGGTTCGCGGGGTACCCCCCCCGTAAGTTGGAAGGCCGGGCACGATGGTGGTCAGGTTCTCGACACTACTGTGTTCGATTTCGAACTTTACTTCACCACAATTCTTCAGGGAGGGTTTTCAAGTATCTACCGCACAGCTGCTACCTTAATAAACGAGTAGTCGTCTTGGTTCTCATTAAGCATTCATGCCTCGTCCACTTCGTCTTGCACCCACTTGAGATTGTTTTATGTAGTTCCTGAAGTCCAAACACGCCATGGATCTCGAACGGCGTCACGCACGGGAGGATACAGCGTTGTAGAGTCCAGTGCTGCAATGACAGCGAGAGAAGACGCGTTGACGCTGCGTTTTCGCAATGTCAATGTCACGGGCGTCGTTCCCGCGGACGAACGACTCAAGTTTGAGCGAATGATCTTTCGCACGACACGCGGCAATTGCCTTACGCGGTTTTCACCCATTGACGAGCCATTGGTTGATCCAACCAATGGGCAGCCGGTCGTCAAGTACGCCTTTCTCATTTTATTCCATTCCACATTTATTGAGAATAAACTGCGCAAGATCTGCGATGCGTTTCACGCGAGACTTTACTCTTTACCACCAATCGATGATCGTGCGGCGATAGCCCACTTTATCCAGAGCAATGCGGGGGAACTGAATCAGAGCAGTCACATTCTGCGTCGTAATCGAGAGAGTTGTGTCCTCTTGTGTCGAGACGTGGCCGAGATGCTCGAGTCATGAAAGTGGTCGGTGCTACAGGAAAAGGCAACGTATCATGCTCTCAACATGTTCCGGCTGATGTGAGTGGAATGCTCCGTGCGGAAGGCTGGGTCATCAAAGAAGCCTTAGCGAGTGTACGTCATGTCGTCACGCGTGCCCACACGACGGTCGACGATAAATCCATGCCATCGCTCGTGGATTCCGTGGCCAAGCCGTGGCCCGTTCCGCCAACGTACTTTGAGACCAACAAGTTCACGGATGCGTTCCAAAATTTCTGGTTGCACGTTTGGGTCTTGAGCATTGTGTTGAATAGATCCAACATAATTTTACACTCACCACTTTTCTCTAAACTTGTCATATACGTTCTCGGCGACACAGATCGCCGGCGGCTCTAAACTGCGGACCTGGCTAAAGTTACAATCTGTTAGAATGCGCATAATAGACACGGCTTGCTACTGGACAAAAAAGGAAGTAATTTAACCGAAAGATAAATCGGGAGCGCGATTGGTTTGGCTCTATCATTTTTTGGTTTTGCTCTAGCGCGCCCCTTAAGTAGGGGGGGGTCAGACATAAGAAAAAAATTGTTTATTTCGTGAAATAAACACTCGCGATATGAACGTTTATTTCACACGATATATACACTTTGGAATATGAGCAGCTCTCGAGCTGCTAATATCCGAAATAAACGTTTATTTCGTTTTGAAATGCCCCCTTTGGTGAACGGGACCAGATATAAACCTGATATTTGATTGATATAAACGTTTATTTCGTTTGGGCGAAACTTTAAGTTTCCCCCCCCCCCTAATAGCTTATTTAGTGCTCGCACACTGGACCGTTATTTAGTGACACGACATTATCGCGAACGAAGTGAGCTCTAATGCTTTGTGACGGGCCGTTCACAACGTCGTTTTTGGCGTGACTTCCGGCGTCCTAACGCTAAATTCCTGATTGGCTGAATTTTGCGCAGTACCGCTGGCTAAATTCATCCAATCCGGAATTTAGCTACAAAGAAATGAAACGAACATAAAGATGAACATAAAAAGCGACGGGAAGAAATCACTCCCCTCGCCCTTTGAGCAGAACTATTGTCAATCAATTCATAATGGAGCCTACCCCTTCCTCATCTTCCACCATCTCGCGCAAGCGTGGTCGTCCATCCAAGTATTAGAATGACCAAGAGAGGCAAACTGCCAAGCGGGAGAATAATCTTCAGCGCCAAAGACTAGTTGGCTGTAGCAGGTCGAACTTCATTCGCCTATAGGGGTGCCCGTCGTATTCGGACGCGCCCAACAGCTTCTTATATTGATGGTTTGTTCAGTCACATAGGATCGACTGGATGTTGTCGAACTCGGAACACTGTAAGATCCCCTCCAACGAGATGTCCGACAGACTTGTCTCAGTGCGTTCTTCTCCCTTTTGATTGTGGAGAAATCAGCCTCAAGCCGAGCGTTGTTCGGGAAAACCGTATCCAATCCTCCAAAGAACGCACGCAGGTGTTTAAACTTCCATGAACAGACCCCCAACAATTTTCAAATGAATCATTAAGCTCACAGGCTTCGATTGCTGATTTCGTATGAGGCTCATCATGATAAGCATCTCGGAAATCAGCAAAGTCATTTTCAATATTTTGAATATCATTTCCTGTCTTTCCATTTCTTGTAAGCCGAGCTTTAAATTTCAGAAGGACCGCTGCAAACTCTCTACCACGGAGCTTAACAAGCTCGTGTGGGAAAATTGGTGTCAGTATTTCTGAACTGGCTCCATTACGAGCGTCCCTATCAGCAACGATGGACGCTAGACCGTCAACAGATCCAACAAACAGCCGTGCAACCGAACGCAAACTATTTCTGAGTATTGATCATTAAGGAGTACCATTGACTCCATTATAAATGATCCGAGATCATCAATGAGCAGACGTGCATCCGACAGAATCACCCTAAATCTTCCGAGTACAGCGAACACGGTCTTGTCAGTTTCGATAGCCTCCTGCTCTGTCAAAGGCCCTTCGACTGGGCAACGCTCGCGAAAATGTTGCGAAAGCCGAATAATTTCTTCTGTTTGCTGGTAAACCAGGGTGTTCATTCCTTGAAGGCGCTCAACTACCTTCAGTACCACCTTAGTGAAATTATTCAAGGCATGCAGCACAACCCACCTGTAGATTATCAATTAGTAGCTGGAGAGATTCGATCACAATTTCGCTCGTGTACATACCAATAACCAGGTGGAGCACACGCAGGGCGCTTATCAGACAAGTAGATATTGACGCGTTCGCGATGTGCAACTAGACAAGCTGTCGATCGGTTCATGTTCGCCCATCTGGTCAAGAATAGCTTCGGACATGTAGAGTCCATCTCGCTAATGAGATTCTGTTAACGTCTCAAAAAGCCAATAAGGCCCGTCAATGTCTCCATAAAATAACCGTCAAGCAGCTTCTTGTACTCAGCCTGGACAACGAGATCAATTTGATGCAATGGACACCAAATACGAAAGATGTCATGTCCTTCAGACGAATTCTGGAATCTGGTTGCGACACCATTAATGCGTCATGTCATGGTATTATCTCCATCTGTGCTAATGCCCAAGAGCAGCTTGCGCCACTCAGGACACACCACATCCAAGGCCGTTGTGCCAGTGTTGAACAGGTTGGCTGCAGTCTAGCTCGCACGCAAGGGAATAGCAAGTAGTTGAACATTGTAGAGCTTTTCAGAATAGTAGAAGCGGACGCGTAGGTCAATATAGTTTATTCCCGAACTGTTGACACAATCAAGTCCGAGGGAGAACACCCGTATTCGATCAAAGTAGTCCGACAATTGTTACAGGTTCGCCGCGACGACGACGCGCACAAACTGCGACACCCTCCCGTGCGAAATTCCAGAGAGGAAACTCAATCCAGCTTCATCCTTAGTCAACGACAGAAGACGCGATGTCATTCTAAACGATGCTCCACAGGATACAAAGCACAGAGCAAGACGGAATTGTTTGGGGGAGTTGATCGTAACAGAATATGAACACTTCGCTTGGGCGTCATTGGGATCAACATTTTTCAGTAATTTGTAGAGTCCGAGAGCGAGATCGCGAGATAGAGAAACATATTCGTTATCTGGGTCAAAGATCAGATCGCCGACGATGACATCAATGACATCAACAATGCGTCGATCAATAAGGAAGTCAAAATATTCATCAGCTTCGAAATGGTGGATAAGTGTATTCTGGATATTCTGGCGGTTAAAAAAAATACGATTCCTTCTGGTGCTTTGAACACTGCTGGTACTCATCCCATTCAACAGTGTGTTGGCCTTCTAAATGCTGCTTGTAGTACTGGACCAGAAACTTGTCGAAATGATTGACGTTAGCAGTTCGCTTTCGTTTCGCCCCAACGTTCTCCTCTCGGCCGGCATACGGGCAAAACTCGCATCGAACTGCGACAACCTGTCCAGAAATGGGATTGCGTGCCTTTACCTTTAGACCACATTCAATGCAGTGCTGGTTGTTGAATGCTGGGGCCTTCTTTTTGGGTGCCATGTCCGTATTATATTAGAAAACGGTATTAGAAAACGTTCTCAAGCTCGTTCTCTTGTCTTTGCTAACTTAAATACATATAAGGCCATATTGTCCTTATTTAATGCCCATTCTGAAAATTATTTAGTGATATTTAGTGTCCTCGTATAATACGGACACTAAATAAACAGGCCTGATCATTAACCAATCCACGCGCTTTCATGACTTTCAACAATCTGCGCATCAAGGAGTCAACACGATAGATCTCATTAATTTCTCTCCGCACACACCTTACAATAATTGTAGAAAGAATGGTAAGTGCGCCTTGTTCAAGTCCAGACGTGTAAAGTGTGAAAGTAGTGGGTTACTTCCAAAACCCCGATAATTGTCAATATTAAATATATAGTTTACCCGTGCCATCTAAACCAAATTTGTGGTTGTAAATAGCAACGCGTTAACCCGTCGAAACGTCTCCAAAATCCTCATAAATATCAGTAGAGATTCGTTTGTTGACACAACTTAGCTAACGCCATAGTAAAAATAAAAAGGACACTGCTTTGTCTATATTGAATACCCAGGTATGCCAGTAACATTAATGTTACTGCTTACGGCTCTTGCGGACGAGAAGCAGACGGAGAAGTAGGGAGAAACCGACACCGCTTGAAAGCCTTGTACGCGGCGCAAGCAACACTAAGACTGACCCGTATCCGAATGACCCTACGCCAACGAGCAGTTATAGTATCCCATGCATTAGTACCAACCCTGGCCTCTCTTTTGCATCAAGCTCTTGAATTCCATGGTCGCGACACCGATTTTCTTCACCAGATAGGACTCACTCGTTCCGCTTTCAACGACTGGGCTCGTGACTTTGCCCATCACTACGTTGTGCGATCTGGACCAGATCGTTCCGGACGACCTACTAGACTTACCGACAAGCGAAGTGTACTGACGTTGCTGCTGAGCTATTATGCTATTACGTCAGAACGCAAGAGGTTGTGCGCACTTTTGTCGTGACAGTCCCGCGTACTGCAAAACGCGAAAATGGCCTTAGAAAAGTCCTTGGACGAATGGCTGATGCGCATATAAGGTGGCCGTCCGAGGACTAGCAGAATTTGTGGGCCCTTGGATCAACGGTCTCGAACCGATTTTTGCCGCAAATTCGGCTTCATCGATGGAAAGAACTATCGCGTTGCAGAGACCAGCAACCGCGACCTGAAAACCGATATGTAATACGGTTGGTTGCACTCGATGTTTGTGACTGGTACAATTTCCTTTGGGGCGGATGGCTGCATCTTTTGGATGAAGCATAACTGCCCTGGTAGTTGTAACGAAGGCGAATCAAAGCCGCTCAGATGAGTTTACGTAAGATTATGGTAGTTGGTAGAACTTCGTGATAATTTGCGTAATCCGCGCCTTACCCTTCAGAGATACGGTGTTCTCGCCGATTCTGCGTTCCCTGTTAGCGGTGACATGAAGTGTCGCATTGTCACACCGCTTAAATGCGGGGACTTGGAGCGCGCTATTGCGCAGGGCGCGGATGAACGCAAGGTGCTCGCTGTAAACAACGCCTTTGTTTCAATTTGACAGGCCCCAGAATGGGGTATGGGAAGTGTCAAAAATGTTTTCGACAGCTCTTACAACGTTTACCGTATAATCCCGAATTGTAGACGTCGACTCTACAATATCCATCGACTCTACAATTACCGTGTCCGAAGAACGAACATCAGCCAGATACTTAACGTGTTTGCCGCTCCAGGCATATGTTCGAGTCAGATACGTAACCGGTTTACCGCTCCAGCCATATAGATTCGTTTCTGAGACCGCAAACTTAACATCTATAATATGTATCTATATGAACGCAAAATTAAGACCTGATGTTATATTGATATCAGGCAATAACGCTATCACTTTTTTATTCAACTTGCTGCCAAGAAGTTCCATCACCAACTGCATCTGCTGCATTTGAGCTTGTCTTTGCTCCTCCCGTCGCTTTTCGCGATCACTTTCCCAACGCTCTCTCTCCAGTCGCCTCTCTTCTTCCTTCCGTAAACAATCCTCCGCACGCTGCTCCCGGTCGATTTGAATCTGCATCAGCCTAAGATCTTGGATCCTTGTTCGACTTTTTTCACAACTATTCTCCGGTTGCTCTTCCTTGTCATAAACTTTGCTTATTGATTTTGCATTTTTCTTTAATGTATTGTCGATCTATATGTGCGTTCGCGCAACACTTATACGGGGGACATATTTTCCAGGCAAACGAGGTTTGTCCTTACGTTGTTTCTTTTTCGCTTCTTTGCTGAAGCTAATGTAGTGGCTGTACGCTCCAATGATGGCGTGCCAGTCATGGGCAATCGCCTGCTGTCCGTCTGATTATACGTCCCCTGATAACCCGCTCCCGAATTATCAGTTTCCTGATAGACATGTTCTTCATAGTCGACGTTCTCATAATTAATCCCTTGATCTTCAGTTTCGAAGTTTAGCTGTAGATGTGGTGAAGCGGCTGGCCAAATTTTTGGGGCTTGGACAGTCGTTCCCACAGCTCCCGGACTACCGACTAACGAAGGGGGTCCTCCGGTTGTTCTGTGACAGGCCTATGTCTTGCTCACCTAGTATACCCGACGGTTTTTGGGCGTGGGTCGCTCTCCAGGTGACCGGGGTCGTAGATCAGTGCAATTACGATGCAGATCAAGCGAATTCGTAGCAGATCGACAGGTGTAGATCTAGTGGAAAATCGCAGATTCGAGATTCTGGGGTAAAACTGGCGGTCGAAGATCGCAGACCGATGATAGCAGATTCACGCTGTAGATCTAGTTGAAATCAGCGAAGGGGTACTTGATCACGTGGCGGAAGTCTTCACACTTGATCGTCGAGCCTCTTAAGCCTAGATCGCTTAGGGAATTCCCAATAGATTATGTATTCCTACCCTAAACTCAAGAGGAAGGGGGTCGATCGGCACTTTCTATGTGCAGATAGACGAATCTTACAAAAGTACACCTAGAGTTCCCAAGGGGCGCTTAGAGCAGCCGAACTTCTAGGCGAAAGATTCCAACCAACGGAGGAAGAGGTGAGAACACTTGGCTCGATCACCTTCCCAATAACCTTTTCACATTGGGGCTGCTGACACAGCGGGCGGAGTTGCGGGCGAGTTCTTCGAAACTCTACGTCTGCCGGTGGGACAAAAAGTGCACTACGTGCTCCCGCCCGGGACGTGTAAAGGTGTGTATGCAATGAAAGGGAGGCGCGAAGTTATCACGCCGTCCCAATCGATGATCTAGTTGATCGAAAGCAAAAAAAGAACTTTATTATTCCTTATATCCTAAAATCAACCAATTACCTAATATCGACCAATAAACTCTACCCATCCTGATATGCATCATTAGCCTGTCGCTTACAATCGTGTACCTGTACCCTGCGTCGCTTTTGCTCCGGATGGCCCTTCCATGTTCATGACAGTTGACCAAAAATCTTCTATGCGCTTCTCCACAGCCACCCCTGAGCCTCGTCCCATCCATACAGCGGTTGGGTCGTGATTCGATCTAGTCGTTGCCAACCGTCGATCATCCCTTTCACCCATCAGGTCATCATCGATCATGTCCGTCGTTATCATCCATTTCCATTAGTACATTTTCAACAAGTCGATCATGAAGTCGATCATGTACGCCAAATCATCCCTTGTTGATCTAAGGCTGACGATCTGATCTCGATGATCAACCAAGCCTGCACGCAACAAGAGGAGATCGACATGCTGAACAACTCGCTGTCGATGCTTGAAGACTCTGTCAAGATGCTTCAGAGGTCAAAAGCACGCGTTGCCAGAAGCTCGCTGATCGTGAGCAGACGATCGAGTAGTTCTTCGAAAAGGCTGCGCCTTTACGCGAACACATTCTGGCGACTGTTAACAAGCTCCGGGACAGTAAGTCCAAACTAAAGAAAAGACTGAATGCCGCTGAGGGAACGATACTTGAGCAACATGATCGAATCCACGATCTGGAGTGTTGCCATGATAAAGATCGATATCAACTATCAGTTCAAGCGGAGACCATCGATCATCAAGCTCAGGAGATCTCGCGCCTTGAGGAAGAGCTCTGAGAGGTCAATATCAATATCGCACGGGCGCCGGCACTCCAAGATCGAGCAACGATCGATCAGCTCCGGAAACGCTTGGGCATGATGCAAAAAGAGCGTGATCATGCCATCTCCAAAAACAAGAACTTGACCAAGAAGTTGATCAGCTGGCATCTAAGGCAAGTAAGCGCAAAGATCAACGAGATCGCTTCCGGGCGGACAGTGAAGCTAATCTTGTCATGACGAATGAATTCGTCGTTGCCAAAAGTCACGGTTGAAGAGCTATCTGCACGCCTCGATGAGGTATCAATCAGCAATGTCGAGCTGAAGAATCTACGTGCCCAGAATTCAAAGTTGCAGGCGCAGCTTTTGACGGCACGGCACCCCCTCAGTCACCTAGCTTCGCAGTTACGTGATATTTAGTCGGTATCATCAGATCGTTACATACTACGCGACGAGTTGCAACGCGCTCAGAACGAAGCTACGCGATTTCGATCACAACATTCTTACGTCCAATCCGTTATGGCTGGTGCGGCGTTACACATGCAGATCGGCCCAAGTACAGGCGCCCTTGTGCAGATCCTGATTAGGCCGCAAGCTCGCCTGCTGATCTTCAGGGAGATTCTTCTAAAAATTCCCTCATCCGACCGACTTCTTCGCTCGAGAAACGTGCTCGGCGATCATGATCTAATCCTCTGTCCAAGCGGCAACGTCGAGCTCCTCCCATTGAGAATGGATCGTCGGATGATGATCTTCCGCTTAAAACTTCTCACATTCAGTCAGTCCAATGTATGGGGCATGATCTTTCCAGTACCGATCAGCCGGATGATGATCTAGGCGATTTTAATACTTCTACATCAGTCAGCACGCAGCATTTGTCAAGCCCTGCAATCAGAGAGCTCGAGAGTGAAGATTCGCTCGATCAAGACTCTGATGGGTTTCTCTTCCCTCGCACGGGTGCATACAGATCGCTGATATTGTTGCCTGATGGTGCGCAAGATGTGGACATCCTGCCGTGGACCCCAGATCAACTCAACGGCTTCGATCTGGATAACATATCAGCACGCGTGATCTGCGATCACTTGACACGCCCCGTGGGATGGTTGTTTCCAGTTGCTGTGGACGCCCTTGAGACCGAACAGTGGTGTAGTAACCTGATCACCCGGTCTGAAGTAGAGTTACTGTATGAACGACGCCCCTGGGAGTTCTGCAAACAGATTCTGCCACCCATCTCTTTCCGCTCGGTCGGCGGGTTTGCTGACTTCGAAGCGAGGTACCAGACATTCCTGGATCATCATGCACAAGCGATCTGGGAGTCGACTCATCATCTCCCGATAGATCGAGACCTCAGGGAGCGTGACACATTCTTCCATGATTACTACGAGAGTCGAAATCAGCGGGAGTCGTGTCGTGTAGCAGAGTTACATTTGGTTACATTTGGTTATGTTGTGTACATAAGTACATTACGGTTGAGGTCAGTATTGAACGGTCCGAAAGGTTTGGACTTATTGGTTATTTTAACCAATCAGGGCAGGAGACCTTGGTGGAGGCGTGGCAGCCATCCACGTGATAGTACACAGGAGGTGTACACTACATTTTGGCTAGGTACGAATTTGGTAAGTTCTACTTAGTATTACATATAGTTTACATTTCACTCAAAAGACTGATAGGCGCAAGACCTCGATCGGTCGCGCGCGCAGTGAGTGTTTTAATGTAAGGTATTTCCTTCCCTTAGCTACCCCCTTATTAAGGGAGCCTTGCATCAAGGCGTTAGCTTGTGATAACTTGTAAACCAAAGAGAAATCTTGGCCCCGAGTAAGAGAGTAGTACTCACGCAGCCTCCCAGTGTAACCGGGTTACAATCGTAGTACCCTCTTACTAAGCCCTTTTATAAGGGCGTATCGGCTAAGTAGCGGCACATCGCCGCTTTAGTAAAGTCTTCCTCTGTGCGCTAGCCGCACCGTGCGTGTACGCACCGGCTACATCTGGTAGCACTTGTAGTCAATCCAACACCTGTGTTGGTAGGCTACGACATCCTCTGCAAAGGATGAATAATGACGATTGGGAAAGGTTAACCCTCGTCCAGCAGGAAGCCTTTAACAGGCTGTTATCCTTACTGGGTGACGAAGGCATGCAGCTCCTAGTGGAGCAGGGCCTTGAGGCCGTAAAGGCGAGGGTCAATGGCCTTATCGCCAATGAGGCAAGTTGTCGTGGAAGTCATTCCACGTCCACGGGGGTGCGCCGTCCGTTGTCCTTTAAGATAAAGGAATTCACCGGTGAAAAAGGTGATAACCTTTATGTGTGGCTTCGAGAGGTCGAAACGGCCTTCGCCACAGCGAATATGATCGCGGATCACTTGCAAGTGGGACATGCACTGACCCATCTCACGTGTAAAGCCCGTGCATGGGCGTTCACGTGTTCGGAGTCAGTCACGGACGTGTTCCCAACCTGGGAAGCCCTTAAACAGAAACTTATGGACATGTATGCCACGCCTGATCTGGTTTTCCAGAATCAGCTGGCGTTTCTGAGGTTCCGTCAGGGCACTAGGGACTTGGAAACATATATCCAAGAACTGAAGACCCTGCTGGCAGGGATGTACGCGAAAGCGTAATCGGACGATGTGTCCATTCCCGTGTTCATGGGAGACTGAGAGAAGGGCCAGCACGTTCGGAGCTATTCCGAAGCCGACCCCAATCCCTTGGGGGAGGCATTTAAGATGGCATTTAACGCCGAGGAACTTTCGTTCCTCTAAGGTGGGCCCCGAACCCATGGACCTGAGTCAGGTCGAAGCGGAAGAGAAACCTTCCGCTAAGAGTCACGCTGACTCTGCTTGCTTCACTGGTTTCTGAAGAGGAGCTACAGGCAATGCTGCAGCGGCAGGGGCCGCTGAGATGCTCCTGTGTAGAAGTGCGGATAATCTGCGGAACAGATTTCCGAGGAACCCCCAGCGAGATACTCGCTTTAAGGGGCCGAGGGTAGCTAAAAAGCCCTCTCCCAAGCCGTCGGTAAACGACGGCTCCCCGTAGGTGCGGGGCGCCCTACTGGGGGATCCCTCAGTGCTGTTAAACCCCAGGGTAGGGGCCGACAGCACAAATCCCCGAGGGAAACGGTGCTTTCTAGCACCGAGTTGGTGTATCCGACAGGGTTGCTGGTGTCCTTGCGGACGTGAAAGGCTTTGATAAGCTTTGGAGAGTCTTGATAGACTCTGGAGAGTCTGACAATTATGTCAGACGAGCTTCTATTGAGAAGAGTCGGCTATATGCCGAGGCCCTAGAGGCACGTTCTCGTGACGTTGTCACGGTCCGTCTTGCGACGGGCGTACAGGTTTCTGTACCCAAGGTGTCGATTGACGTTTAGCTGAAGTTTGCAGACTTCGACAGCTGAGATCGTTGCCTAGTTCTGGATTTGGACTCGAGGTATGACCTCATTCTGGGCATGAAGTGGCTGGAACGCTACAAGCCATGGGTAGACTGGAAGACTAAGTCCATTTTCTCAACGCACCCGCGGTCGGGTGAAGCATTGGCGAGTCATGAACCCACTTTTGCTCGATCGCAAAAGCGATTCTGGCGTGAGATGCCAGAGATTGGGATGTCTGAGATGATAAGTCCCAACGAAGTCAAGAAAGTGTTCCTTGACGAAGGCGATTAATCCCCACGCCGATATATGCGAGACTGGTGAGTCGCCAGTGTTAGAGGTGGATTAATCTGAGGTTAAGCGCGAGGCGCTTAGAGAAGAGACCCAAAGTTCGTCTCTTCTGCAGGTCGGAATTGATTCCGAGCACGCCGTGTTCGTTGAACAAGTTTATACTTCAGTGGTAGGGGTAGAGACCCCTGTGGTTAAGCGCGAGGCTCTTCCAAGCGAAGAGACCCGTAGTTCATCTCTTTCGCACGTCGAAATTGATTCCGACCACGCCTTATTAGGTGAGACCGGCGAGTCACCGGTGGTAGAGGTAGCGACCTCTTTGGATAGGCGCGATGCGCTTCCAATAGATGGGACAACTGACTCCCCCCATCTGGGTCTCGGGATGAGTCCCGAGGCCATTAGTCAGCAGTCCTATCGGATGCTGAATAGTGTGACAGGTATTGTCACGGAAGGCGTAAGCCTTGAACGGTTGCCTGGGGTAGGGGAACTGTTGTCGTTGGAGATGTCCTTCAACGAGTTTAAGACTGCTGTGAAAGCAGGTGAAATCGACGAGATCGTCGTGTTGCGTCCGGAAGAGGAGTTGAAATCCTCATCCAGGATGGACGAGTCAGTTTTGGTGCAAACCAAACAGGAATTGAATGCCCGAAGCAGCCAAAAGATCCTTGCGGATCCTGAGGACACTTACCATTCCTTATTGAAGGAATTTGGAGATGTCTTTAGTGACAACCCACCGATGGGTTACCACCGGATCGGGGAGTCTGACATGAAATTGATTTGGTTCCTGGAACCAAATACTGCGTCACCGGGCAGTGGCCTCTACCCAAGGAGCAATGCGACGTCATCGACGCATTCTTCAAGGGGAAAGAAGAGGCACGGATGGTACGGGAGATCAAATCTCCCCATTCATCTCCCACTTTTTGTGTTCGTAAACCGAACGGAAAGTGGCGCATTGTGCATGCGTACAACAAGCTGAATTCAGCTACTGTACCCATGTAGACTCCGATTCCTCGGAAGGATGTCCTCCAGAACAATATCGCGGGCTGTACTTTGTACAGTCCCTTAGATCTGTGGACGGGTATTATCAGGTGCTCATGCGAGCGTCCGATATTCCGCTTACAGCGGTCAGCACGCCTAGAGTCATGCTGTGGGAGTGGCTTGTTATGCCACAAGGACTTTCGAATGCACCAGCGACTTTTAATCGCTTGGTGACTCAACTCTTCCTCCCTCATAGAAAGTACGCTCAGGCGTACTTCGACGATATATTCGTTCATAGTTGCGCGGAAGGCGACTCGTCTGATGCTCAGACGCATCTGATACACCTTCGAGCTGTGCTCGAACGTATGCGAGAGCATAAGTTAAATGTGAACGCATCCAAATGTATCTTTGGTGCTGAGGAAATTCCTTTCCTCGGATGCTTCATCGGTAAGGATGGAGTGCGGGAGGATCCCGCGAAGGTAAAAGCCATTGCGGAGTGGCCTTCGCCTGTAAATCTTAGAGATTTACGGAAGTGGCTTGGATTAGTCAATTATCCCCACAAGTACAGTGAGAACTACGCTGAAATGGCAAAGCCATTAACCGACCTTCTTAAGAAGGATGTTTATTGGTGTTGGGAAACCAAACACCAAAACGCTTTTGAAGCGGTTAAGGGGAGATTGTTAAAAGCTCCCGTTCTTGCTCTCCCATATTCTGGGAAACCATTTAGTGTCGTCTGCGACGCCTCCGATTTCGCAATCGGATGTGCTTTGTTACAAGCAGACGATGCAGGAAGGGAACGCGTGATTGCGTTTGAGTCGAGGCAGCTTAAAGCTGCAGAACGGAATTATCCCGTTCATGACAAAGATCTACTTGCAATGAAGTATGCTCTTGTCAAATTTAGGGTTCACCTACTCGGCTCAAAGCCGTTCGTGGTTTATACTGACCACGCGTCCTTACGGACAGCGACAAAGTCGCCTCATCTCTCGCAACGGATGGCCCGTTGGCTCACCTTCTTTGCGGAGTACAACTTTGAGGTTAAGTATAAACCTGGCTAGCAGATTGTGCTTGCAGACGCGTTGTCGCGTCGTCCTGATTACGAGCTCGCTCACGCGACATTCGTCACCACATCTGTGGTGGATCTCATACGCCACGCGTATGAGAAAGACCCACAGTGTACGGCGCTTATCAGCGCGTTAGGTGAAAAGGGACTTGGCTCGTCTGAGCCAACCCTGTCAAGTCGAGCTAAAGCTCGTTTACACCGTTACAGGTACTGTGACGGTCTGCTATTTTATAGCACGAGCGCGGAGCCGCTGGACCAGGGGTATAGGAGGATAGACCCCCCTTGACCGCCTGCTTAGCCCTCTTTTGAGGGTCGCGAGGTACCTTCCGTGCCCGTCCGGCACGTCGGGCCTCTTGAACCAAGGACGGTTCATTGGTGGTGGTTGCCTGTGGAAACGTGGAGGTATCACCCCTAGCGGGTAACGGTGGCGCAGGAGTTAGTGCGTTCTCCCCACGTGTGGGGAATGGGTTGGATGACTGATAGCGCCGTTCGGCGCTATTAGCATGGCCAGCCGTTGGGGAGAGCTCCCCAATGGCATCCACTTCCGAGTTGTCGGAATAGTCTACCTCCTCCAGAGGAGACTCCATAGCACCACTAATGGTGCTCATGGATAGACAGAGGTACTGGAAGTTGGAGTTCTCCAACAAAATTTTGTTTATTGCGTAAGCAATATTCTTGATGGGGGAGGATGTAACAGGGTTACATTCGAGTCACATTTAGTTGGTGGTGTACGTGGGTACACTACGGTTGGGGTCAGTATTGACCGGCTCGAAAGGTTTTGAACCATTGGTTATTTTAACCAATCAGGGCGGGAGCCCTTGGGGGTGGCGTGTCAGCCATCCACGTGTCGGTACACAGGTGGTGTACACTACATTTTAGCTAGGTACGAATTTGTAAGTTCTACTTAGTATTACATATAGTTTACATTAGTTTAAATTAATTTAGGCTAATTATATATTAAATATACATTCAGTTTACGTTTCACTCTATCACCTACATACGCACGACCTCGACCGGTAGCGCGTGTAGTGAGTGCAGTAGGGTAAAGGGAGCCTTCCCTTTAGCTACACCCTTAGTAAGGGAGCCTTGCCGTTAAGGCATTAGAAAAGGCTATAGTAAACCAACCCGGGAATCTTGGCACCGAGTAGGAGAGCTCTCTCCTACTAAGCCCTTTATAAGGGCGTATCGGCTAAGTAGCGGCGAACGCCGCTTTAAGGAAAGTCTTCCTCTGTGCGCTAGCCGCACTGTGCGTATACGCACCGGCTACAGTGACCCTCAAAAGAAGGCTAAGAACGAGGTGAAGAATGGGTAAGCCTCCTATATCCCTTGTCCTGCGGCTGTATTTCCGCGTGAAATCGCGCGCCGGAAACAACTCCGGGCCACACTGCTTACGCCAAAGCAGTTCGCTGTCATGTTCTACCGACCGCGCCTCGGGAAAAAGGCACGTGGTGCCGTCGTTGAGATCCTCCGCGAGGTTCCCTACGTTCTCCTACGGAACGAAGGTGTAGAGGAGGCAGAACGGGCATTCCGCGCTTGGGCGGAAGAGGAGAAACACCTCCCCAACTTTGATGAGCTGTACAACAGCTATTTCGAACCCGACGTTCGGGAAGAGAGGCGCTGCGCTTGTCGTATGCCCAGGCCAAAGCGCTGGGGAGACTACCTGCCCCCTATTACACGCGCCCTGCTCTCGATGTCGTGCCGGAGAGCAATGCAAACTCTGCATCTGCCTCCGGCAAACTCCCAGCTACTGGGAGTGAAGGGGCTTCTTCCGCACCTTTGGTCGTTGACTCTCAGCGTGGTTCTGCCGCTCGAAAGCGTCAACGACGTCACGGCAATCCTCGCAGGGGAGTCTCGGACTCCCACGAACTCTGTGAATTTGGATAATCTTTCCACTTCACCAGGTACTGGGTATCACCCCGATGATGGCGTCGTGCCATCAGACGCTCCAAATGTTAACGTGGAGAACCCTACGCATCGAGCATTGGAGGAGGAGGTCGCGCAATTGCGACGTGAGATTCACGATCGCTGTGATCGACACAGCCGTCGCATCCATGATGTCCACGAGGGACTCCGTGATCAGTGGGATGCCACTGACGCTTCGAGAGGCGGCTTGCCTCTCTCGAGACGACCGTTGCGGAGCTTCGTGGTCGCATTTTAGCCCTGTCGGGCTTCCTCCGCCCTGCCGTGTCTTACGGCTCTTACGGATATCCGCCTTTCGAACCCCCTCCAGGAGGGTACCCGCCTCCGGGTCCTGCTATGGCTTAAGAATACCCACATAGAAGGTTGGATGCGTACGCATCACCATCGAGATGTCCAAGGTGTACGCCAAGCCCTTTCGGGCTACAACCTTGAAAGGCCCCACAAACCTGGGGCGCAGTTTGTTTCGTAACCCATTCGAAACTGCATGTGTAGGGAGGTTTTTAGCGTTTAATAAAACACTTTATCCTACTTTGTACGCCCTTTTGTTACGCCGACCCTTGCGGTCGGCCTGTTCCTTTTGCATGTCTTGGCTTTCCGCCATGGCATCGCAAACGTGTCGTAAGACACTAAGGCGCGTCGATAAAAACTTATCGATGTTCTTGCGCACAGATACGGGGCTGAAATCGGGGAATCCTCCCCCCTCAGCCCTGGGCCACACACACGTGGCGTCAACGGAACCCTAGGATTCACTAATCCGTTTACGTAAAACGGGGTAAGCCCCGTAGATGCATGGACCGATTTTTTATAGCAAATTGGGCCATAGGAAGCATTTCTGCCTCGTTGACCGTTATGTCAGGCGTGAAATCGGTGGTGGCTGCGACTATAGACCATTGTGGTAACTTCCACAGTATGACACTATAGGAGCCGACCTTCTTCTTCACGCACGCCGACCCGTCAAAACTCAAGACCAGGAGTTCCTCATCCTGATCGACGGTCGGCGGCGGCCGCGAGATTGACTGTCGAGGTTGCTTCCTTGGGGCAATCGCCACTAAAGCCTCATCCACTTCGGACCGAGGGGTGATACTGGCAGCTAATGTGCCCAATATCTCTTCCTCACCCTTGGTGCACTTGACGACCTCGAGAGACCACTGCGACAAGATAGCTGACCATCTGCCGAGCCGACCGTCCATCCCATTGACTGATAATAACCAAGCTAATGTCGACTTTCTTGAAACGACCTTTACAGATCGGCCTACCAGTAGGTTGTAGCACACATCCAAGATCCGTAGTAAAGCCAGAACTTCTTTTTTCGACGATCCCATAGTTGACCTCGTTCGGCTTCAATGTCCGGCTCGTAAAAGTGACCGGGTGGTACACTCCATCATGTTCTTGTACTAGAGTGGCCGAAATGGCCCACTTACTAGCATACACAATGATGATCGGCATTTTCTCCGGATCAAAGTGCTTGAGAATCGGTGCCGTAGCCATCTTGGCCTTTAGCATACCGAAAGCAACCTTTGCACGCCTCATGTGATCCTCTGCCTCGACTTGCGTAAAATCTGCGGGCAGATAGAGTCGCTGCCCTCCCGTAAAGTTGCCCGATCTTCGTCGCGCAACATATGGTAGTCGACTTCCCGGAGCTCGTACAGCACGGCCGCGTAAATCGCAAAGTCTTCAATGAAGCGGCTGTAGTAATTTAGTCTTCCCAAGAAGGACTGCATTGCCTTCAGCGATCTGGGAAACGGGAGGTTGTTCAGTGATTCCAGATCTTTGGGATTGGCCTCCAGCCCACTGATTGACACCATATGACCCAAATAGGCGACCTTGGACATGCCTCAAAAACTCTTCACAGCACTGATCGACAGGTTCCAGCGATCGCATGTCTCCAGCAACCGTTCGACCTTCTCGCACAGATCGCTCCATGACGAAGCAGGGATCAGAATGTCGTCGATATACGATCGCCTCCCCAGAACGGACGGTCTCCTTTCCCGATCGGGTTCACCCTCTGTAAATACATCATGGTTTTTGGTGGGGTCCCGATCGGTACTGATCTTGAAGTGTCCACACAATGCGTTGTCGATCAGCCTCTGGTAGATCTGGTGAGCGTTCTTCAGACCGAACTTCATACGGTTCCACTCGAACAAACCGAACCGTGTAACAAATGCGGAGATCTCGCGAGCCCGATCGGTCATCGAAACCACCCAAAATCCACTTGCCTTATCCAGTGAGCAATACGATAGGGTCTCATCAAGATCTTCCAGCAGATCGCTGATCAGCGGCATCGTGTACACCATAAGCTTCGTCAACCGTTTTACCAACCGATAGTCGATACACAACCTGATGTCGACACCGTTCTTCTTGATCACGATCACTATCGGTGAGGCCCATGGCGAGGTCGCCGGTCTGATGATCTTGGTAGCCAACAGTCCTTTAATAAGGTCAGACAATTTTTCGCGGTATTGTGGCGCCACACGTCGGCATCGCTGGGCGATCGGCTTGGCATCTCCAACGTCGATGTCACAAATTGCTCCGCGAGCAGCAGGGGGCAAGGCATTGCCTTTACCGATCAGCAGATGTCTTTTCTTCCATATGATCTGCTTTAGCTGATCGATCTGATCGGGACTGTTGAGATCCCGATCGCCCACTTGCAGATCGTCCATAGTAACCTCGGGCGGGTCAGCAGACACTTCAGGGAGGACTGCCATCTGGATCTCCAACTCCTGAATGTATTGGTCCCCGCCCTCATGGATGCAGACCTGGTCATCTTCTGGGGAAATAACACCCAAGCCGTCCTGATCGGCTGAACACTGCTGTGCCCGATCGGTGGGCTGCCCTTCACCGACATCGACCTGCTCAAGCGTGCCATCATGGTCCGCCCCAGTCTCGCCATGCTTCCCTTTTTCGATTTGCGGCTCCGCTGTCGCCTGTTCTTGTGTCGCCACCACGTTAACAAACTTTGGCTCATCTACTTGATGGTCCACCGTATCCGGCGCCTGCGGTGCCTTTCTTCGAACTAGCATCTTCCTAGGGGTTACATAGCTGGGTCGTTCCACCGTAGGTGAGGTATCTTCTTCCACCGATCCATCATTGCTGACCAGATCGGTGGTCGCTTGGTATGCCAAGTTCTGCCACTCAAGATACCGTCTCGATCCGATCTAGACGAACCCCATCTTCTTTGGCACTTTCCCTTCTGCCAGCCACATGCCAACAATCGTGTTGTTGTCGATCGTAAGCGGCTTGTCACCGATATTAGTGACTCTGACAAAATCATGTCGGCGGGCGCTCTTCACAAAAGTCGACACCCACCGATCGCCCCTTGTCACCCATAACTTCCTTGAACGAAAACCTTTATAGACCGGGGTGTCCACGGATTGGCCGACTGGAATGGTGACATCTTGATCCCACCTGACCAGATCGGTGTACGATCCGTACACGGCCTCCGACCTGCTAACTGGATCTGGACCTCATCCGGTAGTGTAAGCACTCCATGAGACAGATCAAGGCGAATACCTGCCGGCACCATGAAATCCATGCCTAACAGGGCATCCTGATCGGCCAGCTTGCCAACCCAAGCGCTGAAGAAGTAGACCAAGGAACCCGATAGGGTGATCTTCACGCACGTCCTTCCTTCGGTCATGTAAGAATTTTCCCCAATTCCAACGCATTCTTGTATCTGGGTATCGTCTATACGACATCCGACCTTACGAGCAAAGGTGGAGTCTATAATCGAGACTTCGGACCCAGAGTCGAACAACATCGTCGCTTTCTGGTTATTTATCTTACCACATGCTTTCGCCTGATTAAACCATTTGTCGGGCGCATTATACTTCCAGTATCCGCGAGACTCTCCAGGCAGCAGATCTAGCTGCATGACCACCTTCGATAAGGAATATTCATCGGTCGTGAGATTGTAGACCGGATGATCCCGATCGATGCAATTGAGAACAGAACATGTATTGTCGGTTTTATTCTCCTTGCCGACATATGCATAGATGCCAAACGTAGACCGCTCGGCTCGATCCAGATTCCAACCTGGCGAGCGTTCTAGTTTAACATCTTTTCCACGTCAGGTGGAAGCATCCCCGCGTGCTTGTCCGGCACATACCACTGCACATCAGGTTAAAGAATTCTTCCATCTTGCAGCGGCCGGCCTCGTGGATCTCTCCACATGACTTGCACACGAAAAGGCAGTGATCGGTGGGGTGGCCGCGTCTTTCGCACTTCTTGCATGTTAACTTCTTCCAGCAGCCCCGATCATCATGCTTGCTTGACCCGCAGTGAGAACACTTCTTGCGGGGTCGGTCTGGGTCAGACTTGTTTCCGCTCCTGCCCTTCCGATCTGCCTGGTCAGGCGTCGATCCGGTTTTCGGGGCAGGTTCCGCGACGAAGATGTGACGGTACTGATCCTCGTCTGACTCCCGAATGGACTGGCCGCTGCTTTCCTCTTCCGATCCAGTGCTGTCCTCAGCTACGATCTCCTTAACAGCACGGGCCGATCTGGTCAAGGGTCTCTTCAACGGATCGGTCTGGGTCTTGGATCTGTAACGACCTGATCCAACGGCGCCCTTTGATCTCATGCTGCGGGAGTGTTGCAAAGTTCGCAACGTCTGCTCCACTTCTCCCACATCCTTTAGGCGCAACAGGGTGAGCTGCTCTGCCAGCTCCTGGTCATCAAGGGTACTAATATAGTGACCCACGTGTTTCAAAGCGGCACCGGTCGGCGGGTTGCCTTCCTTGATCACTATGCCGGCGCGAATTGCAGCCACATTCAGACGGTGTAAGTACTCGATCGGCGTCTCGTCGCCCCGCTTCTGCATGTGATGATATCTGCGGGCGCTGGAGAATCCGGAGTTGCAGTACTGCCCCTCAAACTCTGAACATAGCAGGTCCCAGTCAGATCGGACATCCCGACTCAACTGTTGGACCCAGTTCGCAGCCGGTCCTTTCAGCAGATCTCTAAAGATCAAACACCGTTCCTTTTTTGGTGTCTGATCCCGTAAGAAAGCGGACTTGACCCGACCAAACCACGACCTGGCCTGCTCCTCGTCGGTGTCCTTTCCGGTGAAATCCTTGAGGTCAGTAGTCGCAGCCATGCGAATGCGCGGGATCGCAGTAGATCCGAAATCAAAAGCGGTCGTGGAGGCTAGATTAGCCCTGCGCGTTCTGCCCGCACCTGCACCGTCTGACCCATAGTGGTCATCCGGATCGCCGATCGACTCCATGTCGTAATCACTGTTCTTGCTTGATCGGCGCGATCGAGCTGGTTGCGGCTTGCGTCTTCCTTTGTCAATTGGTTTAACACCTCGAGTGGCCTTGTCCACTGATGCTACTGACTCCATATCTACATCCCGGCAAATATTGACATTTTTCCGGGCAGATCGGTCCTGAGCATGAGGGCGCGGAGGTGATCTGCATCGATCTCCCATGAAACGCTCCATCATTGCTTCAAACATGGCTTGGACGTTAGCTTGGGTCATGAAAAACGTGTGGGTATCCTCCTTTGGAGGTACTGACACCTGTGGGGGATCCTGGGGCCCCGACCGGCATGCATCCCCATGCTGCCACACGTCCTTTTTATGCTCCCATGGGGTATGATCTGCCCCCATGGTCATCCGCTCAACACCGACCTCCAACTCCGATGAGCTGTTAGAGGAAGGTGGAGACTGATATACCGATTTATCATCGGAGCACGCATCGTCATGTGCTGCCGTGTCTTCAGCAACCTTCAATGCCATGGTGGGAGTTGGGCGGCGAAACGCCCCCAACAACGGCACCAAATGATCATGTAGAGTCTATATCGACAGCTCCAGCGTGCGAGTGTCCAGATCAAACAGCTTGTGGACGTTGGCCGGGTTCTGCACTTTTATGCCGACCTCATCCAACATCGCCAGCAGGTTTTTCACCAGCAGCAGTGGTCGATCACTCTGGATCGGTTCGGTAGTGGGTCCGAGCAGGCGATCATGGATCTGGGGGTTCAAAATTTGCATGACCTGGTCTTCACGAATAAATCGCTTCAACTCGTGGATGTAATACATCCTGGTCAGGTCTTGTTCGTCAATAACCCCATCCCCGACCTGCGACTTTCTTCCAAGTCGTCCTCCTCGGGCGGCATTCCTAGCCTTTGCTTGGGGACCTTAGGCATGTGGATCGGATCGTTCCGATCAGCCTCCGATTGGTTATCATTTTTTTATTCCATCAATTTTTCCATGTAAATGCATAGGATCAGGACAAAAGTCCTGGTACTTTCCGGAACTATAGCAAAACTTGCTATAGTCGCGATCGGCTCCGGTCTGGTCCTCCACCCGGCCAGATCGGACATCGCCATCTTTATCAACAACGAGAACATAAGGTGACAGCTTTTCCTTATGTCCTCTCCAGAACGATTCCACATTTAAATCACTTAAGTCAAATTTTGACCGGACATCATCTCGGTGATATCCACGATCACCAAATGATCCGGGCTCGCGCACCATTGTGGTGGAGTCAAGTTCAAAATCGAACACAGTTGTGTCGAGAACCTGACCACCATCGTGCCCAGCCTTCCAACTTACGGGGGGGTACCCCGCGGACCTTCGCTTGCGATCCGATCTGATCGTCCGCTGCTAGCAAAAGAACCATCATCAACAGAAGACGCCTGGTCCGATTGATCTTGCGTTGCCATCTCACCTTGTGTACCCGATGGAATGGGCTAGTTCAACACTCGGTGGATCGTGTCGCTGTTTGACTTGGGTCTGATAGTATGCAGACCGTACTGGGGGGTGTACCCTGGGCGGAACTCATCACCCTGGGTACTTGTAGACCGGTTACACTTGAAATATGTATAGTCCAATGGGTCGAATGTCCAATCGATCTAGACCAAACCAATACGAGATAATAGAGGGTAGACCACTCAACTGGTCTAGCCCCTGACCAATATGAGAGAAGACCAAAGCCGGTCTAAACTCCAACCAATGTTATAGTAAACCAATATGTCCACGTAAAGATCCAATATGCTCGTGAATTCCACAAACGATATCTCCACGTAAAGACCAATCCACTTGTTAGTACGTTTCAAACGTACGTGAATTAAACTTGTGAGAAGTCAGCCAATGGATACTCCTGTCGAAGGACTTCCAGCGAGCCAAATGCGTCTGCGACGCGCCCCGGCCGGGTATAATGGGCAGGAGGGGATTACTCGACCCTCTGCCCCCAAACACTCCGCGACGTGCGAAGGCGACTTAGAAAACCAAACTTTTAGAGAGTCTCTTAGGACCTCTTAGCCACTTTTCCAATCGAAGACCAATTTACTTCTTTTCCACTAACCTTACGGTCCCAATATGTACCAAACACTAAAATATGTAAAATACACGCAATGCCATGTGACTTACCAAAATCCGTGTGCGTGACACTCCTTGCACATGATAGGCTTAAAAGCCCCCCTTGTTTCCACCAATCCGATCGCTGACCAGATGATCGGCACGCCGTTTGTAGCCGGTGCGTATACGCACGGTGCGGCTAGCGCACAGAGGAAGGATTTCATTAAAGCGGCGTTCGCCGCTACTTAGCCGATACGCCCTTATTAAGGGCTTAGTAGGAGAGAGCTCTCCTACTCGGGGCCAAGATTCCCGGGTTAGTTTACTCTAGCCTGTACTAGTGCCTTAATGGCAAGGCTCCCTTACAAAGGGTGTAGCTAAGTGGAGGGCTCCCCTTACGCTACGGCACTCACTACACGCACGACCGGTCGAGGTCGTGCTTCTGTACTAAGGAGTGAAAGTAAAACTGAATATATTTAATATGTAATTATTTAAACTAATATAAACTATATGTAACACTAAGTAGAATATTCCTAATTCGTACCTAGCTAAAATGTAGTGTACACACCTGTGTACTGACACGTGGATGGCTGACACACCACCACACCAAGGGCCCCCGCCCTGATTGGTTACAATAACCGAAAGGTTCAGAACCTTTCAAACCGGTCAATACTGACCTCAACCGTGGTGTACTTATGTACACCAACACTAAATGTAACTCGAATGTAACCCCGTTACATCCTCCCCTATCAAGACTATTGCTTACGCAATAATCGAAATCTTGTTGGAGAAGTCCAACGCCAGTACCTCTGGCTGTCCATTGTACACCTTCAGCGGTGCTATGGACGCAAACTATTCCGACAACTCGGAAGTGGATGCCATTGGGGAGCTCTCCCCAACGGCTGGCCATGCTAATAGCGCCGAACGGCGCTATCAGTCATCCAACCCATTCCCCACACGTGGGGAGAACGCACTAACTCCTGCGCCACCGTTACCCGCTAGGGGTGATACCTCCACGTTTCCACAGGCAACCACCACCAATGAACCGTCCTTGGTTCAAGAGGCCCGACGTGCCGGACGGGCACGGAAGGTACCTCGCGACCCTCAAAAGAGGGCTAAGCAGGCGGTCAAGGGGGGTCTATCCTCCTATACCCCTGGTCCAGTGGCTCCGCGCTCGTGCTATAAAATAGCAGACCGTCACAGTACCTGTA
>CM047580.1:42129424-42141944 GCA_026184515.1 Peronosclerospora sorghi | reverse complement strand
GGATAATTCCGTTCTGCAGCTTTAAGCTGCCTCGACTCAAACGCAATTACGCGTTCCCTTCCTGCATCGTCTGCTTGTAACAAAGCACATCCGATTGCGAAATCGGAGGCGTCGCAGACGACACTAAATGGTTTCCCAGGGTCTGGGAGAGCCAGCACGGGAGCTTTTAACAAGCTCCCCTTAACCGCTTCAAAAGCGTTTTGGTGTTTAGTTTCCAAACACCAATCCACGTCCTTCTTAAGAAGGTCGGTCAATGGCTTCGCCATTTCAGCGTAGTTCTCGCTGTACTTGTGGAGATAGTTGGCTAATCCAAGCCACCTCCGTAAATCTCTAAGATTTACAGGCGAAGGCCACTCCACAATGGCTTTCACCTTCGCGGGATCCGCCCGCACTCCATCCTTACCGATGAAGCATCCGAGGAAAGGAATTTCCTCAGCACCAAAGATACACTTGGATGCGTTTGCATATAACTTATGCTCTCGCATACATTCGATCACTGCTCGAAAGTATATCAGATGCGTCTGAACATCAGACGAGTCGCCTTCCGCACGACTACGGACGAATATATCGTCGAAGTACGTCTGAGCATACTTCCTATGAGGGCGGAAGAGTTGAGTCACGAAGCGATTGAAAGTCGCTGGTGCATTTGAAAGCCCTTGTGGCATAACAAGCCACTCCCACAGCATGCCACTAGGCGTGCTAACCGCTGTCAGCGGAATACCGTACGCTTGCATGAGCACCTGATAATACCCGTCCACCATATCTAAGGCACTGTACACAGTACAGCCCACCATATTGTTCTGGAGGACATCCTTCCGAGGAATCGGAGTCTGCATGGGTACAGTAGCTGAATTCAGCTTGTTATAAGAATGCACAATGCGCCACTTTCCGTTCGGTTTACGAACACAAAAAGTGGAAGATGAGTGGGGAGACTTAATCTCCCGTACCATCCCTGCCTCTTCTTTCCCCTTGAAGAATGCGTCGATGACGTCGCATTGTTCCTTGGGGAGAGGCCACTGCCTAGTGACGCAGTATTTGGTTCCGGGAACTAAATAAATTTCATGTCGGACTCCCCGATCCGGTGGTAACCCCATCGGCGGGTTGTCACTAATGACATCTCCAAATTCCTTTAGTAAGGAATGGTAAGGGTCCTCAGGATCCGCGAGGATCTTGAGGCCGCTTCGAGCATTCAATTCCTGTTTGGTCTTCACCAAAACTGACTCTTCCATCGTGGATGAGGAGTTCAAATCCTCTTCCGGACGCAACACGACGACCTCGTCGATTTCATCTGCTTTCAAAGCAGTCTCAAACTCGTTGAAGCCATCTCCTCCAACGACAACAGTTCGCCTACCCCAGGCAACCGTTCCAGGCTTACGCCTTTTGTGACAACACCTGTCACACTATTCAGCATCCTGTAGGACTGCTGACTACTGCCCTCGGGACTCATCCCGAGGCCCAGATGGGGGGAGTCAATTGCCCCATCTACTGGAAGCGCCACGCGCCTATCCACAGAGGTCTCTACCTCTACCACCGGTGACTCACCGGTCTCACCTATAACGGCGTAGTCGGAATCATTTCCGACGTACGAAAGAGACAAACTTTGGGTCTATTCGCTTGGAAACGCCTCGCGCTTAACCACAGGGGCCTCTACCCCTACCACTGGAGTTACCTCAGAGGAATCCACCTCTGCCACTGGTAACTCACCAGTCTCGCCGTTCACGGCGTGGGGATTAACCGCCAAATCCCCCTCGTTAAGGAACTCTTCCTTAACGCCATTGGGAATGATCATTTCAGACATCCCAATATATGGCATCTCACGCCAGAATCGCTTTTGCGATCGAGCAAAGGTGGGTTCATGACTCGCCAATGCTTCACCCGACCGCGGGTGCGTTGAGCCAATGGACTTAGACTTCCAGTCTATCCATGGCTCGTGGCGTTCCAGCCACTTCATGCCCAGAATGAGGTCATACCTCGAGTCCAAATCCAGGACTAGGCAACATTCTAAGCTGTCGAGGTCTGCAAACTTCAGCTTAAGGTCAATCGAGACCTTGGGTACAGAAACCTGTACGCCCGTCGCAAGACGGACCGTGACAACGTCACGAGAACGTGCCTCTAGGGCCTCGCCATACAGCCGACTCTTCACAACAGAAGCCCGTCTGACATAATTGTCAGACGCTCCAGAGTCTATCAAGACTCTCCAAGGGTTATCAAAGCCTTTCACGTCCGCAAGGAATACCAGCAAACCTGGCTGGTACACCAACTCGGTGCTAGAAAGCACCGCTTCCCTCGGGGCTTTGTGCTGTCGTCCCCTACCCTGGGGCTTAACAGCACTGAGGGGTCCCCCAGTAGGGCGCCCCGCACCTACTGGGAGCCGTCGTTTCCCGACGGCTTGGACAAGGGCTTTTTCCCCATCCTTGGTCCCTTGTACAGAGTGTCTCGCTGGGGATTTTTCTGACATCTGTTCTTCAGATGATCCATGCTCCCACACAGGAAGCATCTCAGCATCCCACGCCGCTTCAACATAGCCAAGAGCTCTGTCTCGAAGATCTGTGAAAAAGAGTCCGAATACCTCTTAGCGGGAGGTTTCTCCTCCGCTTCGACCTGACTCAGGTCCATGGGTTTGGGACCCACCTTAGAGGAACGGAAGTTCCTCCCGGCGTTGAACGCCATCTTGAATGCCTCTTCCAGGGATTCGGGTCGGCATCGGAACAATTCCGAACGTGCTGGCCCTTCTCTCAGGCCTCCCATGAAGACGGAGATGGACACATCGTCCGAATACGCTTTCGCGTACATCCCTGCAACAGGGTCTTAAGCTCCTGGATATAAACCTCCAGGTCCTTAGTGCCTTCACGGCACCTCAGAACGCCAGTTGATTCTGGAAAACCAGATCAGGCGTTGCGTACATGTCCATAAGCTTCTGCTTAAGGACCTTCCATGTTGGAAACACGTCCTTGACTGATTCCGAGCCTGTAAACGCCCATGTACGGGCTTTGCCCGTAAGATGGGTCAATGCAAGTCCCACTTGCAAGTGATCAGCGGTCATGTTTGCTGTGGCGAAGGCCGTTTCGACCTCTCGCAACCAAACATAAAGGTTGTAACCCTTCTCTCCGGTGATCTCCTTTATCTTAAACGATAATGGAGGGCGCACCCCCGTGGAATGACCTCCACCACAACTCGCCTCATGAGCGATGAGGGCATTCACCCTTGCCTATACGGCCTCAAGGCCCTTCTCCACTAGGAGCTTCATACCTTCTTCCCCCGTTAAGGGTAACAGCCTTTTGAAGGCTTCCTGTTGGACGGGGTCAAATTATCCCAATCGTCCTGGTTCATCCTTTGCAGAGGATGTCTAGTCTACCAACACAGGTGTTGGATTGACTAGAAGTGCTACCAGATGTAGCCGGTGCATATACGCACGGTGCGGCTAGCGCACAGAGGAAGACTTTCATTAAAGCGGCGTTCGCCGCTACTTAGCCGATACGCCCTTATTAAGGGCTTAGTAGGAGAGAGCTCTCCTACTCGGGGCCAAGATTCCCGGGTTTGTTTACTATAGCCTGTACTAGTGCCTTAACGGCAAGGCTCCCTTACAAAGGGTGTAGCTAAGGGGAGGGCTCCCCTTACGCTACGGCACTCACTACACGCACGACCGGTCGAGGTCGTGCGTCTGTACTAAGGAGTGAAAGTAAAACTGAATATATTTAATATGTAATTATTTAAACTAGTATAAACTATATGTAATACTAAGTAGAATATTCCTAATTCGTACCTAGCTAAAATGTAGTGTACACACCTGTGTACTGACACGTGGATGGCTGACACACCACCACACCAAGGGCCCCTGCCCTAATTGGTTAAGATAACCAAAGGTTCGAAACCTTTCAACCCGGCCAATACTGGCCTCAACCGTGGTGTACTCATGTACACCAACACTCAGTGTTACACGAATGTAACCCCGTTACACCGTTGACAGAAGGTGACCAAAATTTTGCCTTCGCTTCGCCACATATACGAGGTCAACCCCGTTATCCGAGTATGCCCGTTTGACTTGCCCGATATGATATTAGACGCCGACAATGTTGATAAACGCTCGGGGTATGATGGCGAAGGAGGTGCACTTGCCGGTTTATGTTGCTTTCTTTGTTTCGATTCTTCAAGTTGTTGGCGCATTTCAATTCTCTTTGCCTCAAAGGCAGCAAACCGCGCCATTACTTCGGCTTTATGAATTGAACGGAATTCCTCAACGATATCAGGCTCGAGTTGGTCAATGATAATTAAACAAAAGTGAAGGAATGTATCCATCTCAACAGTTGTTTTTGTTGTTTAGCGCGCGAAAAGTCATTAATTATCAGCAAGACCTCACCAGAGTCTACACCAATAAGCACGAGTGATGCTCGCTGCTTCTCATTCGAGCTAGATAGCAACATGTCAATAACCTTAAGTCCACAAAAAGGTGGAAGCGATGTGAGGAAGCAAGTCACAAGCCACTTTGTGCAGAGAATTTCCATCTTCAGTCCTTACTCATTGAGGTGGGCATGCAATTCGGGGTCATTCTGACGTAACAACGTATTCATGACTGCACAATCAGTATGCAATACAATCATTGAGTCGACGTGGGAAGCAGGAAGCAGCACTTCAATCAATAAAGTGAGTCCTCGCAGTGCCTGATTCTCGTCCAAATATTGCAACAATATTACCAAGATATTATTCATACCTTGACAGTATCCCACGCGACGGTTACGATTAGCAAACGCCGTGAGAACTAGACGCATTGGAACCATTTGATCATCTGTCAGATTTCGTGTCCTTCTGATGTCATTTTCGATTGACTTGGCAATTTCACCATCTAGAATGTTTTCATCTTCATTGTTTGACGCCGCAAGATTTTGAGGAAGATCTGACGGTGCTGGAATCAAGTTAATTAAAATCGTCCAAACCCATGACCGATGTGCATCAGGTATACCGCTCATACTGTGGCGGACAACAGTGTTCGGAGATCCTGATTTTTTCAAGCGTTCCCATAACACACCTTCATCTTCTACATACGAATCGACATGTTGGCTAGCATCATCAGCTTCTTCTGTTGATGACGTGTTGCTAAAAATTGAGCTAGCTAGGGACACACTACGAGAAAAAGTGGGGTTAATTGTGTCAACTCCTCTCAATGAAATATTTCACATGGACGAGTGAGTACGTGACCGTCGATGATTAATTCTTGTGAGACATTGGTACAAGCTATCCATCGTCTCCTTCTCTTTTCACGACGCATATGCGTAATCACAGCCTTATCCAATCCAAGTTTTAAAGATGCTTTGTGAAACATGTGCATCTCGTAAGTCTTCCGAGGGATAAGACGGTAAATTTCACCGAATGCGTTTGACCAATACGGTGGGCGCGATCTTGTGCTTGTAGATCATTCTGAGGATTCCAGTCGCTATCAAAAATAATGACCGTGTCAGCAGCTGTTAAATTCAGTCCCAAGCCACCAGATTTAGTAGAAAAAAGCATCACAAAGCGCTTATACTCAGGCTTGAAAAAGCGATCAACAGCAGCTTGGCGATCATTTCCTCGAATATTTCCATCCAATCTTTCGTAAAGATACCCACAATAGCGCAAATAATCTTCAATAATGTCCAGTACACGAACCATTTGACTGAAAATAAGTACTTTGTGCCCTCCTTCATTCAATCGTGGTAGTAACTTATCGATAAGCACCATCTTACCACAGCACTTGACCATCATGTCATTACGTTGCGTCTCTGTGGTCAATCCTTCATTCAAAATTTCCTCCACATCATTGTTCAAATACGGGTGATTGCAACACTTGCGAAGCTCCATCATGACGTTCATCAGATTTGGCACATTGCGTGGGTTTCCACCACGATTCAAAAACGCCGTGTTTTTCGTAAATTGCACGGTACCATTGTTTCTGAACAGGCGTAAGTTCAACTTCAACGATCGTTTCTTCCTTTGGATGCAACGGCTTCTCTAAATCTTCCTTCACTCGACGAAGTAGATAAGGCTTAAACATTTTGTAAAAGTCTGATACTTGTTGAGCTTCGTGGATATCACCGAACTTATCGAGGAAATTTGAAATGCTTGGGAAAGATTTGCCGTTTAGGAAATTCAACAACGCCCATAATTCTTCAGTCTTATTTTGAAGAGGAGTATCCGTAAGTAGGACACAGTGATCACGACGGATGGAGCGCATTATCTCGACCAGTCGCGAGGACTGATTTTTGAGTCGGTGGGCTTCATCGACTACAAGGCAGCGCCAGTGGATTTTCGCAAGTACGACGATATCTTTAATCGCTACTTCATACGTTGTCACCAGAGTATTGAAACGGAACGGCTTCTTTTTGTCGGGTCGCAGATTTTCATCCAAATAATTAAACTCTAACTCAAGTATAATCTCCATTGAAGCAGTGTTACCGTGATAAACAACACATTTCATCGTGGTCCAGATTTCACACTCGTTTTGTTACTGCACAATCAATGATAACGGGGCCACAATCAAAAATGGTCCACGACTCCTGATTTGGGTCGTCACGAAGCAGGTTTAAGAACGAGAGAGTCTGAATGGTTTTGCCTAGCCCCATTTCATCTGCTAAGATGCTTGGTCGCTCGTTGTACAAATTCCAAAGCATTCAATTAAGACCACCCAACCGATACGCACGAAGCGAGAGCGACTGGACTTGCCCAAATTTTGGAGACTCTTCTAGTTTACGATATTCACGAATGCTTGGACGTGGTCATATGTTCAACGTTTCTTCATCGGGCACAACAATTGACGTCTTGTACTTGGAAAGAGCCGCATCGTCTTTAATATCGCATGCACGTTCCCACGTCGCTTCTGTGTAAGATAAAATGCTCCACTTAATATAGTAGCGCAAGCCATCACCTGGTGGTGCATCGGGGAAGTTAGGATCTTGAAGCATTGGTTTGTCCTGTCGGTGAGCAACAATCCGATGAATTTCCAAGTATTCCAGATTAAAGTACTATAGATCATCAATTGCCATCGAGTCCTCATCCAAGTCTCCCTTTTTCCGATGCGGATGCTGCAGTCGCTGCAGCTCTTTTTCGTGAAATCGTTTAATCTTTTGCTTGTTTGTCAACGGATCTATTTCCAGAAAGACTTGTTTCGTCTCCCACGACGCGTGCATGTACGCAAATCCTTTCCACTTGATTAAATACTCAGTTATCATTGTCTTTGTCTTGGTCGGTCGAGTAGCAAACAATTTGGCACTCATCGTGTCAGCAGATTGCGCTTCGTCGTCTTCTCGCTATCTTACGCCCATAATTTTGTCAATGACCATCGTCGGCGCAGCTTCCACCTCGTCCTGTCCTTTGGTACCATCCGTCTTTAATGAGCTCGTATCTAACTGGAATTCCACCTCATCCGAGTCACTTTCATCACGTTTTTGAAGCTTATTCTTCCACTTGTACACGTCACTGTCGGAACTGCCAATATCTTCGTCTGCGTTGGGTATATGATACGACTTTCGCTTCTTATTGGCTGACCGTTTACTCTGTCGCCGCTCGTCTAGTGCTACCCGTCGCGCCGTTTCTTCGTCATGTTCTAGTCGCTCTTGTTTCAGCGGCGTCTTCTTTTCTATCACAAGTCGAGCGTGACACACTTGACACTCTCGCGTACGACGATCTCGATTCGGATGCTGACAGGCTACACAGATTCATGGGTTCTTTGCGGGTTTACTACTCGGAAGCTACTTCTTGAGCTTTCGCTTGGCCTGACTATTCGCGAGTTTTGTATTACACGCTTTCATAGCCGTAAAGTCGTCGCCTGCCTTTTCACACAAAGGACAAATGTAGGCGCAGAAATCTGACGAAACAACGGCTTTATCGCCTCGGAAACACTTTGGCCCAACATATCCACACGAGCCACCGCATCTTGCCACTTGCGTTTCCACTCTGCAATTTTTGCCTGCGCCATTTCTTCCCGTCGAGCGGCGTCTTTCTCCACATCTTGAACAGTCTCGTGCAAAACCTGCACCGTTGCTTGAAGCTCCAATTTCTCCAGATTCAGTGCTTCAAGTGGCTCGCATGTCGCCTTCAACCTCGTTATTTCGTCATCTTTGTTGCATCAGCCTGCGTCAGTTGTTCTACTTGACGCTGCACCCTTTCCAGATCCTGCGTCGCTTGTGTCACTATCTGCTTCTGCTTTTTCCACTTTACTACTCAATTCATCGACTGCCTCGCCCCTTTTTCTCCTCAGGGAAAGAATTCTCTGCTACAGCTGCGCTGCTTCATTGATAAGGCCTGACCTTCCTACCAGTTGAGCGCAAAAGTTCCAGCTCACTCTTTAACGTAATTTTCTCTGCCTTTAACGCTATCAGCTACTTCGTTAACGCTTCCTTCTCCGCTACAACCTTCTCATGCTCCGCCGGGTCAACCTGCTGATACTTCTCCACCAGCTGATACACGCATTGTTTCTAGCCCTTGTTCGCATCTTTCCGAGCTTCAATCTCTTGCTTGAACGACACCACTTGTTTCTTTAACGCGGCTTCAGCCTGCTGCAACGGCTCAAGCTTTGCTTCGGGACTGCGCACCTTGCTCTCCTTCCTCTGTGCTCAGTTTATTTCCCCATGGCTTATTTATTTATTTATTTATTCGTAACATTTCGTGACTCTCCATACAAGTTTTGCATCTACTTTACCCTTTCGGGTATCTCTTCGTACGGTCGCCCTCGATGTACATGTTTTCTTCGTTTTATTTTATAATAACCGTACCGGTTTCACACCTTTAGTACCCTGACAGGTTTCTCTTCGTACGATCTTTGTTGTTGCCGTACAGGTGTCACACCTTTAGCACCCTGACAGGTTTCTCTTCGTACGATCTTGTTTTGTCATGCGGTTCTCCGTGTTGTTTTCAATAGAAGTACAGGTTTCACACCTTTATTACCCTGACAGGTTTCTCTTCGTACAATCTTTGATTTGTTATGCGGTTCTCTTTGTTGTTTTCAATGGATGTACAGGTTTCACACCTTTAGCACCCTGACAGGCTTCTCTTCGTACGATCTTATTCATACACAAATTTCGCATCTTAATTCTAATTCATGGAGCACTCATAGGCTCACTCTTCATATTACCATCGTCATTGTTAACCATATTACGTTAATAAAATTAAATGGTGACGTGACTTATCCACATGTTCCAACAAACTTCCAGTTCTTGGCTAAACATGTATCTTGTTTTTGTATTCTGCTTTTCATTTGTTATTCCACCTAATGCAACCAACTCGGGTCCGCATTCTACTCATCACAATCAACATGGGTTCGTGATAGGGATGTACTACATCTTCAGGGCTCTTGCTATTTTCTTGAATGTCTTGTTATTTTTCTCTTTTACTTTTTATTTTGTGAGGCTTCTACATCTCCACCTCATCTGTCTCCTCTTCTGCTGGGTTCCTACTTCCTTTATATCCAACAGCATTATCTTCCACAGAGTATGAACCACCATTTATGTCCGCCCCTTGTCCAACATTAACATTTTCTTGGGTTCAGGCGTTCCATTACTTGGCTTCTCCATACTCCTTCTCCCACATTTTTATCCACCAGAGTGACTCATGCTGAAATCTCTGTTACTTCACCACTTATCGTCAGTTTAGCTTGTGTCTTACCCTCACTGGAGGTAGATTGTTTTGTCAATTTTTCTTGAATTTTCTTATTTTCTTTATCCTCGTCCAAAGCGAGTGATCCACACATACAAAATGTAATATTTTTCTTGGTTTTCTTCTTTATGCAGGGTGACAGCGGTGTCGCTTCACTTTCACTTGACAATGCCCCCACCTCTTCTCTCGACAGTGGTTGCAATTCACTGTGGGGCTAGGCGTTTAACAGCTTCGCCACCTGAGCGCTGGTCAACTCTCCTGACTTCAATTTAGTACGCATATCGGCCATCTCTTCAATGAACTTCCGACAATATTTCGCCTCATGACAGAAGTTCTCTCAATTCTCACACCTCACCAGTTTCCAACAGTGAATTTTATCATGTCCCCGTCGTTTACAGTGTTCACATATCACACCATGCTCAGTATTAAGGTTTGTTGGCGTTCGCGCACTCTTGTCCTCATACGTCGGTCGCACCCGCTGTACTGCATGCACTTCCCCGCCCATCGTATGCACGCTAGGTTGTGGGTATTCATACATAGCATCAGCATTCTTACGTATAGCTACCTCCTATCCAGGACTCATAAGCCGCGCTTCATGTTTAATCAATAATCTTTCTAGCTCTTCAATATTTGAGAAAGTGATATGTTGATACTGCATCTGTATGGTGCGATCATGAATGGTATCAAAGAATTATTGAATGTTTTCTTCCAATAGTGAATCATTGAACGCATTTCTAAAGTCCATTACTGCTCGAAACGCTGCTGCGTTTAATCGGTACAGATATGTAGTAGCCAGCTCATCATGTTTCTGCGTCAATCTTGAATACACAACTCGAGGCGACACTTTGTCCACACAAAATCTCTTCTGAAAAAGCGCGATCACCGTACCCCAGACATAATTCACCGAATCTGCTAGTTTCTCGTACCACCATGACGCTGTGCTTGTCAAACTATCAACAAACATTCCCAGACGTTGACTATCATTCCAATGTGATATATTGGCTACGTGTGAGAATCGAGCGACCAAAGACCGTGTACTTCCAGCGTCCTGTCTATTCCCATCAAACGATTTTATCTCGGTATTCTGAATGATGGCTGTAACTGGTTGAGGCGAGGGTGCCCATGTATTTGCACTTCCACCAGGCATACCATACCCTGAAGTATTATGATGTGTCCGGGGCTGTGTAGCTGGTGTATGATAAGATGTACTAGGTGCTCCTCTCATTGTATTGGGTGCTCGACTAGCTGACAAGGTCGCAGTGATTATGGCTAATTCTTCCAAACTTAAATGCCCGTCTTGCATCATCTTCACCAAATTGGCTACCACTGGATCTTGTTTGGGTGCAGCCATCCCTGAACCCTGTCTAGGTGCAGCCACCCCTGTACCCTGGCTAGGTGCGGCCAGCCCTGGTTCTTGCTTGAGCCCAGCTAGTTTTGGTGTGGACATGATTTCATCGTCATCAGATGAGAACTCCAACTTCTTTTTGGTTTTGGTATTTTTTCTGGGCCGCAACTGTGGTACTTCTTCAAGCTCACTTCTGTCAATGAGCTCCAACATACCCGGTGGTTTAGACTCCCTTACCGGTGTATGTACAGTGTCTGCTATTATATAGTAAGTGGGAATGATTTTGTCAGCTTATTCTCGATATACCATTAATGATGTTTCCCACTGATTTTCTGCTAATAGTAAAGACATCATCGGTCCAATATCTTCTGCGGTCCGTAACAAATCGTAATCACACGCATTCTCAAACTCATCCCGTCTGATAATCTCATACCCCAAAATTGGGGAACAAATCCTCCAGTGCCTTCACAGATGCTTGTAAATTTCCAAATGTAGTGAGATCGTTTCGCACCCTAAAGTTGGGTGCAGCCTGCGTCACCTTACGTATCTCAAATAATGAAAACCAACAGCTCGAATCACCTGGTAATCTGAGCACCTGTTGTTGATACTGCGTCATCTTTGCACACGCTTCGGAAAATGTGTAAGTCCTGTTAGTATAATCATCTGAGTATTCTAGTGTAAAATGAAGATCTGGACCATCTTCTTGTGATACTAATGCCATTGTGTAATCTTGAATTTGAAGTCGACGTTAGTCCCGGGTCGCGGCACCAGTTGTCGTGAAGGGGTTGAAAATTATTATAATTCCACTTAATTAACAACACAAAGAGGTAATAAGCCAGTCCTCCTTGTTTTACTTCCCGGGTACTTAATACTTCCGTCCGAACCAACAAATAAGTCAAACACCCTTGGGGTACACTTCCAAAGGCTGTTCCGGGCTGCACCCAACACTAGCGCACTTCAGATGGCTTCTGCTCCACTCACTAGGGCGTGCGCTCACCGACTTCCTTGTGTTACACTTGGTTTTTCTATGTAGTAAAAAAAAGAAAGGTTTTGGGGGGGCCGCCAGAGATCTTCTTAGTTCAGGAGAAATTTCGTTCTATTAAGTATTACTACCTCCTACATCAACGTCAATCACTTTTTTCACCCACTACTTTTTGGTTACTTCAGCGCTGACTTCAATACGTGGCAGTTACCGCTGAGGCCCTCTGTAACCTGATTGATCATCCTTGAGAGCTACCACTGATTCCCTCTGTATCCTGATTGATCATCCTTGAGAGTTACCACTGATTCCCTCTGTAACCTGATTGATCATCTTTGGCAGTTACATCAGAAACCCTCTGTAATCTGATTGAGCGAGGCGGCCGTCGCATGTCACTCCCGATTGGTCAAGAAATTCGACTTATTTTTCCACATTCATACCAATCACAAACAAATTAGCCGTGAGGTGGCCGTCGAGAGGTGGCCGTCGCAGGTCGCCTCTGATTGGTGAAAATTCAATTTATATCTCCACATTCATACCAATCACAGACAAATTAGCCGTGAGGTGGCCGTCGC
>CM047580.1:42058231-42127484 GCA_026184515.1 Peronosclerospora sorghi | reverse complement strand
CGCGAAGCAAAGCTGATCAATCAAGTTACAGAGGGGCGACGGCCAGATCGCGACGGCCAGATCGCGAGGCAAAGCTGATCAATCAAGTTACAGAGGGTGCGACGGCCAGATCGCGACTGCCAGATCGTGACGGCAAATCCGACCAACCAAATTACAGAGGGTTGCACAGACCCCAGAGTCCAGTATTGAAGTCAGCGCTGAAGTAACCAAGAAGTAGTGGGAGAGAAAAGTGATTGACTTTGATGTAAGAGTTGATAATACTTAATAGAACGAAATTTCCCTTGAACTGTTAAGATCTCTGGCGACCCTTAAAAAACCTCCTTTTTCGATCCAATACAAAAACCAAGTGTAATACAACGAAGTAGTTGAGCGAACGCCCTAGCAAGTGGAGCAGCAGTCGCTTGAAGTGCGCTAGTGTTGGGGGCAGCCCGGAACCGCCTTTGGAAGTGTATCCCTAGTGTGTTTGATTGCTTTGTTGGTTCGGGCGCAAGTATTATGTACCCGGGAATTAAAGCAAGGAGGACTAGCTTATTAACTCTTTGTGTTGTTGATTAAGTGGATTTATAATAATTTTCAACCCATTCACGACGACAATGGAGACTATACATAGGGCAAGTGAAGTATACATAGCTGTGTTACGACTACGTTATGGCGAAAGTTAAGAATGCACAACAACAGTAATTTCTTCTTCTAAGGCACTTGGATGTACAGTAAAAATTTCCTACGAATGAGATAAATACTTAGTATCGTTAACACTTCGTAAAATCTCTGCACTTAGCACCTTTTGACGGCTAAGGACGCTCTTTTTTTTCAATTTGATGGATCCCAGTATTAGTCCACTTTCTGTAGAGTAAATATTAGGGGGTTTGAAAGTTGGGTGATTTCGGAGAACGATTTCATCCAATTGGGGACGACCATTTTTTGGAAAATCGAACTGTTCAGGGTCGACCCCCCCCCCCCGCCATTTTACGGAAATTTGTTCTCCATTTCAGGAATTTAAATTTGCCTCTGAGTTTGGAGGGTTCATGTAAGAGCCCTCCTCGCGCGAGCGCTGCTTCGTACGTCTCAACGCGCTCGTCCAGCGCTTCTACGGACGCTGCATCGCCGCCATTTTGTGTTCCACGTGCGTCCGTCGACGCACGAGCTGCGCAGTCTGCTGCTAGCGACGCAATGTCAGGACGTGCACGCGCGAAGCCGGATGTGTGGTGGAGTCAAGTTAGAAATCGAAAAAATAGCATCGATAACCTGACCACCACCATCGCGCCCAGCCTTCCAACTTTCGGAGGGGGTATTCCGCGGACCACCACTCGAGATCTGGTCCGATCGTCCGCTGCAAGCAGACGACCGGTCGTCATCAGAACCCACTTGGTCCGATTGTTTAGTGTCCATATCACCTTGTGTACCCGATGGAATGGGCGATCCCGATCCACCGAGAGTGTAACTACTCGGTGGATCGGGATCGCAGATTGGATCGAAGTGGTCTTGAATATAGAAGACCGATCTGGGTAGGTATCTCTGGGGCGGAACTCTTCACCCCAGACACAAAGAGGCCAAAAACACTTCCAAGAGATAACTTCCAATAGGTCGCTCGTCCAAACGATCAAGACCTGACCAATACGAAATAATAGAGGGTAGACCGACCGTTCCGGTCTAACCCCTGACCAATACGAAATAATACCAAAACCGGTCTAGTTTCCAACCAATATTAAAACAAGCCAATATGTCCGCGTAAAGACCCAATATGCTCGTGAAACTCCACAAACGATATCTCCACGCCAAGACCAATCCAGTGAATAGCACGTTCCAAACGTACTTGAGTTGAGGTGTTGAGATCGCCAAATCGTACTCCCGTCGAGGGACTTCCGGTGGGCCAAAGTGCGCGTGCGGCGCGTCCAGACCGGGTATAATGGGCGAGTGGGGATAATTCGACCCTCTTCCCCCAAACACTCCGAGGCGGGCGGAGGCGACTAGTGTACGAAAAGGGAAGAACGGCGACCCCTAGCTGTGGTGTGAACCAAGACCAAAGGACTTCCACTTAGAAAAATCCTGCAACCAAAAGACTTCTACTTTTTTTAGGCAAATACACAACTAAAATACTACTACCCTATAGTCCCTAAATGTACCCCACACAAAATATGTAAAATACCCAAAGTCGGGTGACTCACCAAAACTTGCGTTCTTGACACTTCTTGAGTCTAATAGGCTGAAAAGCTCCCCTTGTTTAAACCAATCCGAAATTAGACCAAATGCCTTGACGAAACATGACCAGAAGTGTGCCAAATTTTGGGCACGCTTCTCTACAGCCGCCCCTGTGTCAGACCGTGTCGAACAACGACAACGGTCTGACCTCGTCCATCAAATTCTGTTGAACCTTGGTCATTCAGACTTTTCCGACATGGAGCAACCATCTTCTTCATCCGTTCCAGGTACTTGCACTGCTGGACTTGACCTTCTTGTATTTCCTTAACGACCGTTCTTGTAGGCACCTCGCATACCACGTCATCGCATGTCACTTCGCCCGTCCGGTCGGTCCGGTCTGGCAGCTCCCATCGTTCTACTGCACCTCAGACATCGGCAGGGCATCAGACCGGGACCGAAGCGCAGTTGCAAGACGCACTTGAAGATACCGCACGTCTACAGGAGCAGATTTCTCAACAGGCGACACAACGTAAGCATGCATGTCCGGTCTTCGCCTTGGACCTGTCCTAACCTTCGTTTGTCTTCAGCCCGTATACCTCCAGCCCGTATACCTCCTGGCATCAGCAAGGAGATCAATGCCCTGCTTGCCGCCGATCGGCAGTCGAACACGCATGACCTCCTGCTGCGTCAGATTTTGACCGGACTAATAAACGCGCGCAATAGGTTGACCCGCTTGGAGGCTCATCAGCTTCATCTTCGGAGCAGCTTGTGCTGGTCCAACAGAAGCAAGCTGAAGAACTGCTTGACCAGACCACGTTGAGCATTCAAAGCGACGATCTCGAGAGGCGTCTCACCGAGCTCCGAATTTCGATGAAAGACCAGACCGAGGAGGTCCGGTCTTGTGAACGCAAGTCGAACGATTGGACGCATGCAGCGAACGGTCGTCGGGCGGTATTAAAAGAATGCCATCAGCGCTTGGTTGACCTGTTGCGTCCTCGTCGGCATCCGGTTGCTGCCTCCAGCGTAGATCGGTCTGCGTCGGCCGCCTTGGTGGACCTACACCGGGACCAAGACCAAGGCCGTTCATTGGCCGAAATTCTCCAGCCCGAAATTGCACACAAATCAAAGAAGCGCGCGGACCCGCCGGGTAGCTCGAGGGCGCGGGGCATAGCATGCGACCCCGAATTAGGTGGGAAGCGTGCGGTGCCCCATAAGCGAGCCAAGACGCAGGCGCTTCTCGTGGGCCCAAGATTGGACGAGGATGGCGACAGTAACATCTCCAAAAATCAAGCGCCCTCGACCGCCGGTGCTGACCGTGCCAAGTATTCAGAGGTCTCGTCCTGGGATGACTCCGGCGAAGACTCCGGTGATTCGGAGTTTGCTGTCCCCATCCCAACCAAGTCGCGAACAAGTCCACATGAAAGTTTTGTTCAAGTTGCATCGACTTCGGAGAAGACCAAGAAGACCGGCCCGCATGGTGGTGTTCCACCGCCTCATGCGTCGACAAAGTCAACACCTACGGTCTTGCCTGGGACGTCCAAGCTCCACAAAGATGCTTTGTTGGCCAACGTGGCAATTGACAGTTCTTCCCTTCCTCCACGAACGCGTGAGTATACTATGCCGTGGTCGCCAGGGCAGATCGGTTGTTTACGCCGGTCCACCCTGACGAAGCAGCTCCTGGCCCGGTCTTTCTCTCGTCCAGACCATTAGCTTTTCCTTCCGGCGAAGAAAGTTCCTGCCGCGTCGGAATGGCGGCCGGACTTGATCACGTCGGCACAGATCTCCTGCTTGTACGCTGACGAGCCGTGGAAGATTTTCGAGCATCTCAAGCTGGGGTTCATCTTCCACTCGACTCCGTGGGCCAATGCTTTCATGATTCGGGTGAAATATTTTAACAAGACTCACTCTCAAGCCATCTGGGAGGAATCCCACTATCTGGTGCTTCCCCCGGAACGAGTTCGGCAAGACCCTGGCTTGGCGACCATCCAGAACAAGCGCAAGCGGCGTCGGATCAGAGCGGGTGAGGCCTGGCAATCCCTGTGCAGATATGGTTTGGACGGGATGCTGGCCCACGAGTGCGACGTCGATGTGTTCTTATATCCAGTTGTACTTCATATGCCGCGGCGTAGCGTCGAGAGGACCCGGCTGCTGGCTGACGGTGGCACATGGTACCCCGGTCTTGGGTGCACTACACCGGTCTTGGACCTAAAGGATGCTTTGGTCCAACTAGACCAACAAGAACCTTGGCGTAACCAGTACCAGGACCAAGTTGAAAAGCATCCGTCGTTGACCGTCGGCCGTCTGTGGGGTTATGGCGAGTGAGGTCGTAAGTAGTCGACCAGATAACACTTAATATATATCATCGTTCTTTTTCACATCTTCGGTCATCAAATCACTTGAGCTAATTCCTCCACTTTCTCCAGAGTTTCACTAGACACGTTATCACCAACCGTTCCAATTACATCGCGAAAAAACAATCCACGTTCGTCACTCCACTATTCCAATTCGTCACATATTCACAATACACAATACACAAGACACAAGACCTTCCACCTCTTCACGTCGGTCGGGAAGACCGATGCTACTGCATGTCTTGGTCTTGGTCTTCATGGGTCTGCATCACTGCGAAACGGTTCCGACTGACTCGGTCCCGTTCGAATTCTCGTAGTAGTGCTCCACAGTTCAGGTCGGACTCATCGATTAAAGTTGTTTCATCATGGTCCTTCCATCGGACCAGATATTCTCGGTGGGTCCGGCCGAACCTGGTCTTCTTGACCGATCGGACATCTAAGATCTTTTCCACTTCAAATTTGTCCTTCCCCAGCGGTCGTTCCCAACTGTCCTCCGGCAGTAATGCTTCATCGAAATCAAACCGTTCTGCCTCGTCTACTAGACAGGGCATTTTGGGACGATCAGGAAATTCTCGGACCAGTTTTAACTTGTACACATGCACGATTGTAAAGACCTTATAATCCGTGCCGGTAGTGATCAGACGGGCAGCGTGTTCACCAATCAGCTCGGCAACACGGAAAGGACCGTGCCACATGTGAGCCAGCTTCTTCGCATAGCCCTCCTTCACTCGGTCTAGGTACAACCATACCATCGCCCCTGGTTCTATACCGTGGGGTTGGACCTGGTCGTTGTTCCGGTCTGCCCGGTCTTGTGTAGCTTGACGTAACTTTTCGTTGACAATTTCTCTTGCATGCTGGTAATGTTTCTGGACCTGCAGGCGCCAACGTCGAGCATCACGATCGCGGGTCCGAGTGCAGCCAATAGGTATCGCGGCTTCAATAGTGGACCGGGGGTCCCATCCATACGCAAGATAAAAAGGCGTTTCTCCTCGGACCGGATTGGTCGACGAGTTGAGTGCAAACACCAGCCTTTCTGCGTATTCGTCCCAATCGCGCTGGTCTGGATCGGCAAAGTACATCTTGATTGCTCTTGTAATAGTTTGAACCATACGTTCTGCCGATACATTCGCTTGCGGACGTTATGCCATCGTCGCGCTCTGTTTCTGGCCCAGCATATTGTTAAACGACCGGAACACCTCGGCCATGAAACCGGGTTCTCGGTCGTGTCTGATGACCTCGCTGGCGCCGAACCTTCGGAACACGCATTCTTCGTAACTTTTGGCGATCTGATCGGCAGACCGGGACGCACTTGCCTTCGCAATAACTAGACCGGTGAACAGGTCTACCCAGATCAACAACTCAGCATTGCCATATATCGATCTAGGCAGTGACGGTATGTGGTCCATCGCTATGACCTGGAAAGGGTAGGTAGCTTCGATATTTCCGGGCGATCGCCCCCTGATTACCGGTCTACCCTTTCCGGTCTCGCAATCCGTACAACAACCCCCATATTTCTGCACACTGCGGAAAAGACCTCTCCAGTGGAAGTGGGACCTGATCTTGTGATAGGTCCTGCCTATGCCCTGATGTCCCCCTTCTAGACTCACGTGATAGTGATGAAGGACATCCGGCTGCAGCAACTCAGGTATCACCAATTTCGCCAATCGGTCCCGGTCTGCACTGTCTTGGTCGGCATCGCGGCAGTAATATAATAATCCATTATCGTCCACTTCGTAGCTATCCGCGATCTTGGCACATTCTTTCGCTTGACCATTCGTCAACTTAGACAATTCACCGCGCAGGTAGGTCTTCAAATTCACAATCCATTCTTCTTCTTCCTGCTCCTTGAGGATCCGTTCTGCCCTTAGTCTTTGCACAACAGATTCACTCAACTTTTCCTTTGGGAACGGTTGGTGGGACTTCCGAGCTTTCGGTATAGTCGCGACCATCACATGCACCTGGTCCGGAGCGTTATTGGGTCCGATCACCTCGGGGAGCCTGTTTTTATTCATAAATTCATCAATAACGGCCTCCTCGGTGATCATAGACCCGGTCTGGTCTCGCATGGCCTTAGTTGCGAGGTAGTCGGCGCTTCTGTTCCAGTCCCGTTTCACGTGCAACAGCTCGTGGTTGGGATGGTCTTTCAATGCCTTCATTACCCGATCATTTAACGACCTCAGCCGTGGAGCCTTGCAGTCGATCTCTCCAGTGATCTGCCTGATCACTAGGTTGTAGTCACCACATATGATGACTCGCCCCTTCTCTTGCGACGACAGCAGGTCCAGACATAGAAGTAGACCTCGGTACTCCGCCTCGTTCACAGTAATATCCGGCGTGAAATCGGCAGCGGCTGCAATTATAGACCATTGTGGAAACTTCCACAATATGGTACTGTAGGCGCCGACCTTGTTCTTCACGTTTGCCGATCCGTCAAAACTTAAGACCAAGAGCTCTTCGTCATGGTCGACGGTCGGTGGCGGTCTCGAAACTGACTGCCGAGGTTGCTTCGTCGGGGCAATCGCTATCAATGCCTCGTCCACTTCAGACCGAGGGGTGATACTGGCAGCTAATGTGCCCAATATCTCTTCCTCGACCCCGGTGCACTTAACGACCTCGAGGGTCCACTTCGACAAGACCGCCGACCATCTGCCTAGACGTCCGTCCATCCCATTGGCTGATAATATCCAGGCCAAAGTAGACCGCCTTGACAGGACCTTTATAGGTCGGCCGACCAGCAGGTTGTAACACACATCCAAAATTCGTAGCAACGCCAGAACTTCTTTCTTGACAATTCCATAGTTCACTTCATTTGGTTTTAGCGTCCGGCTCGTAAACGTGACTGGATGATACACACCATCGTGATCTTGTACTAGAGTGGCCGAAATGGCCCACTGACTAGTATATACAATAATGGTCGGGACCTTTTCAGAATCGAAATGCTTCAAAATCGGTGCCGTCACCATCTTAGCCTTCAACATACCAAAAGAAAATTTTGCACGCTTCATATGGTCTTCGGCCTCCACTTGCGGAAAATCTGCAGCAAGACCAGAGTCGGCGCCCCCATGTAAAGTTGCCCGGTCTTCTTCGCGAAACATATGGTAGTCCACTTCCCGGAGCTCATACAACACAGCCGCGTAGATAGCAAAATCTTCGATGAAGCGGCTGTAGTAGTTTAAACTTCCTAGGAAGGACTGCATTGCCTTCAGAGACTTGGGAAACGGGAGGTTACTCAGCGAATCCAGGTCATTGGGATTATCCTCTAGACCATTGTTCGAGACCATATGTCCTAAATAGACGACCTTGGACATACCCCAAAAACTTTTCACGGCACTGATAGACACGTTCCAGCGGTCGCATGTCTCCAACAATCGTTCAACCTTCTCGCACAGATCGTTCCATGACGAGGCAGGTATCAGAATGTCGTCGATGTACGACCGCCTCCCTAGAACGGACGGTCTTCTTTCCCGATCGCGTTCACCCTCTGTAAACACATCATAACTTTCGGCAGGGTCCCGATCGGTCTTGATCTTGAAGTGTCCGTACAATGCGTTGTCTATCAGCCTTTGATAGATCTGGGGTGCGTTCTTCAGACCGAACGGCATACGATTCCACTCGAAAAGACCAAACGGTGTCACAAATGCGGAAATCTCACGGTCTCGATCAGTCATCGAGATCACCCAAAATCCACTTGCCATATCTAGCGAACAATACCGCAAGGTCTTGTCGAGGTCTTCCAACAGATCATTAATCAGCGCCATCGGGTACACCATAAGTTTAGTTAACCGATTTACCAGCCGATAGTCGATGCACAACCTAATGTCGACGTTCTTCTTGATAACAATTACGATCGGCGAGGCCCATGGCGAGGTCGACGGTCTAATAATCTTGGTAGCCAACAGTCCTTTGATAAGATCAGAAATCTTTTCCCGGTACTGTGGCGCCACGCGTAGACATCGCTGAGCAATCGGCTTGACATCTCCAACGTCAATATCGCAAATCTCACCACGGGCTGCAGGTGGTAAAGCATTGCCCTTTCCGATCAGCAGATGTCTTTCTTCCATATGATATTCTTCAACTGCTCGATCTGGTCTGGACTGTTAAGGTTTTGATCACCCACTTGTAAATCATCCATTGTAACTTCTGGCGAGTCGGCAGACACTTCAGGGAGGACTGCCATTTGGCTTTCCAGCTCCTGAACGTACTGTTCCCCGCCTTCATGTATACAGACTTGTTCATCTTCTGGGGTGATATCACCTAGACCATCTGGACCGGCTGAACGCCCCTGGTCTTGATCGACGGGCTGTCCTTCACTGATATCGGTCTGATTAGGAATACCGTCATGGTACGACCTAGCAACTTCATGTTCCCCTTCTTCCGTTTCTTGCTCCGCTGTCGCCTGGTCTTGTGCTGACACCACGTTGACTAGCCTCGGCTCGTCTACTTGATGGTCCACCGTTCCTGGTGACTGCGGCGCCTTTCTTCGGACCAACATCTTTTTTGGGGCTACATAACTTGGTCTTTCCACTAAAGGTGAGGTATCCTCTTCCACCGACCCATCATCGCTGATAAGATCGGTGGTCGATTGGTACGCCAGGTTTTGCCACTCGACATACCGCCTCGACCCAATCGAGACGAGCCCCATCTTCCTTGGTACCTTTCCTTCTGCTAACCACATGCCGACAATAGTGTTATTGTCCAGTGTCAGCGGCTTGTCACCGATATTGGTAACACGGACAAAAACACGTCGACCAGCACTCTTTACGAAGGTCGAGACCCACCGATCGCCCCTGGTCAACCATAAATTCCTCGAACGGAAACCTTTCTCGACCGGGGTATCGGCAGACCGACCAACTGGGATAGTGAGGTCTTGGTCCCACCGGACCAGATCGGTATACGAGCCATACAGATGTCTTCGACCAGCCAACTGGAACTGGACCTCATCCGGGAGCGTAAGCACTCCATGTGACAGGTCTAGGCGAATACCAGCTGGGACCATGAAATCCATACCTAGTAAAGCGTCCTGACCAGCCAACTTGCCAACCCAAGCGCTGAAAAAGTAGACCAGCGATCCCGACAAAGTAATTTTCACACGCGTTCTTCCTTCGTTCATACAAGAGTCTTCACCGATCCCGACGCATTCTTGTCTCTGGGTATCGTCTATACGACATCCGACCTTACGAGCAAAGGCGGAGTCGATTATCGATACTTCAGCTCCAGAGTCGAACAACATCGTCGCCTTCTGGTTATTAATCTTGCCACAGGCTTTCGCCTGCTTGAACCATTTATCAGGCGCGTGATACTTCCAGTATCCGCGGGATTCTTCAGGCAGCAAGTCCAACTGCATAACCACCTTAGTCCGGGAGTACTCATCGGTCTTCAGACTGTAGACCGGATGGTCTCGGTCGACGCAATTTGGAATAGAACGTGTATTGTCGGTCTTATCCTCCTTGCCGACATATGCATAGATGTGAACCGTAGAACGCTCGGCTCGATCCAGATTCCAACCTGGCGAGCGTTCTAGTTTAACATATTTTCTGCGTCCGGCGGCAGCATCCCCGCGTGCTTGTCCGGCACGTACCACTTGTGCATCATGTTAAAAAATTCTTCAATCTTGCATTGGCCGGCCTCGTGGATCTCTGCACATGACTTGCATACGAAGAGGCAGTGGTCCGTCGGGTGGCCGCGTCTCTCGCACTTCTTGCACACCATCATCATCTTCCAGCAGTTTGGACCGTCATGTTTGCTCGACCCACAGTGGGAGCACTTCTGACGAGGTCGGTCTGGATCGGACTTGCTTCCGTTCCTTCCCTTCCGGTCCACCTGGTCGGACTTCGACTTGGTCTTCGGGGCATGTCCCGCAACATGACGTAACGATACTGGTCTTCATCCGATGACTCCTGGCTGGATGGACTTCTACTTTCCCCTTCTGACCCCGTGCTGTCATCAGCTACAATTGCCTTGACCGCTCGGGTCGGTCTGGTCCAAGGTCTCTTGACCGGATCGGTCTGGGTCTTGGAACGATAGCGACCTCATCCACCAGCGGTATTCGCTCTCATACTACGCGACTATTGTAACGTCCGCAGGGTCTGTTCGACTTCGCCCGCATCCTTAAGACGCAGTAGAGTAAGCTGGTCCGCCAGTTCTTGATCTTCAAGGATACTAATATAGTGACCCACATGTTCTAAGGCGGCACCGTTCGGCGGGTTATTCTCTTTGATTGTTATGCCGGCGCAAAGTGCAGCAACATTCAACCGATGCAAATACTCGATCGGTGTTTCGTCGGCCCGCTTCTGCATATGGTGGTACTTACGGGCGCTTGAAAATCCGGACTTACAATATTGACCTTCAAACTCCGCACATAACAGGTCCCAGTCAGACTGGACGCCCCGACCCAACTGTTGAATCCAGTTCGCAGCCGGTCCTTTTAACAAATCCCGGATGATTAAACAACGTTCGCTTTTTGGGGTCTGGTCTCGCAGGAACGCAGACTTGACCCGACTGAACCAAGACCGGGCCTGGTCTTCATCAGCATCCTTGCCGGTGAATTCCTTGAGGTCGGTCGTCGCGGCCATACGGATGCGCGGAATCGCAGCAGATCCAAAGTCGTAGGCAGTAGTGGAGGCTAGGTTAGCCTTGCGCGCCTTGCCTGCGCCTGTACCATCTTACCCACCATGGTCGTCAAGACCGCCGACCGACTCCATATCACAGTCACTTGTATTGCTTGGTATACGCGGTCTTGCCGGCTGCGGCTTGCGCCTTCCATTGCCGAATGGTTTATCACTTCTAATAGGCTTATCCATAGATGTTACCGATTCCATATCCACATCTTTGCAAACATTGACACCTTGACAGGTAGACCGGTCTTGGACATGTGTGCGCATAGGTGGTCTAACCCGTTCTTCCATGAAACGTTGCATCATCGTCTCAAACATGGCTTGGACGTTGGCTGGCGTCATGGGCAACGTGCTGATACCCTCCTTTTGCGGAACTGAGGCCTGTGGGGCTCGCTGGGGCCCCTACTGGCAAGCAGCTCTTTGCTGCCGCATGTCCCTTTTTTGTTCAGACCGGGCATGGTCCACCCCCATGGTCATCCGCTCGACACCGGTCTCCAACTCTGATGAGCTGTTAGAAGCCGGTGGAGACTGGTAGATCGATTCATCATCGGAACCAATGTCAACAAGCTCTGTGGAGGCTTCGGCGACCTTCATTGCCGTGGTGGGAGTTGGGCGGCGAACCGCCCCCACCAGTGGCACCAAACGGCGTGGAGGTCCGACATCTACGCGTCCAGTCTCCAAGCATCAAATTCAAACAATTCATTGACACCGGCGGGGTTCTGCATTTTAATGCCAACCTCCGCCAACATCGCCACCAAATTCTTGACGAGCAGTAATGGTCGATCACTCTGGATCGGCTCGGTAGTGGGACCGAGAAGAGGGTCGGGGATATGGAGTTCCAACACCCGAAAGACCTGGTTTTGGCGAACAAATCGCTTCAATTCAAAAACATAATACATCTTGTCCAGGTATTGTTCGGTGATAGCCTCATCCCCGACCTTCGACTTTTCTTCGAAGTCGTCTTCGTCGGGTGACATTCCCAGCCCTTTTCTGGGCACCTTGGGTACCTTGGGGACTTTAGGGAGGTAGACCGGATCGTTCCAGTCAGCCTCCAAGTAATTTTCATCTTTTAGTTTTCCACCAATTTTTTCATTCATACACATAGGATCAGGACCAAGGTCCTGATCCTTTCCGGAACTATAGCAAGACCTGCTATAGTCCCGATCGGCTCCTGTGGGAGCCTTTTGGGGAGGAAAAAACTTATTAATCCCGATCTGGTCCTCCGCCAGGCCAGATCGGACATCGCCATATTTATCAACAACGAGAACGTAAGGCGATAGCCTTTCCTTACGTCCTCTCCAGAACGACTCCATATTCAAATCATTCAAATCTTCGAATCCAATTTTTGATGGAATATCAGCACGGTGATATCCACGATCACCAAGTGATCCGGGCACGCGCACCATTGTTGTGGAGTCAAGTTCGAAATCGAAAACATTAGCATCGATAACCTGAATACCACCATCGCGCCCAGCCTTCCAACTTTCGGAGGGGGTATTCCGCGGACCACCACTCGAGATCTGGTCCGATCGTCCGCTGCAAGCAGACGACCGGTCGTCATCAGAACCCACTTGGTCCGATTGTTTAGTGTCCATCTTACCTTGTGTACCCGATGGAATGGGCTAGTTACACACTCGGTGGATCGGGATCGCAGATTGGATCGAAGTGGTCTTGAATATAGAAGACCGATCTGGGTAGGTATCTCTGGGGCGGAACCCTTAACCCCAGACACAAACAGACCAAAAACACTTCCAAGAGATAACTTCCAATAGGTCGATCGTCCAAACGATCAAGACCTGACCAATACGAAATAATAGAGGGTAGACCGACCGTTCCGGTCTAGCCCCTGACCAATACGAAATAAGACCATAACCGGTCTAGTTTCCAACCAATATTAAAACAAGCCAATATGCCCGCGTAAAGACCCAATATGCTCGTGAAACTCCACAAACGATATCTCCAGGCCAAGACCAATCCAGTGAATAGCACGTTCCAAACGTACTTGAGTTGAGGTGTTGAGATCGCCAAATCGTACTCCCGTCGAGGGACTTCCGGTGGGACAAAGTGCGCGTGCGGCGCGTCCAGACCGGGTATAATGGGGGAGAGGGGATAATTCGACCCTCTGCCCCCAAACACTCCGCGGCGGGCGGAGGCGACTAGTGTACGAGAAGGGAAGAACAGCGACCTCTAGCTGTGGTGTGAACCAAGACCAAAGGACTTCCACTTAGAAAAATCCTGCAACCAAAAGACTTCTACTTTTTTAGGCAAATCCACAACTAAAATACTACTACCCTATAGTCCCTAAATGTACCCCCACAAAAATATGTAAAATACCCAAAGTCGGTTGAATCACCAAAACTTGCGTTCTTGACACTTCTTGAGTCTGATAGGCTGAAAAGCCCCCCCTTGTTTAAACCAATCCGAAATTAGACCAAATGCCTTGACGAAACTTGACCAGAAATGTGCCAAATTTTGGGCACGCTTCTCCACAGAAGCGCTGAAAACGGTGCGAGACGCGTACATGCAGGCCGAGCAAAAGGTTAAGACGTTGGTGCGACACGTCGAGCATATCGAGTGTGCGCGGTCAGAGCAGGTACAAACAGTGACGGACGCGGAAGCCTTGTTGCCGCGCTATGCGCGTAAAAAGGAGGCAGCCGCGGCCGAGTGCAAGTTTCAAGACGCGGTGCGGATTGTGTGGTGAAGTGCAAGTGAAAATAGTTGACCCGTTTGTACCAGTGTACCAGTTTCAAGGCGGATTGAACTGGTTGGCTGAAAGTACGGAGGATTTTGGGCCAATCGTGTGCTTGGAGTGTTATGTACGCGGATTTAAGGTAAGGTACACGGCTTACATATATTTTACATATTGGATTTTTATTGGATATTAAATATAGTGTTCGTATCACATCGGGTTGCGTAAGTCGCCAGTGGCTTCGATCTGAGTCATTGGGAGCGGAGGGTTAACAGGGTCCCCTCACGTTCATTAAGCCCGGCCAGGACAGAGCTCCACCGGAAGACCCACGACAGGAAGCAGTCGTTACGTTCACTCACCACTAAAGTTCGGCCCCGCTCAAGGGAGGCGGTTATTTTTTGGCTGGGTTACTCATCGCGCTGATGCGATCAAGTCCCAGGAATTGGCTGGATTACTCATCGCGATCTGCGGTCAAGTGCCAGAAACCTTTCTTGGCTGAATTACTCATTTCTCTGCAATCAAATGCCAGTATTACTATTGGCTGGATTACTCATCGCCTCGGTCGGTCAAGTGCCAGATTTAATCGCGTTGGGAGTGAAGATTTCCGCTTCGTTTGCAGATCGGCTATTTCGCATTATCTTTCGTTGGAATTTCGGATCAGTACCCCAGAAGTGGTACATCCATATCGATCTTTACCAAAGTCTCCACCATGCAACGATCCACCGAGTGTGTAGCCACCCATACCAATGGGTACACAAGGTGAGACACGAGAAGAATCGGACTCGGCGTCCTGCAATGCCTATCGGTCACCCGTTTGGCACCAAGGCGAAGGTCCGCGGAGTACCCCCTCTGTTAGTTGCTCGGCTGGGCACGATGGTGGTTCATTTCCGGACACTTCGGTGTTCGATTTTGAACTGGAATCCACCACAATTGCACAAGCCATGAAAACGCTGTAAAGGAGTGTGGGCGGGTCGAGGCCATGGTCGAAGGCGTCGAGATGGAGCTGGGGGATGTCCGTGAACAACTCGAAGGGATTCGCGAAGCGTGGACCAATGCGCGGGAGGAACGGGACGAGCAGGAGCGAGTGTGGGGGTGCGGGAATGGCGAGCCTTGTGGAACAAAGCGCGATCGTTGGAGCGTGTGGTGAATGAGAATGAAGGACGCGAGGGAGGAACCGATGCGTGCAGCGGCCGATCTGCAGAAAACTCATCAAAATCTGCGTCTGTATAGATGTATCAAGCCAACTTTAGATTCAACAATTCAGCAACATCCAAATATAAATGTATTTAAAGCACTAACATAACGTGATACCATCGCTTTTCTTAAGCTCCTCAAGCGTATACGTATTCTTCCCATCCCAGTCACGAAAGATTGCGTAGTACGCGCTGTTTGGCCAAGGTGGTTTTGACTGGGCCGTCAGGAAGACTCCAGTAGAGGAGAAACTTGTGTCTGGGGTTAGGGTAGAGGGCGACAAATTCGCGAAAGAAAATCGTCCATTTCGCCAAAATGAATCGATTTCCGAAATGGACGAAAAATCGACCAAACGGTCGACCATTTCACTTCACAAAAATGACCCGAAATCACCCAACTTTGAAACCCCCTATTAGAACAAGGGCACGACTATTGCCACATACGCTTTGCCTATTGTCACATACGTTCTGCCTAATGCCACATATATTTTTATAGGGTCGCCCTACCCGCATACCCCTCCACCATAGGACACCCCCCACGTGACTTTCGACCAATAGAATTAGCTCCTAAAGATTAGCTCCCACACAAAGACGACACGAAGCCGACATCCTTGCCATGTGCCAGGGCGCCGCGCACGTGGTGCAGGTTCGTCAACCGGCTGATGGCACATAAACAAGAGCAAAAAAACCAACTGGACGGTCTGTTAACTGTTTGTGTGGTTTGAAATTCTATAGCTATTAGAGGTGATCGAATGCCATGGCAAGCTTTATTTAATTTTGGAGCACATGGATAGCGATTTGAAAACGCTAATCAGTGCTACGGAGAGCGTCCCAAATTTGAATCTGGATCAGGTGAAAGCATATTTAAAAATGTTGCTGCTTCGTGTCGAGGAGCTTCACTCGAGAGGAATCATGCATCGCGATTTGAAGCCCAATAACTTGCTGCTGTCTAAGGCGAAGAATTGCGCCAAGATTGCTGATTTTGGTATGGCAACATTGATTGATAAGGTGAAGGAGGAAGTAGGAAATGCAGGAGAATACGATGGAGCGGCAGAAAAAAGGAAACCTAAAAGGTCGGTGGATGGGACGATGCGACGCAGCTGCCATTTTTTCTCAGGTTTAAAAAAAACAAACCCGCTTGCAGAGCAGTTTCCGATGCTCTCGGCCGCCGGCATTGATCTTTTATTTTAAATCCTCCAGCTAAACCCGAAGAAGCGCATAACGGCGTCAAAAGCACTCGAGCACGACTTTTCACCGAAGAGCCTCATCCAGCTGCCTTTTCCGATTTGATTGTCGTGGATAGCCCTGAAATTGTTGAGTCTTCTTCAACCAATCATGACGATGGCGTGGTGCCATCGGACTCAAGTCATACCTATATGATCAGAGTCCGACGTCTTCTGTAACGAAGATGGCGCACATTGCGACTCTGTAATCACATTGCATCGAGTAACGACTAGCGACTTACAAACTTACCAAGTACTTCAATGTTTAACTCATCCTCCATTCAATCAATATTCATGCATGGTTTATAGTTTGTAGGTTTCAATTCACTATTCTACTAACATAAATCTCTTTTAAATTGAAAACAATAAAAAAAGAGTTGGTAGGCCCCTGAACGGGTAGGGCGACCCAATTTATAACTCTATTTCTTCTTGGAAATTGATATCCGTATCCCCCCCCAAATTACTACCCGTATCCCCCCCTCAATTATAGGCGTATCCCCCCCAAAACTAAGAGCAAAAACCTCAAGTTCTTCTATCCAATAAGATATGGGGATTGCTAAAAAACAATTTGATGATGTAATACCCTTCACATGTATATACATAGAAAATACCTAGACAAACCCCTTTTTCCTTACATTTTTACAATGAAGTTGAAAAAAGCCAGCAGTTCCGACACCCATGACTGCTAATAATGCGATTTTCCTCATTCGTACGCTTGCACATGTTAATTTGTTGACCTCTACGCTTGAAGTACACCCACTAATGTCTCGTTCTAACAGTCTTGGGCATGTTCCTCATGGCTACACTTTTACCCGTCCTCGTAGCGACAATCTACCGTCTCGTACTACTCTTGGCTGCTCTTCTCTCGGTGGCAGCCGTTACGAATCCGTCGGACCATTCGTTTGCCGTGTGGATTATCCAGCAGAATGAACAAGGAGATATCCTTCCTGACGCTTCGGTGAGCGTGTCCAAGTGGTTTATGGCCATGTATCAGACTGCCAATTGTCTGCAACAAGCCGTTAACTTGGCGCTTCTATAATGTGCTCGTCTTTAGCGTCGTGCAAGTACCGTCACGAGAGCGTGATGCTCTTGGCGTCTTTGGTACATGGCGCTGGGCTGATCAAGCTGTAGATTTCGTTAGAAAATTGTCGTGCACCGTGGGTAATGAAGATCTCAAGATGAGGAACCATGTCAAGTATTGAAAAAAAGTCTATGGTGAATAGTTCTGGTTGTATTGGTGGATCGAATTCTCGGAGTGACAATGCAGTGTTAAAATACAGGAAAACTGGGAAATCAGGGTCGAAGACAAATTGTGGTGAAATAGGAAGCGAGTCGCATCGACAAATCCGCGCCAAGGCGATCCAATTTAAACTGAAAAAGGATCGGAAGTATGCTGCAATGCTATTCTTGGAAGCCGCCGAGGTCACTGATGCTTTATTGACACGTGGTAATTACGAGATAGAAGCGGCGTGGTGCACCCTATAAGACGCAGAGACGTTCCCTGATGAGAAAAGTGACTTGTTTGGTTAAATTCGCAGCGTCAGTGACGAGTTAGTCAGTGCTGGATATTTTGATGAAGCAGCTCGTGCGTTATCCGACATGGCTTTGCGATTGAAGCGAAAATTTACAGCTGAGTGCATAAGCAGTGAGATCACAAAGAAAGTCGCAGATCTGTATGTACAAGCCCTGCGGATCGCCGAAGCTGGTGGAAGGGTGCACAGTGCGGCTAAAAATAGTTTGTGCGCCGCTCAGATGTATGCGGATGGTGGCTTGTGGTCCCTCGCTGAGGAGTTTTTTATAGCAGTTGGCGATCTTCGACGCGGTAATGGGCAGAACGATCTTGCTAATCAACTCAAGGATGATCAATCAGGTTAAAGAGAGCCTCAGCGATAACTGCCACGTATTGAAGTCAGCGCTGAAGTAACCACAAAGTAGTGGGTGAAAAAAGTGATTGACGTTGATGTAGGAGGTAGTAATACTTAATAGAACGAAATTTCCCTTGAAGTGCGCAGATCTCTGGCGGCCGTAAAAACATTCTTTTTGATCCCATACAAAAACCAAGTGTAATACAAGGAAGTCGTTGAGCGAACGCCCTAGCAAGTGGAGTTGCAGCCGTTTGAAGTGCGCTAGTGATGGGGGCAGCCTGGAACAACCTTTTGAAGTGTACCCCAAGTGTAATTGATTGATTTGTTGGTTCGGACGGAAGTAATAAGTACCCGGGAAGTAAAACAAGGAGGTCTGGATTATTTATTACCTCTTTGTGTTGTTAATTAAGTGGAATTATAATAATTTTCAACCCCTTCACGACACATCAATCATAGAAAAAGACGCATTAGAGTGGAGGTTGTCTGAGACTGAGAAGTATATGAGAGCGCAAGCACATGCTGCTATTATTCAAGAGAAAGTGATGAAGGATAAAGTCCAACGTCATAATGACGCAGTGGCATCTAAAGTGTGGCCAACTACCAAAACGGCTTACCGGTCATGTGAATTTGTTTGGCTGATCATGATTTAGTTAAGCCAGGGTTGCTCAGCAAGTTGGCACATTTATTGCATGAACCTTATGTGGTGTATGAACGGATTAAAGACATGGTGTATCGGCTAGTGATACCGACCGGTGAAAGTCGAATATTTCCGCTTGTACACATTGCCAGATTAAAGCCATATATCAAGCAAATGAGACGACCTCGGGAGAGACTCCAAGTTGATGATAAATTGGAGTTGGATGAGGCGTTACTCCCTGAAGATTCACAGTATGAACCTGGGCAAGATGATGAGTGGGAGGTGGAAAGAATTGTAGATTGCCGAGTGAAGCAACGAACGAGGAACGGACGTCGAACGAAGGAATACTATGTTAAATGGAAAGATACCGACGAGATGACTTGGGAACCAGAGGACAACCTTTCATGCACTGTCTTATTATATGAGTTTGATGCACAGCGAGCTTGGTAGAATCGGCAATATGCAGCTCAGACGGCAGAAGAGGACATTATTGAGACTGAATTGTAGAAGCTTTACGGGATAAGAAACAAAAGATGAAATTATCAGGCCATTCAAGAAAATGACAAGAAGAGAGAATAAAGAAGACAAATCCCCGGAAGATGTAATACATCCCTATCAAGGACCCATGTTGGTTGTGGTAAGTAGAATGCGGACCCGAGTTGGTTGCATTAGGTGGCATAACAACAGAAAAACAAAATACAACAAAAAATTACATATTTAAACGAGAACTGGAATTTGTTTGAACATGCGGAATAACCAAGTTGCAAGCTAACGTTTATTGACGCGACATGTGTGACTGACTTTGACGAATAGTAACGAAACTTGAGCGTATGAGTGCTCTATGAATAATAAGATGTGGAATCCGTGTAAAATGGAAGTCGTACAAAAAGAAGCCTATTAAGGTCCTAAACGTGTGAAACCTGTACGGCAGCGATAAGATGATACGAAGAGAAACCAATAAGGTATTAAAAGGTGTGAATCCTGTCTATCTATTGTCAATCAAATATGGAGAAAAGAAAACAACGACAAGATTGTACGAAGAGAAACCTGTCAGGGTACTAAAGGTGTGAAACCTGTACATCTAATGTCAACCGACCACGAAAAATATATACCAAGAGTGAGATCGTACGAAGAAAAACCTATCAGGGTATTAAAGGTGTGAAACCTGTACGGCAACAACCAAAATTGTACGAAGATAAACCTGTTAGGATACTAAAGGTGTGAAACCTGTGCGACAACAACAAGGATCGTACGAAGAGAAACCTGTCAGTGTACTAAAGGTGTGAAACCTGTACGTTCATTGTAAAATAAAACGAAGAAAACCTGAGCATCGAGGGCGACTGTACGGGAGATATCCAAAGGGATCTAACGGGTATAAAACCTGTAAGGAGAGTCACGAGAAGTTATTCAGAAAGAAAATAAGTCATGGGGACGACCAAACTGAGGTGTAGATAAACCTTATGGAAGGGTATCAATTGGGGTGCTTGAGGTGCAGCATCTGTATGATGCTCAGAGGAAGCAGAATAGAATGGGTGGTAATTCAACAAGTTGGGTTTGGATAAGATGAAAGCAAGACGGAACGTACGGTGTGGAGGGTAGACCCGGAGAGTATAAGTTGGTCTATCATTGTGCTGAGACCACTGGGTGAACTACCTGTCTTATTAGAAAAGACATTATATATGGAAGAAAGAAGAGCCAGAAGTTGACATGTTGGGACTGAATGATGCATAAGGTATGGGTCATATACGGTGATTAGTTGGGGACCAGAGGTTACATGTTTGAGTCATGAGAGTGCGCGCATTACCTGTGAAGAATGACTACGGCAAGATGGAAACGGTGTGTGATATTAAGGTTTGAGAAAGAGAATTTTCGGCCAATCAGAAGCGACCCGCGACGGCCGTCTCGCGATGACCAATCTGTTCAATCGGATTATGGAGGGTTGAGTGGAATTGGTGTGGGATATTGTAATGTTTTAAGTGGGAGTTCTCGGCCAATCAGAAGCGAACCGCGACGGCCGTCTCGCGATGACAAATCTGATCAATCGGATTATGGAGGGTTGAGAGGAATTGGTGTGGGATATTGTAATTTTTTAAGTGGGAGCTTTAGGCGAATCAGAAGTGACCCGCGACGGCCGTCTCATGACAGCCGTCTCGCGATGACTTATCTGTTCGATCGGATTATAGAGGGTTGAGTGAAATTGGTGCAATTATGATCAATCAGATTACAGAGGGTCTCAGCAATAACTGTCAAGTATTGAATTCAGCACTGAAGTAACCAAGAAGTAGTGGGTGAAAGAACTGGTTGAATTTGATGTGAGAGTTAGTAACACTTAATAGAATCAAATTTTCCCTGAACCTGAAAGATCTCTGGCGGCCCTCAAAAAACCTTCTTTACTGCTTCCCATACTAAAGCCAAGTGTAATACTAAGAAGTCGCTGATTGAACTCCCTAGCAAGTGGAGGCGTAGCCTTTTGGAACTAGCGAGTGTTGGGGGCAGCGTGAAACTACCTTTTGAAGTGTGTGCCTAGTGTGTTTGGTTTATTTGTTGGTTCGGGCGCTAGTATTAAGTACCCGTGAAGTAAAGCAAGGAGGACTGGATTATTACCCCTTGTGTTGTTGATTAAGTGGATTTTTTTCAATTTTCAACTCCTTCACAACAGGACCTTGTTAGCTCTCTGCACCCAAAGACTCCGTGGTAGAAGGAGGCGACTTTTGCGTAAACCAAATAAAAACTACAGTATATTTAATATCCACTAAGAACCTAGTATGTAAACTACATGAAAAATCGTGTGACTCACCTAAAACTGCGTACTTAACACTCCTGACACACGATTGGCCCAAACTACTCTCCCCTTTCAACCAATCCGATCGCTCCAACTGATAAACGGTATACCGGTACACACTGGTCACAAAATTTCATCTTCACTTCACAACACATCTCCCATCTCTTCTTCTCTAGTAAATCGTAAGAAAATGTTTTTTTCTGCCAATTTCCAGCCAAAAAACACGTTTTCATTTCAAATTACGTGGTCATGCAATTTGCCTTTACTTGCATTTGACCGAACCTTTTTCGAAAAATCGTGAATCGTAACGTCCGCTTAAAAACAATACCTAGCATGTCTAATGCATCCCGGAGGTGCGAAACTGTCGTAAAGCGTGTTATAATTGGGCCCAATAACGGGCCTTATTATAAGGCCTTATTATAGGGCCTTATTATAGGGCCTTATTATAGGGCCTGATTTAGGGGGGACGATTACGGTCAGAATCGGTACGTAATCGTATAGGATTGTGGGTACCACGGCGTATATAGTTGCGTGTACAACCGTGGTGCACATAGTTAGGACATAGACAGGGCATAGGAAGATTACGTACAGGCACTCCGCGAACATCGACGAGCGGCGACGCACGACGGACAAATCAGGTCGACTGGTCGACGGAGGACGGTGGAACGGGTAGTTCTGATTGGTGGATATTAGGAAATTGGTAGTTCTTAGGATTTAAGCAATAATAAAGTTCTCCTTTTGCGTTTGATCTAGCAGATTGTTTCCGGGACGGCACCTTTGCGCCTCCATTATTAGTATACACCTCTACGTCCCGGGCGGGAGCACTTTGTGCATTTTTGGCCCACCGGCAGACGTAGAGTGTTAAGAACTCACTCCTCAACTCCGCCCGCTGTGTCAGCGGCTCTTCTATAAAGGTTTTTGGTTTTGAGAGTGTGATTGAGCAGTGCTCTCACCTCTCCACGTTTGGTTCGCGTTTGGCCCCTAGGGTTCGGCTGCTGTAAGCGCCCCACGGGAACTCTAGGTGGATTAAGCGAAATTTACCCCCCCCCTCGTATGTCTAGGCTAGGAATACATATTTTTGGGTGTTCCTTTAGCTGTTTGAAGACTCAGAGGCTCCGTGATCGGGCAGTGAAGACTTCCACTGCCTGATCAAGTACCTCCTTCGCCGATCAACACCTGATCGACACTCTCCAACTCGTGACCCGCGATCAACAACTCGCAGACCGCACCAACTTGTACCTGAGCGACGTTTGGCACCTGATCAAGTCTGAACACCGCTGATCAACTACTTTTGGTGCCTGATCAAGCCTGATCAAGCCTGATCACCGCTGATCAACTACTTTTGGTGCCTGATCAAGCCTGATCACAGCTGATCAACGACTTTCGGTGCCTGCCCAAGCCTGATCACTGCTGATCAAGCCTGTTCGCACCTGATTTGAGCTCGATTACACCGGATCACGTCTGGTCAGCACCTCGGTCAACTCATTACAAGTTCGCCAATCTTGCATCAAGGAATTGCCGTGTCTGCATCCACGCCACCTGGAGAGCGACCTACGCCTAAGCCGTCGGGTACACAAGGTGAGCAGAAACACAAGCCGTCAAGGACAACCGGAAGACCCCCTTCGTTAGTCGGCAGTCCGGGTGCCGTGGTACCGCCTTATCAAGCGTTAAAAACATTGATCAGCCGCTCCACCACAATGGTGCGCGTGCCCGGATCTTTGGTATATTTGACTTTTGCCCGGATCTTTGGGCGACGCGGGATATCACCGCGATTTTACGCAAGACGGCGCTGATTTAAAAGTGAAAACGGACGCGGAAGCAGAAGTGAAGATAAAGGTGGAAAAGGAGGAGGAGGTTGTGACGACGGAAGGCAGTTCGCCGTCGTCATGCCTGAAAAAGAAAGGAAATGCTGGTCATCAGGACCTGGGGAGGAATCTTGATGAAATAAAGGAGGAGAAGCCTCAACCACCTCCCGAGGCTCCTTCGGGAGCCCATGCGGATCATAACGCAAGTTATGACCCGCCAAAAATATGTGTATAATGATCCGGATTGGGATCCGGTGGTGAAGTATTACAAGACCGACCAGCCGAAGGTGTTGATGAAGGCGCCTGGGTCGGAGAGCGACCAAAGTCGATCAAGTACACCATCAACGGAGGCCGATCTGGTGAGAACGTTTTACCGAAAGGTTTTTAAAGGAAAACTGGAAGATTTATTATTGACGAATTCGATCATGAACCTACCTCGGGTCATGATCAGCGGGAAGCTGAACGGACCAGTCGATCAGCCAGTTACGGATGGGAGGGACAAGCTCACGATCGTACTGAGGCTAACACGCCTGATCAAGCAGGCAGGGTTGACGACAGGCGCCTAAGATGCTGAAGAGGTGTTTGATCAGGATCCAGAAGATCTGTCAGAAGCTACCCAGGAGTTGTTTCATCTATTGTTACCTATCGTGGGTCAAACCACTAAGTTGGAACCCTCGCACTCTCCGTTGAAGATTGAAGCAGGTCCGTCAAACAACGCAGCAGAACACACGGGATCATCGTGCTATGAATCTGCCCCTTCTGAAGGCGATGAATTTGAAGTGGAGTCGAGTAGTGCCGGGAGTATAGAACCCAATATCACCAGAATGACAGTTTGCCAGAAGGATAAATCCAAGTTATCGGCTATCAAGATGGAACCTCAATCGATCAAAGCAGAAGATGATCAAGTATCACAAAGCCCACAGCTGCAGACATTCTTTGATAAGGCTATGGAGAAGTTTCTGGCTGAAGAAAGACGCAAGCTGACACCGGGAGTCGTCGGCGGGAAAACCGCCAGCTAAAGATTGGAAGAGCGACGTCGATCAAGGACGTTGACATGGAACCTGTGCATTCACTGCGTCAGCAGCACTCGAAGCCAGAAAGATCGGCAACGGTCAAGGACGTTGACATGGAATCGGTGTATTCGTTCCATGATCAACGATCCCAGAGCGAGTATATTGACCCAGATGAGCCGATCACACTACCACGACGAGCCACCGTTGCGTCCGCACATACTGCGATGCCTGATCAACAGACGATTCCTAGGATTCGGATGTCTGAGATCAGTGATCTAAAAGAATTTTCGGGAAAGGAAGGGGATGAAGATCAAGCGCGGAATTGGATTAATCGCCTCAAGTCAGCATTTATGCGGGATCAAGCTTCTGATCCTGAAAAGTGACTAATCCTAGGCTATTTACTAAAAGGACCAGCGCGCAATTGGCATCGCCAGCTGAGTAGAAGCACTCGATCAAGTTGGAAAAATCTTGTGGATGAGTTTGAACTGCAATATTGTGGAAGTGTACAATCGGCATCCCGCCAGTACTATTATACGAAGCAGCGGTCGGATGAAAGCCCAATCGAATATTTGCACCGGTTGAATGTGGCGGGATTGCGAGCCAAGTTGCCGATCAGGGATGGATCGCCCACGACTTTACGTGAACATGTACAACATTTCTTGGATACATTGGCCAATCGCGAGCTCGCTGATCAACTGGCACTTTTGCGGTTGGACACCGCGTCAGACCTGGAAGAGACATTGCGGGCGTATGCACGTAATAGGTGGTACCAGCCAACGGCGGCCGTAGGTACCAGCCGATTCCACCAGAAATTCGGCGATGATCGGGCACCGGCCCCAGCGCGAAAGCCCAAAGCAGTACGCGCGATCAAGGTGTCGTCTGGAAGTGAAGAATCAAGTGCCGACGACAGTGGAAGCGATGGAGATCAGCGCCGTTACATGATTGCTGCTGTACGCGACCAACCAGGGGCGCTCGATCCGCCTAGCGAGTCCCGATTGGGTAATCGAAGTGATTCAACTGCAGTCAATCAAGGGGCAGTGAAGAAATGCAGTCATTGTGGGTCGATCAGGCACGATAATTTTAGTTGCTGGAAGCGCCTGACCTGTCTCAAGTGTGGCAAGAAGGGACATCCGAACGATAATTGTTTATACGTCTGTCGAGCATGCGGCGAAGTTCACGATGCGGGCAAGTGCACTATGGAAGAGTTTCACAACCGCATCCGCCAGTGGTACAATCCCACCAAGCATGCTGGTGTGGTGAAGTGAACCACAAATTTGGTCACTTTTGGTCAAGGCAGTTGGTCGAATTTCGGATTGGTCTAAACAAGGGGGGGGCTTTTTAGCCTATCAGATTCAAGGAGTGTCAAGAACGCAAGTTTTGGTGCGTCACCTGACATTGGGTATTTTACATAATTTTGTGTGGGTACATTAGGGACCATAGGGAGGTAGTATTATTGGTTAGTTGCGATTTTTCCAAGTAGAAGTCTTTTGGTTGCGATTTTTCCAAGTAAGAGTCTTTTGGTCTAGGAATAAGTGGCAAAATCTCTTCTGGCCTTGGTCTACTCCGCAGCAAGGGGTCGCCGTTATTCTTTTCACGTACACTAGTCGCCTCCGCCCGCCGCGGAGTGTTTGGGGGCAGAGGGTTGAATTATCCCCTCTCGCCTATTATACCCAGTCTGGACGCGCCGCACGCGCACTTTGGCCACCGGAAGTCCCTCGACGGGAGTACGATTTGGCGATCTCGACACTTTAATTCAAGTACGTACGCTTGGAACGTGCTATTCACTGGATTGTTCTTTACGTGGAGATATCGTTTGTGGTGTTTCACGGGCATATTGGGTATTTACGTGGACATATTGGCTTATTGTAACATTGGTTGGAGTTTAGACCGGTTTTGGTCTTCTCTCATATTGGTCAGGGGCTAGACCGGTTGATTGGTCTACCCCTATTATTTCGTATTGGTCAGGTCTAGATCGTTCGGACGATCGACCTATTGTAATTTATCTTTTGGAAGTGTTTCTGGTCTGTACGTACCTGGGGTGAAGAGTTCCGCCCTAGGTACACCTAGCCAGCACGGTCTCCGATATTCAAGACAGAATCAGAACGATCTACGATCCCGATCCACCGAGTGTGTAAGTATCCCACTCCATCGGGTACACAAGGTGAGATGGTCTTAAGTGAATCGGACCAAGTGTCTCTGGATGATGACCGGTCGTCTGCCAGCAGCGGACGATCGGACCATATTTCGAATGGAGGTCCACGGGGTACCCCCCCCGTAAGTTGGAAGGCTGGGCACGATGGGGGTGGTCAGGTTGTCGATACAAATGTATTCGATTTCGAACTTGACTCCACCACAAGTCTATCATCCCAAGGTTTGGTCCCATGCGGCAGAGAATCGTCCAGCGCAAGCCTTATCTACCAGCATTGGCCACTCATTTATTCCACATGCGAAATAAAGGGACGTACACGGTCTCGACGATGTCGAGCAGGATATCTTGTACGTTGTGCCGCTACCGATCGAGCATCCAGCACTCTTTACCAGTGGCGTGCGTCAGCGATCCGGTCCTTTGTGGTCTGGACCTCCAGGGACGGTCAAGACCCTCTCTAGCGAAAGCTAGTACCACGGCATGCACCCTGGGTTTCCAAGTGCCAAGGGACCCGAACGATTGCCTATGTATCTTGGCGAGAGCGAGAAACATATGCGTCAAGTGTTTGTTTTCCAAAGCTCGTCGCTGTATTCTCTCTTTTTATACATTCTATTCGATCGCGCTCATGCATAGTTGTGGGTCCGACGCTTGTAGTGTCATGGATCGTGTGGTGTCGCAATTATTGACCGAGATCGATGGGTTTAACGAAGGTGGGACGGACCACGTGTTTGTGGGATCGGCGCAACCAATTGATCGCCCCGTTCTACTGGAAACCGGTTTGCTGCGTCCTGGATGCTTGACTCGGCTCCTGGATCGTGGCCGGCGCTTATTTATATGCACGAAGCTCTCGTGCGCATGGAACGATCGTGTCGAAGCGCTGAATCGTCAATTAGGTAGAGAAAACTCGTCTACTTGGTTGGAGGAAACGAGGCTGCTTTGTTTCGGTCTATTCTGTTGTGGTAGAATCGAGGCAATCAACGCCGAAGAGCGTTTTTCGTCCAGTTCCATGACGATCCGGTTGCGACTCACCTGATGACACGAGACGAAATGCGTGTACCTGTTTGTCACGAGCATTTCTCACGGCCCTTGCGCACATCATTCCATCCGTGCCCCCATAGATATCGATCATTGGGAGGGTTCTTGAAGAAGAAGTACAGCTCGAGACCCAGCACGTGATGCAGCGATGCAGCCGCCCCCCATGTTGCGGCACTCAGGATACCGGTATGTGGTACAAATGACGTGAGTACATTTGTACTCACGTCTATAGTTTGAGTACAGATTCGGTTGATCACTTCTTGCTCCATTAATAGACTTGATGATACCATTCCCAATTGTTGCTTTGTCACTTTTCATGCATATACGTAATCGATATTCCATGGCCTATCTGCCGTTACTCCATAACCCAATCTCGCAATATCCATCGTAATTAACCACTTCAAATCAATCGTCACTTCTCCATTAATCGTGATTTCGTCGATCAATTTTCACTAATCGAGGGTTCGTCAATCACAATTTCGATAATCGATTCGTCGATCATGCTTTAGTTGGACTCTTCGTCGACTTGCATCACGTATAGATTTTCGCCTTTCTCAACCGTGGGTGGTGGCACTTCGATCATATGCCAAGGTTGTCTTTTCGGTGCGATCGCGATAAGGTCTTCATCAATTTCGGTGCTAGGGGTGATACTTGCGGCTAACGCCCCTAGTACCTCCACTTCTCCATGCACACATTCCTTGATCTCCAAGTTCCATTGTGACAAGATCGCAGCCCATCGGCCCAATCGTCCGTCCAACCCGTTGGATGTTATTAACCATCTCAGTGTGGATAAACGCTACAAGACAGTGATCGTATTTCCGACCAGCATCGTGAAGTAAACATTCAAGACCCGTAGAAGCGCCAGAACTTCCTTTTCGACGGGGCTGTAGTTCAGCTCACCGTTCTTCAACGTTCGGCTGGCGAATGCCACGGGGTAATACACTTGATCATGTTCTTGTACCAGCGCGGCGGATACCGCCCACTTTCTGGCGTAAACCACGATTACTGGCGCTTTGTTCTGATCAACGTGGCGCAGGGTTGGAGCTGACGCTATCTTTGCCTTCAGCATGCTGAATGCTACTTTTGCCCTGATTAATCGATCACCTTCCTGATCCATATTCTCCTTGCTCAACGATCGGCTTTTTAGCTCTTGATAATCCGTTTCCCTTAATTCGTAGAGCACAGCGGCATAGATCGCAAAATCTTCGATAAACCGACGGTAGTAGTTCAAACTCCCCAAAAACGATTTCATGGCCAGTAAGGTGCCAGGGAAAGGCAGATCAATCAGATCATCCAAATTTTTTGGATTTGTTTCCAAACCTTGGCTAGAGACATGATGCCCTAAATAGGGAACTTCGCGTCTCCCCCTGTACGATTTGGTCACGCTGATCGATAAGTTCCACTGATCACACTTCTCCAACAAACGATGCTCCTTGTCACACAGGGTAGCCCAGGTAGGTGCCGGGATCAAAATATCATCGATATATGATCGCCGCTGCAGTACAGACGGGCCCGGTGTTTGGTCGGGCTCTCCCACCGTGAATACATCATCCGATTCGTCAGCACCGTCCTTAACCTTAAGATACCCATATAATGCGTTATCAATCAACCGCTGGTAGATTTGCGGAGATTTCTTTAGGAAAAAAGGTATTGAAGGTTGCTACCAATCGTCACAACGCGAACACGCGACGATATGATGCAAGTAGAGTGTTGGTGATTAGATGCACCAAATGATTGGATGCATGTTGCATGTTTGTATATTGCCTAGTTGTAACTGACGTCACTACCGTGACGTCATAGACTAGCTAGTTAAATCATTCATAAATAAATCACTTTCGAATTTTCATTCATCTGATCAAGTGCCCTTCGCTTCGTCTCCTCAAGACCTCACACTCTTCCGCCTCCGGTCGCTTTCAGTTCGTATCAGGTTATGAGCCCAACAACCATGTCCACTGCCCAAGATGTCTCCTCCAAGGTTACTATCGACAATTTCAACGGTGACAATTACACGACATGGAACCGTTACATGCGTGGCGTGTTCCTCACCAAGTCAGTGTGGCACGTCGTGAACCGAGAAACGACTCCAACCTTCGCCGACCCAAGAGCCAAGGAAGACTACGAGAAATCAAGCAACATCGCGTTTGGCTTAATGCTACTGCATATGAATGCCGACTACCATCATGGGCTTGACAACTGTGAAGAAGCGTGGAAGGCATGGATGCGGCTGAAGACGTTGTACGGTGGATCCCAGAAGGCTGGACGCATCTACCTCAAGCGATAGCTCTTCAGTATGGAAATGGAGGAAGGCGGCAATGTGTTACAACATTGTAATGAAGTTCTCAACATCAAGGCCAAGCTCAGAAGCATTGGGGCGAAGATGGAGGACGAAGATGTAGCAATCTGCCTGCTGCAAAGTCTTCCCAAGAGCTACGAAAACATTGTGCTGAACTTGGAGATCAGCAATGCGGAGCTGCGAACCCAGTACGTCGTGAAGGTGCTAACGAATGAGCATATCAAGAGACAAGGAGAGAAGACGGAAAAGATGAAGACGGAGAACGCAGCCAAGGCGTTCAACACCGACCGAGAGCCTCGTCAATGTGCGTACTGCGGGAAATTGGGGGCACACGGCGGACAATTGCTGGACCAAACAGAAGGACGAGAATCGTGGCCCAAAACGCGGCGGCAACGGCCGTGGACGCGGGGCCAACAACATCCAGTGGCGAAACAATAATGAAGACTTTGACTACGACTACGATCGAGTGGCGTTTGCAGTTTCCCTGGAATGTGGCATTTCGACATGCAAGGATACGCTTGGGATGTGGGCGATCGACAGTGGAGCGACGCACCATATCTGCAACGACAAGGCCAAGTTCGCTAATCTGATTGAGAGCAACGAAGGCGAGCTTTCGGTGGCCGACGGAAACAAGGCGGTCATCATGGGTGTCGGGACTATTGTGGAAAAAGTGGTCCTACCCAACGGAAATGAGCGCGAAATCGAGATCAAGAACGTGCTGTTTGTACCGAAAATGAGCAAGAATCTGCTCTCGGTTCCACAAATCAACAAAACTGGAAAGTTTCAAGTCGTGTTTGATGGCCATGAAATGCAAGTTTCGCGCAAAGACTCGAATCAAGTCGTGGCAACGGCGGATCTTGTGGACGGACTTTACTGGCTTCGCACACCTCAACGATCGGCAAACATGGTGACGAGTGGAAGAACGATAGACCTACATGCGTGCATGGGTCACGCTCCAGTTGAGGTGCTTCGTAAGATGATTGATAACAACTTGATTAAAGACGCGAAAGCACCTTCCAAGTCAAGCGGACCAAGTCTATGTCGCGGTTGTCAACAAGGAAAAATGGTCCAAAAACCATTCCCAAGCAACCATGACAAGCGTCATTACGACGCGTTCGAGTTGCTCCACTTTGACATTTGCGGCCCTATGGAGAAAAACTTAATTGGTGGAAGCAGGTTTCTTCTGCTAATCGTGGACGAAGGCAGCGGATCTATGAAGGGTTTCTGCTTTCACGCCAGGTCGGAAAGTGAAAACTGCATCAAGACATACAACGTGAAAGTGCAGAAGCAATTCGGCAAAAAGGTCAAGTTTGTGCGACATGACGGAGCTCGTGAATTCATGAAAAACTAACTTAAGGATTTCTACGAGGATGAAGGCATCGAGCAACAAACAACGCTCCCGTATGCGCACCAAACCAACGGCACGGCAGATCGGGCTATCCGGACTATCGTCACGATCGGCCGCAGCATGCTTCATCACGCCAAGCTGGACAAGTGTTTCTGGGCTGAGGCCGCCATGACGGCCATCTATATCAAGAACCGACTGCCGTCACCCAAGATCGAACGCAAAACCCCGTTCGAGATTCTGTATAAGTCCAAGCCCAGTGTGGAGCACATGCGTGTATTTGGCTGTCGGACGTACATTCTAACTCCGAAGGAGAAACGACAAAAATGGGATCCCAAGGCTCGGAAAGGACTGTTTTTAGGTTACGAAGAAGTATCTAAGGCGTATCGAGTTTTTGACATCGAGGCGGGGCATGTGGTGATCAGTCGCGATGTCAACTTTGATGAATCGGTCTTTGGATTCTCAACGCCAATTTCTGATGAAGAGGCCGACGACCTGGACTTCGACCTTCTCGACATTAACGAAGACAATGGCAGCCCAAGTCAAACGGAATACAAACAGACAGGTAAACGCAAGAACTGTCCAAGAGAAGAAGATGAAACAGCCAGAAAACAACGAGCTGTGCGTCAACGACCTGGATTGAAAGAAGCAAGTGCGCCAAGTCACTTCTCTTCAAATCAAGCAGAGGCCGAAGAAAAAGAGTTTAACATAGAGTTGACTTCCTCCGTTTTCTGGCTCGCCAGTGCCAACTCAATCGAAGCAGCGGTGGATCTATCGGAGCCGTTGTCATTTCAAGAAGCAGTGAATGGTCCGCATCAAGTACACTGGCGCAAGGCGATTCGCGCGGAACTCGAGTCGATGCAAATTCGTGGTGTATTCCGTGCTGCCAACTTGCCCAGTGGACATCGTGCCATTGGTACCAAGTGGGTGTTCAAGATCAAGCGTAAAGCAGACGGATCAATCGAGAAATACAAGGCACGTCTTGTTGCCAAGGGATTCAATCAAAAGTATGGCATTGACTATACGGAGACATTCGCGCCAGTGATCAAGTATGTGACGCTTCGCATGGTGATTGCACTGAGCAAGTACTATGGATGGCTTCTAGACCAACTCGATGTGGTGACCGCTTTCCTGTACGGAACAATGAAAGAACTGGTCTTCTGTGAAATCCCCGAAGGTGTTGATCTCGACGGTGACTTCAATTGCCTGGAATTGGTAAAAGCAATCTACGGTCTCAAGCAAGCGTCGCGCGTATGTAACGAGACCTTTGACGAATTTGTGTGCTCGATCGGTTTTCAAGTTTCAGCCTTCGACCCATGTCTCTATATGAAAGTCACTGATGGTCACTGCGTGCTCGTATTGGTTTACGTGGATGATGTACTGATTACCGGAAGTTCACCCGAACTGATCACACGCACGAAGAATGATCTGAAGACATTCTTCGAAATGACTGACAGCGGCAAGTGCGCGTTTATTCTTGGAATTGAACTTGTCGAAGGGGCGGACGGGTGTGTGACAATGTGCCAGTGGCGATATGTGGACGACATTCTCAAGCGCTTTGGCATGAACGACTGCAAGGCCGTAGGAAGCCCCATCGACATAAGTACCCGACTGATTCCAAGCGATGCTATGACCAAGGTGAACGCTCCGTTTCGCGAAGCGGTTGGTGCTCTTATGCATCTAATGACTGCTACTCGCCCGGATATTGCCTACGCGGTTGGCTACGTCTCGCGCTTCATGGAGAACCCTCAAGAAGAACACTGGACTGCAGTCAAACGTATCTTTCGCTACCTACAAGGCACTAAGACACACGGAATTTGCTTTAAGCCCGGGGACACCATCGACTTTCGCGGATACTCGGACGAAGACTGGGCTGGTGATCACGAGGTCCGCAAGTCGACTTCCGGGTACACATTCATGCTAATGAGTGCTCCTGTGAGCTGGGGTAGCAAGAAGCAGTCAAGCGTATCACTGTCTACAAGCGAAGCGGAATACATTGCGCTTAGCTTGGCAATTCAAGAAGGCAAGTGGATTCATCGCTTACTGTGTGAAATTTTAGCGGCCACAGGCATGACGGGACCCGAGCTCAAGATCTATGAAGACAACCAGTCATGTATCAAGATGACAAAGAACCCAGTTAATCACGGACGCGCCAAGCACATTGACATCAAGTATCATCACATCCGCGACGAAGTCAAGCGTGGTGAAGTAAAAGTCGAGTATTGCGATACTTCTGTGATGCTGGCGGATATCATGACGAAGGCGCTCCCAGGACCTCGCCACACGAACTTGACAACTGCGCTTGGGATTCACGCGTGTTCGCATTGAGGGGTCTATTGAAGGTTGCTACCAATCGTCACAACGCGAACACGCGACGATACGATGCGTGTAGAGTGTTGGTGATTAGATGCACCAAATGATTGGATGCATGTTGCATGTTTGTATATTGCCTAGTTGTAACTGACGTCACTACAATGACGTCATAGACTAGCTAGTTAAATCATTCATAAATAAATCACTTTCGAATTTTCATTCATCTGATCAAGTGCCCTTCGCTTCGTCTCCTCAAGACCTCACACTCTTCCGCCTCCGGTCGCTTTCAGTTCGTATCAAAAAGCATCCTATTCCATTCGAACAATCCAAACGGAGTAACAAACGCCGAAATCTGACGCGCTCGATCGTTCATATATACGACCCAAAACCTTTTTCACGATGATCACTATAGGTGATGCCCAGGGTGACGTAGACGGTTGAATGATCTTGGTAGCCAATGGCCCTTTGATCAAAGCCGATAACTTCTCGCGAAATTGTGGAGCCACCTTCCGACACTTTTGGGCGATCGGGCGAGCATTGCCTACATCGATATCGCAAACAACTCCACATGCAGCAGGAGGTAGTGCGTTCCCCTTTCCGATCAACAGATGTTTCTTCGCCCAAATTATATCGCGAAGCTGATTAATTTCTTCTGGTAAGTTGACCAAGGGGTCTCCGACTAGCAAGTCGTCCATAGTTACTTCTTCGGTGCTTGTTGCAGATACTTTGGGCAACTTAGAAAGCTGCTTCTCCAGTTCCTCCACATACAAATCTCCACCTTCATGGTAACAAACTTGATCATCGATAGTGATTACACCAACTTCGCTAGGATCGGCTGAGACAGGGTGATCGCGCGTGTCTTGAATAAACGTATCTCTTGCAGTAGGTTGTTCAACTCCGTGCTCCGGGGTCGGACCTTTCATCTCCGGCTCCTGATTGCACCGTGCTTGCACCTCTTGCACCTTTTGCGGCCCTCCGGTTACCAATGCCACAGTTTTGGCGATCGGGTCCGTAGGGCATACTAAAATACTTCGAGGAGTAGGATACTCCCTCTTCTCGACTAGAGTACCTTGATCGACACTTTCTTGATCGTCATTCACGGAATCGGTAGACGCTTGATACGCGAGATTTTGCCACTCCTTGTAACGATTAGACCCTATCGAAACAAATCCAGGGCGACGGGGCACATCATCTTTGTTCATCCAGATACCTAAAATCGTCTCATCTTGCACGATGATCGGATGATCAACGACGTTCGAAAGACGCAGGTATCGCAAATTGCCCACGCCCCTAGTGATAGTGGGGACACAATCTTTTCCACGAGTAATCCACAACTTTCGATATCGCTGGTCATAAATTCGAACCTCGGCAGATCGACCTGCTTGGATCTGTTCGTACTGATTGAGTTTCATATAATTACCACTCGATCCATACAGCTGTCGGCGCCCCTCCAATGGGATGATCACCTCATCAGGCAAACTTAGTGCACCGTGGGCGATGTCTAATCGAACACCAGCTGGTATCATAAAATCCATACCCAGTATAGCATCTTGACCAACAAGTCTGCCCACCCATTCATGGAAATAATAGACCAACGATCATGCTAGCGTAATCTTGATTTTAGTGCGCCCTTCTGTGAGGTATGCACTTTCTCCAATGCCGACAAATTCTTGCGTTTGGCTCGTGTCGATCTGACAACTCACCTTACGAGCAAAGGTTGAGTCGATGATCGACACTTCAGCACCAGAATCAAATAATAGCGTGGCACGTTCGTTATTGATTTTACCACTCGCTTTGGCTTGTTTAAACCATTTCTTTGGCGAGTGGTATTTCCAATATCCGCGCGATTCACCGGGAAGTAGATCGACCTCCATGATCACCGGGGACCGAGAAAACTCATCGATATGGAAATTAGCCAAGCGTGGTAAATCAGGCTGATCACATTTATCATTATCTCTTTCTGCTGCTTGATCAGCCCTCTTCTTATCCACATATGCAAAAATACACAAACCAGAACGCTCGTCTCGTACCAGATTCCAACCTGGCGAGCGTCCTAGTTTAACAAATCTTCATCTTCCATGAGCAGCATTCCAGTGTGGTGGAGTCAAGTTCGAAATCGAATACATTTGTATCGACAACCTGACCACCACCATCGTGCCCAGCCTTCCAACTTACGGGGGGGGTACCCCGCGGACCTCCACTCGAAATCTGGTCCGATCGTCCGCTGCTAGCAGACGACCGGTCATCATCCAAAGACACTTGGTCCGATTCACTTAAGTTCATCTCACCTTGTGTACCCGATGGAATGGGCTAGTTACACACTCGGTGGATCGGGATTGAAGATCGATCTGATTTGGTCTTGAATATGAAACCGTGCTGGCTAGGTGTACCTATGGCGGAACTCTTCACCCCAGGTACGTACAGACCAGAAACACTTCCAAAAGATAAATTCCAGTAGGTCGATCGTCCAAACGATCTAGACCTGACCAATACGAAATAATAGAGGGTAGACCAATCAACCGGTTTAGCCCCTGACCAATACGAAATAAGACCAAAACCGGTCTAGTTTCCAACCAATATTAAAACAAGCCAATATGTCCACGTAAAGACCCAATATGCCCGTGAAACTCCACAAACGATATCTCCACGTAAAGACCAATCCAGTGAATAGCACGCTCCAAACATACTTGAATTAAAGTGTCGAGATCGCCAAATCGTACTCCCGTCGAGGGACTTCCGGTGGCCAAAGTGCGCGTGCGGCGCGTCCAGACCGGGTATAATAGGCGAGAGGGGATAATTCAACCCTCTTCCCCCAAACACTCCGCGGCGGGCGGAGGCGACTAGTGTACGTGAAAAGAAGAACGGCGACCCCTTGCTGCGGTGTAGACCAAGACCAGAAGAGGTTTTTGCCACTTATTCCTAGACCAAAAACCTTTACTTGGAAAATCCGTAACCAAAAGACTCTTACTTGGAAAAATCGCAACCAAAAGACTTCTACTTGGAAAAATCGCAACTAACCAATAATACTACCTCCCTATGGTCCCTAATGTACCCACACAAAATTATGTAAAATACCCAATGTCAGGTGACGCACCAAAACTTGCGTTCTTGACACTCCTTGAATCTGATAGGCTAAAAAGCCCCCCTTGTTTAGACCAATAGGAAACTAGACCAACTGCCTTGACCAAAAGTGACCAAATTTGTGGTACACTTCACCACAACCGCCCCTGAGTCCGACCGAGTCGCACCTCGATAACGGTCTGACTCATCCACCACTCGACCAACTGGACCTTGGTCACTCACACTTCTTCCCCATGGATCAAACATCTTCGACACCTGCGTCAGGTACTGACTTTACTGCATTTCTTCTTATGCTTCCCTTTGACGCTTGTTCTTGTTGTTCTTGTTGTTCTTGCAGAAACTCTATGCGCCGAGTCGCCCCACCTTGCTTCGCCTGTCCGGTCGGCTCGGTCTTACAGCCCACGTAACTCTCGTGCACTTCAAACATCGGAAGGGCGTCAGACTGAAGCCGACACGCGGATGCTGGACATGCTTGCAGAAAACATGCGTCTCAGGACCCAGGTGGCCCACCAAGCAACAGGAGGTGCGCATCTTTGGTCTTCGTCTTGTACTTGTCTTTACCCTCGTTTGTCTTCAGCTCTCATCCCTCCCAGTGTCGTCAAGGCAATAGGTGCCTTGCTTGATGCCGATAGGCAGTACGACGATCATGTTGACCAGCTCCGACCGATTCTGGAGGAGCTGGTAAGCGCGCGTCATGAGATGTCCCGTCTGGAGGCTCATCAGTCCCATCTCCGGGATCAACTTGCACTTGTTCGCCGGTAGCAGCTGGACGGACAGTTTGACGCGACCTCACTGCGCATGCAAGGCGACGACTTCGCGCGACGCATTGCCGAGCTTCAGATTTCAATTCACGACCAGACCGGGAAGGTCCGGTCTTATCAAGACAAGTCAGACGCTTGGAAGCTAGAGTCGGGTCGTCGTCAGGTGGCACTAGACCAGTGTCGCCAGCGCTTGATGAACTTGCTGCATCCGTGTCCGGCTGCTTCCTCCAGCATATATTGGTCTGCGTCGGCAACCTTAGTCGCCTCGGAGCAAGACCAAGACCGCTTGCAGCAGGACCAAGACCGACATCGTTCATTGGCTGATATTCAGCAGCCCGAAATTGTACACAAATCGAAGAAGCGCGCCGGGTAGCTCGAGGGCGCGGGGCACTGCGCGCGAACCCAGACTCAAGGGGAAGTGTGCAGTGCCTCATAAGCGAGCCAAGACACAAGCGCTTCTTATGGACTCGGACTCGGACACGGGCGAAATCTACAACCCCTCAGAAAGTCGAGCGCCCTCGCTCCGTACTGCAAATCGCACCAAGCACACAGGGTTCTCGTCCGAGGAGGACTCCAGCGAAGTGTCCTGCGATTCCGAGTTTATGGTCGCCATCCAGTCCAAGTCACGAACGAATTTACGTGAAAGTTTCATCCAAGTGGCGTCGACATTGGGGTCAGAACAGAAGACCGGTTTGCCAAGTGACGCCACACCAGTATCGACATCAGCGAAGCCGGCGCCTTCGGTTCTCCCCGGGACATCCAAGCTTCACAAGTACGCTCTACTGATAAACATGGCGGTTGACACCAGCTCCCTTCCGCCGCGGACGTTTGAAATCACTTTGCTGTGGTCGTCGGGGCAAATCAGCTGTTTGAGCCGGTCTACCCTGACCAAGCAGCTTCTGGCCCGGTCTTTCTCTCGCCCGTACCCCTGGCTTTTTACACCGGCCAAGAAAACCCCTGCCGCGTCTGCATGGAGGGCGGACTTGATTACGTCGGCGCAGATCTCCCGCCTATACGGCGATGAACCATGGAAAATTTTCGAACACCCCAAGATAGGACTTGTGTTCCACTTGACTCCGTGGATCGGCACTTTGCTAGGACGGGTGAAGAATTTCAACAAGATCCACGGCCAAGCAATTTGGGAAGCGTCCCACTACTTGGTGCTTCCCCCCGACCGGGTGCGACAAGATCCGGGCCTGGCGACGTTCCAGAGCAAGCGCAAGCGACGTCGAATTCGGGCGGGCGAGGCTTGGCAGTCCCTGTGCCAGTACATTTTGGACGGGATGCGAGCCCGCGAGGGTGACGTCTACGTGTTCTTGTACCCGGTGTTCCTCCACATGCCGAGGCATCACGTTGAGAAGACCATACTGATGGCCGACGACGGCGTATGGTACCCCGGTCTTGATTGCGATGAGCCGGTCGCGGACCTCAAGGATGCTTTGGTCCAGCTTGACCAGAAGGAACCCTGGCGCAACCAATTTCAGGATCAAGTGGAAAATCATCTGTCGATGGTCATCGGCCGTCTGTGGGGCGATAGCAAGTGAAGTCGCAGGTAGTCGACCAGATAACTCGTAATACATGTCATCATTTCTTTTTCATATATCCGATCGTCAAATCACTTGAGCTAATTTTACCACTCTCTCCATAGTTGCACCGAACACGTTATCGTAAATAGTCCACCTCCATCACGAAAAATAGTCATCACATTCGTCATTCCGCTAATCCAATTCGTCACATTTCATCACAATTTCACATCAACTCCGGACCTTCCACATCTTCTCACCGGTCTAGACCGACCGATGCTACTGCGTGTCTTGGTCTTGGTCTTCATGAGTCTGCATCACTGCGAAGCGATTACGACTGACTCGTTCTCGCTCGAACTCTCGTAGAAGAGCCCCACAATTCAAATCGAGCTCGTCGACCCAAGTTTATTCATCATGGTCCTTCCATCGGACCAGGTACTCTCGGTGAGTCCGACCGAACCTGGTCTTCTTGGTCGACCGAACATCCAAGACCTTCTCCACTTCAAACTATTCTTTCTCTAATGGTCGTACCCAACTGTCCTCCGGCAGTAACGCTTCATCGAAATCAAATCTTTTTTCTTCGTCTACCATACAGGGAGTTTTGGGTCGATCAGGAAATTCTCGGACCAGCTTCAACTTGGACACATGCACGATCGGGAAGACCTTGAAATCTGTACCAGTTGCTACTAGACGGGCAGAGTGCTCACCGATCAGCTCGGCAACACGGAAAGGGCCGTGCCACATGTGAGCCAGCTTCTTCCCATAGCCCTCTTTCACTCGGTCTAGGTATAGCCATACCCTCGCCCCTGGTTCTATACCGTGGGGTCGGACCTGGTCATTGGTCCGGTCTGCCCGGTCTTGTGTGGCCTGACGCAGCTTTTCGTTGAAGACTTCTTTTGCATGCTGGTAGTGTTTCTGGACCTGCATGCTCCAGCGTCGAGCATCGCGATCGCGGGTCCGGGTGCAACCGATAGGTATCGCAGCTTCCAGTGTCGACCGAGGGTCCCATTCATATGTCAGATAAAAAGGCGTTTCTCCTCGGACCCGATCGGTCGACGAGTTGAGTGCAAACACCAGCCTTTTTGCATACTCGTCCCAATCTCGCTGGTCTGGGTCAGCAACGTACATCTTGATCGCCCTCGTTATGGTCAGCACCATGCGTTCCGCCGATCCATTTGCTTGTGGACGATATGCCATCGTCGCACTCTGTTTCTGGCCCAGCATGTTATTGAACGACCGTAACACCTCGGCCATAAAACCGGGTTCCCGATCGTGCCTGATGACCTCGCTGGCGCCGCATCTTCGGAACACACATTCTTCGTAGCTCTGGGCGATCTGCTCCGCAGACCGAGATGCGCTTGCCTTCGCAATAACTAGATCAGTGAAAAGGTCTACCCAGATCAGCAGCTCAGTGTTGCCGCGCGTAGATCTACGCAGTGACGGTATGTGGTCCATCGCTATGACCTGGAAATAGTAGGTAGCTTCGATATTTCCGGCGAACGCTCCTTGATTACAGGTCTACCCTTTCCGGTATCGCAATCCGTGCAACAGCCCACATATTTCTGCACACTGCGGAAAAGACCTCTCCAGTGGAAGTGGGACCTGATCTTGTGATAGGTCCTGCCTATGCCCTGATGTCCCCCTTCTAGACTCACGTGATAGTGATGAAGGACATCCGGCTGCAGCAACTCGGGGATCACTAATTTCGCCAGTCGGTCCCGGTCTGCACTGTCTTGGTCGGCATCGCGGCAGTAATACAATAATCCATTATCATCCACTTCGTAGCTATCCGCGATCTTGATTCACCCTTTCGCTTGATCGTTCGTCAAGTTGGACAGTTCACCACGCAGGTAGGTCTTCAGGTTCATAATCCATTCTTCTTCGTCCTGCGCCTTGAGGATCCGTTCCATCCTTAGCTGGTGCACTGCATATTCGTTCAAACTTTCCTTCGGGAACGGTCGGCGAGACTTCTGAGCTTTCGATCTAGTCGCGACCATCACATGCACCTGTACTGGGGCGTTCTTGGGTCCGATCACCTCTGGGAGCCTGTTTATATTCACCAATTCATCCAGAACGGCCTTCTCGGTGATCCTATCCCCGGTCTGGTCTTGCATGGCCTTGGTCGCGAGGTAGTCGGCGCTTCTGTTCCAGTCCCGTTTCACGTGCAATAGCTCGTGGTTGGTGTGGTCCTTCAATGCCGTCATTACTCGATCATTTAGCGTCCTTAGTCGTGGAGCCTTGCAGTCGATCTCTCCGGTGATCTGCCTGATCACTAGATTGGAGTCACCACATATGATGACTCGCCCCTTCTCTTGCGACGACAGCAGGTCCAGACATAGAAGTAGACCTCGGTACTCCGCCTCGTTAACAGTAATATCCGTCGTTAAATCGGCAGCGGCTGCAACTATAGACCATTGTGGCAACTTCCACAATATGGCACTATAGGCGCCTACCTTCTTCTTCACGCTTGCCGATCCGTCAAAACTTAAGACCAAGAGCTCTTCATCATGGTCGACGGTCGGTGGCGGTCTCGAAACTGACTGCCGAGGTTGCTTCGTCGGGGCAATCGCTATCAATGCCTCGTCCACTTCAGACCGAGTGGTGATACTGGCAGCTAATGTGCCCAATATCTCTTCCTCGACCCCGGTGCACTTAACGACCTCGAGGTTCCACTGCGACAAGACCGCCGACCATCTGCCTAGACGTCCGTCCATCCAATTTGCTGATAATAGCCAGTCCAAAGTAGACCGTCTTGACAGGACCTTTATAGGTCGGCCGACCAGCAGGTCGTAAAACACATCCAGAATTCGTAGCAACGCCAGAACTTCTTTCTCGACAATTCCATAGTTCACTTCATTTGGTTTTAGCGTCCGGCTCGTAAACGTGACTGGATGATACACACCATCGTGATCTTGCACTAAAGTGGCCGAGATAGCCCACCTACTGGCATATACAATAATGGTCGGCACTTTTTCGGGAGCGAAATGCTTGAGAATCGGTGCCGTCGCCATCTTAACCTTCAACATACCAAAGGCAAACTGTGCACGCTTCATATGATCTTCGTCCTCCACTTGCGGACAAACTGTAGCAAGACCAGAGTCGGCGTCCCCATGTAAAGTTGCCCGATCTCCTTCGCGCAACATATGATAGTCAACTTCCCGGAGCTCGTACAGCACAGCCGCGTAGATAGCAAAGTCTTCAATGAATCGGCTATAATAATTCAAGCTTCCCAGGAAGGACTGCATTGCCTTCAGCGATCTGGGGAACGCGAGGTTACTCAGCGAATCCAGGTCCTTGAGATTAGCCTCTAGACCATTGTTCGAGACCATATGGCCTAAATAGGCGACCTTGGACATACCCCAAAAACTTTTCACGGCACTGATAGACAGGTTCCAGCGGTCGAATGTCTCCAACAATCGTTCAACCTTCTCGCACAGATCGTTCCATGACGAGGCAGGTATCAGAATGTCGTCGATGTACGAGCGCCTCCCTAGAACGGACGGTCCTCTTTCCCGATCGGGTTCACCCTCTATAAACATCATAATTTTCAACAGGGTCCCGATCGGTCTTGATCTTGAAGTGTCCGTACAATGCGTTGTCTATCAGCCTTTGATAGATCTGGGGTGCGTTCTTCAGACCGAACGGCATACGATTCGACTCGAAAAGACCAAACGGCGTCACAAATGCGGAAATCTCACGGGCTCGATCAGTCATCGAGACCACCCGAAATCCACTTGCCATATCCAGTGAGCAATACCATAGAGTATTGTCGAGATCTTCTAGCAGATCGCTGATCAGCGGCATCGGGTACACCATAAGCTTGGTCAACCGATTTACCAACCGATACTCGATGCACAGTCTAATGTCAACGCCGTTCTTCTTGATAACAATTACGATCGGCGAGGCCCATGGCGAGGTCGACGGTCTAATAATCTTGGTGCCCAACAGTCCTTTAATGAGATCAGAAAGCTTTTCACGGTACTGTGGCGCCACGAGTCGACATCACTGGGCAATCGGCTTGGCATCGCCATCGTCAATATCGCAAATCGCACCACGGGCTGCAGGTGGTAAGGCATTGCCCTTTCCGATCAGCAGATGTCTTTTCTTCCATATGATATTCTTCAACTGCTCGATCTGGTCTGGACTGTTAAGGTTTTGATCACCCACTTGTAAATCATCCATTGTAACTTCGGGCGAGTCGGCAGACACTTCAGGGAGGACTGACATTTGGCTTTCCAGCTTCTGAATATACTGTTCCCCGCCTTCATGTACACAGACTTGTTCATCTTCTGGGGCGATTTCACCTAGACCATCTGGACCGGCTGAACGCCCCTGGTCTTGATCGACGGGCTGTCCTTCACTGATATCGGTCTGATTAGGAATACCGTCATGGTCCGACCTAGAAATTTCATGTTCCCCTTCTTCCGTTTCTTGCTCCGCTGTCGCCTGGTCTTGTGCTGACACCACGTTGACTAACCTTGGCTCGTTTACTTGATGGTCCACCGTTCCTGGTGACTGCGGCGCCTTTCTTCGGACCAACATCTTTTTTGGGGTGACATAACTTGGTCTTTCCACTAAAGGTGAGGTATCCTCTTCCACCGACCCATCATCGCTGATAAGATCGGTGGTCGATTAGTACGCCAGGTTTTGCCACTCGACATACCGCCTCGATCCAATCGAGACAAACCCCATCTTCCTTGGTACCTTCCCTTCTGCTAACCACATGCCGACAATAGTGTTATTGTCCAGTGTCAGCGGCTTGTCACCGATATTGGTAACACGGACAAAATCACGTCGACCAGCACTCTTTACGAAGGTCGAGACCCACCGATCGCCCCTGGTCAACCATAACTTCCTCGAACGGAAACCTTTCTCGACCGGGGTATCGGCAGACCGACCGACTGGGATAGTGAGGTCTTGGTCCCACCGGACCAGATCGGTATACGAACCATACAGAGGTCTTCGACCAGCCAACTGGAACTGGACCTCATCCGGGAGTGTAAGCACTCCATGTGACAGGTCTAGGCGAATACCAGCTGGGACCATGAAATCCATACCTAGTAAAGCGTCCTGACCAGCCAACTTGCCAACCCAATCGCTGAAAAAGTAGACCAGCGATCCCGACAAAGTAATTTGCACACGCGTTCTTCCTTCGGTCATACAAGAGTCTTCACCGATCCCGACGCATTCTTGTCTCTGGGTATCGTCTATACGACATCCGACCTTACGAGCAAAGGCGGAGTCGATTATCGAGACTTCAGATCCAGAGTCGAACAACATCGTCGCTTTCTGGTTATTAATCTTGCCACAGGCTTTCGCCTGTTTGAACCATTTATCAGGCGCGTGATACTTCCAGTATCCGCGGGATTCTCCAGGAAGCTAGTACAACTGCATAACCACCTTGGTCCGGGAGTACTCATCGGTCTTCAGACTGTAGACCGGATGGTCTCGGTCGACGCAATTTGGAATAGAACGTGTATTGTCGGTCTTATCCTCCTTGCCGACATATGCATAGATGTAAACCGTAGAGCGCTCGGCTTGATCCAGATTCCAATCTGGCGAGCGTTCTAGTTTAACATCTTTTCCGCGTCCGGCGTCAGCATCCCCGCGTGCTTGTCCGGTACGTAGCACTTGCGTATCATGTTAAAAAATTCTTCGATCTTGCAGTGGCATGCCTCGTGGATCTCTCCACATGACTTGCATACGAAAAGGTAGTGGTCAGTCGGGTGGCCGCGTCTCTCGCACTTCTTGCACACCATCTTCTTCCAGCAGTTTGGACCATCATGTTTGCTCGACCCACCGTGGGAGCACTTCTGACGAGGTCGGTCTGGATCGGACTTGCTTCCGTTCCTTCCCTTCCGGTCTACCTGGTCGGACTTCGCCCTGGTCTTCGGGGCAGGTCCCGCAACATAGACGTAACGATACTGGTCTTCATCCGATGACTCCTGGCTGGATTGACTTCCACTTTCCCCTTCCGATCCCGTGCTGTCTTTGGCTACGATCGCCTTGACCGCTCGGGTCGGTCTGGTCCAGGGTCTCTTGACCGGATCGGTCTGGGTCTGGGTCTTGGATCGGTAGCGACCTGATCCACCAGCACTCTTCGCCCTCATACTACGTGACTGCTGTATCGTCCGTAGAGTCTGTTCAACTTCACCCGCGTCCCTAAGACGCAGCAGAGTAAGCTGGTCCGCCAGTTCTTGATAGTCCAGGGTACTAATGTAGTGACCCAAATGTTCCAGAGCAGCACCGTTCGGCGGGTTATTCTCTTTAATTGTTATGCCGGCACGAAGTGCAGCCACGTTCAACCGATGCAAATACTCGATCGGTGTCTCGTCGCTCCGCTTCTGCATATGGTGATACTTGCAGGCACTCGAAAATCCGGAGTTACAATATCGCCCTTCAAACTCTGCACATAGCTGGTCCCAGTCAGACCGGACATCCCGACCTAACTGTTGGATCCAGTTGGCAGCCGGTCCTTTCAACAAATCCCGGAAGATCAGACACTTTTCACTTTTCGGGGTCTGGTCTCGCAGGAACGCAGACTTTACCCGACCGAACCAAGACCGGGCCTGGTCTTCATCAAAATCCTTGCCAGTGAAGTCCTTGAGGTCGGTCGTCGCGGCCATACGGATGCGCGGAATCGCAGCAGATCCAAAGTCGTAAGCATAGTGGAGGCTAGGTTAGCCTTGCGTGGCTTGCCAGCGCCCGTAACGTCTGACCCACAGTGGTCGTCAAGACCGCCGACCGACTCCATGTCACAGTCACTTGTCTTGCTTGGTCTACGCGGTCTGGCTGGTTGCGGCTTGTGCTTCCCTTTGCCGACTTGCTTATCACTTCGAGTGGGATTGTCCACAGATGTTACCGATTCCATATCCACATCTCGGCAAACATTGGCACTTTGCTGGGTAGACCGGTCTTGGACATGTGGGCGCAGAGGTGGTCTAACCCGGTCCTCCATAAAACGCTCCATCATCGTCTCAACATGGCTTGGACGTTAGCTGAAGTCATGGGCAACGTGTTGATACCCTCCTTTTGCGGAACGGAGGCCTGTGGGGGCTGCTGGAGCCCCGACTGGCAAGCAGCCCTTTGCTGCCGCATGTCCCTTTTTTTGTTCAGGCTGGGCATGGTCCACCCCCATGGTCATCCGCTCGACACCGGTCTCCAACTCTGATGAGCTGTTAGAGGCCGGTGGAGACTGATAAACCGATTCGTCATCAGAACCAATGTTGACAAGCGCTGTGGAGGCTTCAGCGACCTTCACTGCTGCGGTGGGAGTTGGGCGGCGAACCGCCCCCACCAGTGGGACCAAATGGTCGTGGAAGGTCGACATCGACGATTTCATCCTCCAAGTCTCAAATTCAAACAGTTTTTGGACATCGGCTGGGTTCTGCATTTTAATGCTAACCTCCGCCAACATCGCCACCAAGTTCTTCACCAACAGTAATGGGCGATCACTCTGGATCGGCTCGGTAGTGGGACCGAGAAGATGGCAAGGGATCTGGAGGTTCAACACCCGAAAGACCACGTCAAAGCGAACAAATCGTTTCAGCTCAAAAATGTAATACATCTTGTTTAGGTCTTCTTCAGTGATGCCGCCATCTCCGACCTGCGACTTTTCTTCGAGTCGTCTTCGTCGGCCGGTATTCCCAACCCTTTCTTGGGAATCTTGGGTAGCTTGGGGACCTTGGGGAGGTTGGTCTGATCGTTCTGATCAGCCTCCAAGTATTTTTCGTCTTTTGATTTTCCATCAACTTTTTTATGCACATACATAGGATCAGGACCAAGGTCCTGATCCTTTCCGGGACTATAGCAGGGCTTGCTATAGTCCCGATCGGCTCCGGTGGGAGCCTTTTGGGGAGGAAAAAAATTATTAATCCCGATCTGGTCCTCCACCAGGCCAGACCGGACATCGCCATCTTTATCGAGAACGAAGACGAAAGGTGACAGCCTTTCCTTACGCCCTCTCCAGAACGATTCCAAATTCAAATCTTCAAATTCAATCTTTGATGACAACTCGCGGTGATATCCACGATCACCTAGTGATCCGGGCACGCGCACCATTGTGGTGGGGTCAAGTTCGAAATCGAATACATTTGTATCGACAACCTGACCACCACCATCGTGCCCAGGCTTCCAACTTACGGGGGGTACCCCGCGGACCTCCACTCGAAATCTGGTCCGATCGTCCGCTGCTGGCAGACGACCGGTCATCATCCAAAGACACTTGGTCCGATTCACTTAAGTTCATCTCACCTTGTGTACCCGATGGAATGGGCTAGTTACACACTCGGTGGATCGGGATCGCAGATCGATCTGATTCTGTCTTGAATATCGGAGACTGTGCTGGCTAGGTGTACCTAGGGCGGAACTCTTCACCCCAGGTACGTACAGACCAGAAACACTTCCAAAAGATAAATTCCAATAGGTCGATCGTCCAAACGATCTAGACCTGACCAATACGAAATAATAGAGGGTAGACCAATCAACCGGTCTAGCCCCTGACCAATACGAGAGAAGACCAAAACCGGTCTAAACTCCAACCAATGTTACAATAAGCCAATATGTCCACGTAAAGACCCAATATGCCCGTGAAACACCACAAACGATATCTCCACGTAAAGACCAATCCAGTGAATAGAACGTTCCAAACGTACTTGAATTAAAGTGTCGAGATCGCCAAATCGTACTCCCGTCGAGGGACTTCCGGTGGCCAAAGTGCGCGTGCGGCGCGTCCAGACCGGGTATAATAGGCGAGAGGGGATAATTCAACCCTCTGCCCCCAAACACTCCGCGGCGGGCGGAGGCGACTAGTGTACGTGAAAATAAGAACGGCGACCCCTTGCTGCGGTGTAGACCAAGACCAGAAGAGGTTTTTGCCACTTATTCCTAGACCAAAAGACTCTTACTTGGAAAATCCGTAACCAAAAGACTTCTACTTGGAAAAATCGCAACTAACCAATAATACTACCTCCCTATGGTCCCTAATGTACCCACACAAAATTATGTAAAATACCCAATGTCAGGTGACTCACCCAAGACCTGCGTTCTTGACACTCCTTGAATCTGATAGGCTAAAAATCCCCCCTTGTTTAGACCAATCGGAAACTCGACCAACTGCCTTGACCAAAAGTGACCAAATTTGTGGTACACCTTACCACAGACTACACTCATGATCATTAAAAGGGATGGTTAATGCGCGGCAACGGCAGGATCGAACCGCGCCCCAACCGCTGTACAGCTGGGACTAGGCTCAGGGGAGGCTGTCGTAAAGCGTGTTATAATTGGGCCCAATAACGGGCCTTATTATAGGGCCTTATTATAGGGCCTTATTATAGGGCCTTATTATAGGGCCTTATTATAGGGCCTAATTCTCGGGGGGGGGGCGATTACGGTCAAAATCGGTACGTAATCGTATAGGATTATGGGTACCACGGCGTATACAGTTGCGTGTACAAGCGTGGTGCACATAGTCAGGACATAGACAGGGCATAGGAAGATTACGTACAGGCACTCCGCGAACATCGACGAGCGGCGACGGACGACGGACAAATCAGGTCGAGTGGTCGACGGAGGACGCTGGAACGGGTAGTTCTGATTGGTGGATATTAGGAAATTGGTAGTTCTTAGGATTTAAGCAATAATAAAGTTCTCCTTTTGCGTTTGATCTAGCAGATTGTTTCCGGGACGGCACCTTTGCGCCTCCATTATTAGTATACACCTCTACGTCCCGGGCGGGAGCACTTTGTGCATTTTTGGCCCACCGGCAGACGTAGAGTGTTGAGAACTCACTCCTCAACTCCGCCCGCTGTGTCAGCGGCTCTTCTATAAAGGTTTTTGGTTTTGAGAGTGTGATTGAGCAGTGCTCTCACCTCTCCACGTTTGGTTCGCGTTTGGCCCCTAGAGTTCGGCTGCTGTAAGCGCCCCACGGGAACTCTAGGTGGATTTAGCGAAATTTACCCCCCCTCGTATGTCTAGGCTAGGAATACATATTTTTGGGTGTTAATTTAGCTGTTTGAAGAATCAGAGGCTCCGTGATCGGGCAGTGAAGACTTCCACTGCCTGATCAAGTACCTCCTTCGCCGATCAACACCTGATCGACACTCTCCAACTCGTGACCCGCGATCAACAACTCGCAGACCGCACCAACTTGTACCTGAGCGACGTTTGGCACCTGATCAAGTCTGAACACCGCTGATCAACTACTTTTGGTGCCTGATCAAGCCTGATCAAGCCTGATCACCGCTGATCAACTACTTTTGGTGCCTGATCAAGCCTGATCAAGCCTGATCACAGCTGATCAACGACTTTCGGTGCCTGCCCAATCCTGATCACTGCTGACCAAGCCTGTTAGCACCTGATTTGAGGTCGATTACACCGGATAACGTCTGATCAGCACCTCGATCAACTCATTACAAGTTCCCCAATCTTGCATCAAGGAATTGCCGTGTCTACATCCCCGCCACCTGGAGAGCGACCCACGCCTAAGCCGTCGGGTACACAAGGTGAGCAGAAACACAAGCAGTCAAGGACAACCGGAGTACCCCCTTCGTTTGTCGGCAGTCAGGGTGCCGTGGTACCGCCTGATCAAGCGTCAAAAACTTTGATCAGCCGCTCCACCACAAAACCTCGTTTACCAGGTGCATACTGGCACCGCTACCGAGGATGTACAAATTATCATACACGTTGGCATTAGTTTTCGTAACAATCCCATTAAAATCTACCTTCTTTGTAGTTTTCTCCCGTGAATTAGCCCGTCCAGAATCCGAACCAAGAATCGACTTGTTTTTGAGCCACTTTCTATAGCTTCTCCAAATTGACACAACTTTCTCGGCTTCATGTAATAGTCTTGTCTGTGTGATCGAGCGTATCCATTAAAATTGTCTGTAATTACCAGAAGTATAATGATTCATCTTCTCTAAAAGTATTCGTTTCCCCAAACCGCCTCATGTATGGCTACCAAGAATAGGTAGTTATCTTTTCAGCTTTCTTGGGGATCTTCTTGGTCGTGAAAGGTTCTATAGATTGTGCTGGTATGAAAAGAACTCATTTTTTTATCATAATGTGACAGAGTGTTGTCAATTCATTCTATCATGCATCGACTTGCCGGTTATAGTATTGTTCCTCGGTGCCACTAACCAAGAGTATCAACTTCAATATCTTCAGTCCTTGAGAACCGGCATGTAGATACTGCAATTGTCAGTTGTCTTGTAAGCCTTGTGCACCATTCCTTGAAACCTTCTCTGAAGCCTCTATACACTTCCTTTCCATCGAAAACTCTAATTGAAAGTTTGCACTCTTTTGCCGAAGGCGTCCTGTAAAAGATGTTACCATTTTACGAATTTTTGTGCAGGAACTGTTATTCCTTGAGGAATTCCATTTGACTTTTGAATTGTTGAATTACACAAAGGATTCCTCTCTGATCAACCGTCCAAAAATGCCATTGCCATTCTGCTGTACTCAATTTCATCGAAATTATGAAACACTAAACTTTCTATATATATATGCTGCCCGAGAACTTCCAACTTGTCAAGTCGGAATTCCATGCATCATTTTAACTAACCGTGCCCCTTGGGCACCAAAATCCGTCCTCTTGTTTTCTTCAAAACCTTCATCACTTTCGTTTCCATAGCCTATTGGGCTCATAACTTGTTGGGAGTTAGATCTTTCCATTTACGCTGGTTCGTAGGCTATTATAACACCGGCACCGTAAATAATATACGTACTAAACTGGTAACATTTACAATTGCGCCTCGTATGCCTGTAAGATAATAACCTAGCAACTTAGTGGTGATGATCAAGCGACTTGCTTAGTATATTAAGAATTCATTATCAGTCCTTATTCTGTTTATGACGTGTGAGAACAATTAAAAAATCGGGAAGTGAATTAAATTCATCTTTATCTTCAAATTTGAATTTGATAAAAAGAAGAGATAACGTCTAATATGCCCCTGTTTTCGACCAAAAATTCTAAAATAACCCTCTTCTTAAAAAAATCCTAAATGCCCCTGTTTTTGCGGTGCTTTCCAATCTCTAAATTTAAGGCGACTATTTAATGAAACATTAGCTTGCCAATCATCTCTAAGTTTGAATGTCGGTATTACAGGGGCATATTAGACGTTATCTCGTGTTAGAAAATATATAAGAAGTGCTACATGCACTAAAATGTAATTTACCTGCGACGAGTGAGAATAGGTAAATGAACCTTGATTGCACTGACAGCTCTGAATGCTCATTTGGTAGCATCAAACTACAAGAAGTCCCGTTGAATAAAAAAATTAGTTCCTTTGCAAGCATTAGATCTTCGTTCAAAGACCCATATCATTACGTTAGTCATTTTGTTATAGCATCCTTAGCATCAAAACGTACCATCAAAAATGGTCGTCCAATTAAAAGGGCTACAGGAACAGCACCAAATGTCTCGAGTCTACAGAGCACGTTGCATTGTCACCTTCTACCCACACATGATCCTTTGGAACGGTGATTGTCCGCCTTCGCTCCTGATTAAAACGCGGTTGCAGTTCCACCACGTCTCCCTCCTGCAGCATTGCGTAATCATCAGATAGCAAAAAATTCAGCTTACATAATTAAAATAAACCAACCAGAGCCAGAATTCGCTTCGCGATTGTCGCACCCTGGCATCGAGTGGGCGATCGCAGCTGAACGAGGTCACCACGCTCCCATCTCCGCCAATATCGCGATAGTTGCTCCACGAAGATGATATAGCCGTCAGGAATCGTAGGAACCATGGAATAGCCAATACCGTAATTAATATCAAAAAAGTATTTCTTTGTCAGGTTGCCCAGCTTACAATCAGCACACCGTTGCGCACTAGCCTTAGCATCGTCAAAATTTTGCGATATTATTATCACTGCAATTTTACCTCACTAAAATAATATTGTCTACTATATGGCGATTATTTCATTAAATAGTCGCCTTAAATTAGCGATTGGAGGGCACCGCAAGAACAGGGGCATTTTAGGATTTTTTTAAGAAGAGGGGTATTTTAGAATTTTGGGCGAAAACAGGGGCATATTAGACGTTATCTCTAAAAAGAAACATAAATCCAGAACGGCCGCATTTTCGGTGTAGGGTCCAATGCTATTAGTAAGTACTAAATAGACAGCGTTCAACAAAGTAGCTATTTTGCGGGCCTACCCCAGATTTCATTCCATTTATCGTCTGAATATCTCATTGAATAGGGCCTACCCCAGATTTATCGTCTGAATATCTCATTTGAATAGCTTCTGATACCACTCGTACTTAACCCTTTGGAGTGTTAGTGATAAATTAAGGTTAGGTGGTAGCTAGCGTTGCTGCGTTCTCTTTTGATAAATGTATTGTCGACTGCAAATTTGTTTGCAGTATAGAGCGCGTAACACGAAAAATTACTTTGCGTCTATGATTTTTGAGCTCCAACTGAAAAAGTGTTGGTAAAAGTGGTACCATACATTATCCCAATTTTTCCGTTTCTTGAAGCGACTAAGAGTCAGAAATTGGACGCACGCACAATTCGATGAGGGACCACAACAAGACACAGTCTGCAAATTCCACTGAAGGTGGTAAATCGTCAGATCACCTATCGTTCTTGCCGCAACGCAAGGATATGGCACTTTGGGGTACACTACGTCAATATATGGGTGGTTCTATGCTCACAGACTCAAACGATTTTGTAGAAGATTTTTTTAGCAAAACGCCGCCGGATCCTCGTTGGAGGCTCAGTGCTGTTCAAAAGCAGACGGAGGAATTTATTGCCACACAACTGGCTGGTCAGTGCCGCGGTATTGCACTCATCACATCAGGCGCTGCAATTGTCCCACTCGATCCTGAAAATGATACATTTGTAGACACAGTGCCACATGTTCAAGAACAACAAGGTCCTGCCTGTGCCGAGTATCTGTTACAACTGGGCTATGCTGTTATATTTATACATCGAGAAAACTCGCTGCGGCCTTTCACGCGGCATTTTCAAAAGTATATTCAGAATGGAGCTTTCATGGATATGTTTTGCTTGCAAAATAACGGGCTTGTGCTCTCTGGTGTCAATATCTCACAGCAGTTGCAGCTCCAAAAAATAACGCAGCTCTACGCAGAGTGCAGAACCCGTATACTTGACTTAAGCTTCACATCAGTTCAGCAATATTTAATGCTCACGCGGCTTGCTGCAAATGCCATGGACGTTGCCAAGGATAGTGGTATTGTTGTCTTAGCGGGTACTTTAATGGACTTTTACGTACCCCTAGACCCTTCTACTGCAGCATTCGAAGCTACGGATGATACAGACAGTCATGAGGTGTCGCTTTCGAAGTCACCTCCTTCATCAAAGAATGTGAAAGCGAAGCACCTGAAGAAGTTTGCCAAAAAGGTGGCCAATAAAAAGAACGAAGAGTTCTCCATTAATTTTGTTCGGATCCCCAACATAATACAAAAGATTCGCAGGGATTGGTGTCCTAAAGCATTTCTGATTACTTGTAAGCATCAGCTTGCGAGCGGTGAAGCGATTGAAGCTGCACACGGTGATTTAGAAAAGTCAGGGGTCGACGTGATTGCAGGATATCACCACTCGCGCGAAATACTTCTGATTACGGAGCAAGAAGAAGCAATTGTTACATGCCCCGACGACGAAGACATTAACGACGCGTTTGCGTCTGCTATTGCACAAATGCACCGCAGCTTTCGCCGGAAACGTGAGATTCTGTCGCGAGGCAAGCAGCTATTATTGCTTTCAGCTAAATTCTCGATGCTAAAGGAGAACGATGTGGTTAACGAAGATGCCAATGGAAACAAAAACGTACAGTTTGGTCTGGGTGTGAAGATTCGTGCTGATCGTCGGGCTCCAGATGCCATCGCCCCTATCTACGAGCTCAAACAGATTTTTCAGAACAAAAGTCATTGTGCTCGAGCTCACGTTTGGGAGGGTGAAGTGGAAAATCCTTTGGGAGAGCGAGCACTCGATGTGGTGGTAGCCTTCAGTCCCGCTGGCAATCCAGAAACAATCCGTGATGTTTGGGGAGATTTTTGGTCAGGTTGGGCTGAAGACGAGCTGCAAGAATTTAAGACCGAAATGAAAGGGATGTCGATTTCATCGGCAATCAATCTTGTAACCTCATCTGTATCGGGTGACTACGAACCAGCTTCACAGCTCCTGAAATATATGTGGGGCAAGATTGGAAATGCGTGGTCTGATGGCGAGAAGACGCGTGTACGCCAGAGTATACAAAACATCATGGCTGTGGCTTTAGATCGTGGTCTCACGGAACCGGCTGGGATATCGATTCTCGAAAAGCTCATGCGTAAGCCCCGAGTTCAGCGGTTTGACTCTTTAGTGCTGGACCAGCCGACAGCTGTGCCAGTACACGCGCAGACACACACCTGGCGCCGCCATCAGGACAACGACACGGACAGTAATTGGTCAGGAGAAATTAATCCAGTCCGGCTGAGTAAGGCTCGCGTCGTCCGCGTCCACCGAGCTATTAATGACTATATGCAAGATATGATCAAAGATGGACTTCTTGAAACTATTTTGAAGTACGTTAAGCAGGGCGTGCCAGTGCACGTTACTGGCTATAGCATGGGAGGGATGCTTGGTCAAATCATGATGTTGTACTTAGGTGACCACGCGCGCATGAATGGCTGGGACGCAAGTAAGATCAATTTTGTTGGCTTTGGCTCCCCACGCGTAGGTGACATTGGCTTTGCCGCTAGATTGCGAGTACTTTTCGATCCGCAGCAGTTGCTGATCGTCATGCACCCGTCAGACGTGGTACATGCCTTCCCACCCACGGCTGAGGGATATGTAGACGCCTGCATTAAGATCTTCCTCCGCGAGCATGGAATGGGCGTCGGTCGACGTTCACCTGGGCATTTTTCTCTTCTCCCTTTCACAAAATCCATCGATCGCGCTTTTGAGCATGCGCACAAGGCCCACACTCATAACAAGGCAAATCAACCTGCATGCTCGTTCTGTCATAGCAAGGCTCACGTTACAGCGCAGCACCGATGTCGTTACTGCATCGAGCGTGGTTCACACCGTGGTGCCAACTGCCCGAATCGCAACAAATCCTGCCGATTATGTGGTAAAGAAAGTCATTGCACCGGCGAGCACAAGTGCCAATTTTGCCAGCAATACGGCCACCGTGGACGTGAATGCCATGCGCAGCGCGACGTGGGTTTTGCTGAATTGCTTACCTATTTTCGCTACCATCACTTTCTGTACTACAACGCAAATCTAAAGAAATCGGTCGAGTTTACATCTTGATCAAAATGATATTAAATTCATTTGCAATGTATCATGCATCACTTCAGTACGGCCGGGCGGCGCTCGTAGAAGATGAAAAGACTGACCAAATGGCTAGACGGCGATCTTTAGAGGAAGAAGTGAGTATCGTGCTATCATCGCTGAAGTCGAGCCCATGCACACTCTCGCTATGGTACTTAAGAATTGCGAGAGGTTTAAGTTTGCGCAAATGAAATATACGCACACGATGGTCCCAACCAGCAGAAGCGACGATGCGCTGATCGCCCCGAATGCAAATATCGCTGAATCCACCGTGAGTGCAAGAAAAGAATGCTCGCGACTGGAGCGTATACGAAGCCACATCAAAATTTCCTTCATACAAACTTTCCCCTGAAGAACCGCAGATGGCCCGCCGTCCGTTGTCTGTGACGTCGAAAGAAATCACTAGGTGGCATACCTTTGTTAAAACACATAAAATTTAAATCCGATGCAGCACTTACAAGCTTCATCGCCTGATGTAACGGTGGTCTCGCAAGCTACCTTTCCACCCGAACGCAAGTCCATAATGACAAATTGTCCACACTCAAAGCCTGCGCCAATGTACGTCTGCACATTGCCACCAGCGCCATTTTCACTTTTTGCAACGCTGCTGTTAAAAAGCGATAGTGACATACACATCCGCTTCTCATTTGTATGGGGCACTGTGAGTGTTAGTGCTGGTAACGAGCTATCGCTTCGAATGTCATAGATCACAAGCTGCGCGAAGAATGCTTTGATGAGAAAGGTCCCCCCAAAAAAAATTTACGTAACAAGTACCTTGTTGTCGACGTCAGTAGGGCTTAAAATTAAGTTCGAGCTCCCAGCGTCCTCACTAGGCCAGCGCAGAGTCGCAAATTTGGTAAACGAAAACGACCCACAATAAAACTTGGCTAGAGGATTTGCTCTCCTATTAAACGTTTCCTCATCCCACAGCTTCACAAACCCGTCACGGCCTTGAGAGACAAATTTTTGCCTAGAGCCATCGGCTGCTCGCAGTGCAGCGACATGCAATACGCCAGCGCGTGAGTGCGCACTGACATTGGTAGTCAATTCTCGACGCGTTCTCAAATTCCAAATCTTCATGACTCCATCACCAGCACCTGAAATAATTGAAGAGGCAGACAGAAAACTCACACAATTAACGGGGGCGTCATGGCCACGCAGGACGCTGAGGGGTACCGGGGCTTGTGTTGACATGCGGGTTATTTACATTGTGATTTACAAAATAGCACGCAAGGTGGTATTTTGTTTGGGATCACTGTAGAATCCGATATCATCTGTATGGCAATTCTTGCAAACCTGGAAAAAAGCATGCGCTGGTATTGTGTTCACCCAGGCTTACCGTTGCATGCGGAACTGCGCATTCGAGCAGCGCCCGACAGTAGTGCGGTCGAGCGTGCCCACATCTACCGAGGTAGAGCTATTGCCGCGTGCTCTCCCGAATTTCATCTTCCTGCAAGTGATAATACCACCTCGTGGCTGCAAGTGGCCTATTTAGACGTAGAGTCGGGCGAAACGGAACGAGGTTATGTGATGGTAGCGTTGCCCAATGGTTTTCCCCTTGTAACACCTTGGGAATCGACGGACTTTAGCGGCTGCTGCGAGGTGAAGGACCCATCTTCGTTAATGTATGACGGGCCTGAAGAGGTGGCGCAGACTTTGGGAGCTGTACAGAGCGTCGCTTTTCTGTACTGTATGGTGGAAGAAATTGGCCAACGTGTCAAAATTTTTCATCCAGAGCTAGAGAACGTATGGGTTGATAAGAAGGATCTGCTGGTTGTATGTACAAGGCTCAAACACGGAGAATGCAGCAGTACGTTCTACATTTTGAGGCTGTTGAACAAGGATGAGAAGCTGATCGTGGTTATTTTTATCTATATCGATAGCTCCTCATGCATTTTACGAGTTGAATGAGGAGCTGCCGGAAGAAGCGCAGATTGCCATACGAGATTTTCCGTCAAGAGAGGCGCAGGCGATAGGGCTTCTAAGTAGAAGAGAAACGCTCGAAGTTACTGTGCGTAACGAGAACTGGCTACGAATTTCCGGTGGAAGCTTTGATAAAGCGTGGATTATGTGGCGGACAGATGCGCTGCAACTTCTTCTAGAGGCGCCTGACGTATGTTCGAGCAATTGCGAAAGCATAAAGGAGGATGCAAGTGACACTGTGGAGGTAAATTGTAACCTTAACCAAGATTTTTGTGCAGATACCGATAAAGTAGACTTACCGTCAGAAGAAGTGATTGAAAAAAAGCCGGCTCCAACAATAAATACATCCGCACCCGAGGCAACTGACAAAACTAATGCTACGTCAATGGTTATCGACAATGAGGAAAATTCTGTTGGTCCTACTATCCAAGCTTCGGAGAACCGCTCAATCTTACCAGCACCTTTAGGTACGGTTGTCATCCATAATATTGCTGTTGACAGTGCAGCCTTACATCATTCTCCTACCAATGGATCTTGTCACGCCTCGGACGTTAAGCCCCGAGAAGAAAATACTGAGGATATGGAGCATGATCATGTTGCGAAATATTTAGAAGAGTGTATGTCTGTTCATGATGACATTGACGATACCACCAACACTAGGATAAATGCAGAATTCAAGGAGCCCAAAGTGGTGGATAAGCAAGTGACAGGGTCTTGTTATGAACGATCAAGTTCTTCAGCGCGATTAATGCCTAACGAGGCTGGAGGTGATGGAAGAAATGTCGATGATCATACTACTATGAATATGATCGATATAGAGAATAAAATAAAGGAGGTGGAGGACGCTGAATTTACGCTGACTGATTCATCGCAAGATTGTAATTCTATTCAGCCAGCTGATGAAACCATTGATATAGACAACACCATTGTTAAAGCTATTTCACGAACTACACCTTTGGAGGCCAAAATAATTGCTACTGATGCTGCTTATTACCATGACATGGAGGCCATGGGGGTTAACGCATCGTCGATGGATTCACCCATGCAGCCAGCACAAAATGTGCTAGTAGATAATACTTGGAGTGACAGTTCTCTTGATATTTCTCATGAGACAAAGGGCGCTGATACGAAGGTAAATTCGCTGTCAATGAACGACTCACTTGGGCCAACTGTTAAAATTAGCTTCAAGAATGATAACACGATGATAATGGCTGGATCCGTGGTAAAAGATGGTGTTACGGTAAATGCTATGCAATCCTTACACAGTACCGAAACAAATAAGCCTTCTTGTCTAGCTTGCACTAAGCCTGAGTCTACTGACAGCGGCAGTTCGTATATCAAACACGTATGTCGTGTATCACATGTTGGTGAATGCGCGGGTGGAGAGGCGTGTGGTGATCGACCTGTTCCATTAGCGCGAATCCAAAATCACGACGAAAGCGTTAGTAACAGAGTAGCTTACCCTGAAAATATTTCATCTGACGTTGATACTAGTGCAAAGGAGGACTCAAGCGCTGCTGTGGATCATCCACGGTGCGAGTCAGCCAAAATTGTTATTGAAGAATCAGACGGTAGTAACGTCGGTAACACTACTGGCTTTCTAACTGTTGTCGACGCTGTGAGCACGAAAACTTTACCCAATCAACACCGTGAAATATCTGAAGCCGAGGATGTGAAGCTTTCACATATTAGGCAGTCTCGGAGCGACCTGCCAGCTCAATCTTTGTCAAAGATTTCAGATATAGCCCATGACAAGATTTTAGATGCTTGTAATAGCTTAAGCACTCCGTTTACTAATAACGCTAACAATGTAGTTGATGGGGATGGCTGTGCTCATGGTTTCAGCTCAATGAGGGAAGCAAAAACCACTATGGTGGAGCATGCTCAGTCATGGTCTCATCAACCGATCCGTCCCGAAAAAATTCTGCATGATGTTCCGCAAGCAGCTAGCAGAACGTTGCAGGAACGCCCAGAAACATGTGAGATCTTAAATGATGAATTAGAGAAAGAAAAGAAGGACAAACCATTGAATCCAGCGCTAACAAGCCTTGCTTTTTTGGAGCATAAAAATGGAGCTGCCGCTGCTGTAGAATCGATCGCCTCCGCCAACAATGGTACTGATGATGTTGTTGCTCGCATGAATCATTCTTTTAACGTTCAAACAATTGGTAAGGATAAGGCAAAGGACGCAGAAGTACGTTTGCAGATTGAATCTCTACACAGTGCATTGGAGGAAGATGATGTTTGTTATTCTGGTGCAAGCACTCCCATGGTGCGAGGGAAACGCCTTCCACAAGCGATAGCTTCCCCTAGTCGATTTGAAAAAGGTTACGCTGAGGTGGAAACGCCTTCCGGAAGTGAAAGTGGGGAAATTGCTCTTCTTGGGGGCTTGGAAGATATGTTCGAACCTGTGGATGAGCTGTTACCATTAGCGCATGAAGAAGATTTTTGGGACAGTCGCTTGGATGCTACACGAATGGAAATAGGAAAGGAAACAATTCCAGAACGTATCAATCCCCTTGGTGGAGATAAGAGCGTGTCTGATGAAGATTTTTGTCTTTCTGCGGAAGAAAAGATAACGATTGAGGATAATGTGCAGCTTCCATGTATCTCGTTCTTGCAGGAATATGGGGTCAGTAAGTTATGCGAATATAAAAAAGGCCTAATTCCACCTGCAGATGCTTTGTCGCAAGCGATCTATGAAGCAAATGAAGACGACTCGGACCTTCTGTTTGATGCACTTGTGGGGGACCAACCGCTCAGTGACGATTGGTTTCACGATGTGTCTTTGCGGCAGCCTCAGGGGAGCACGCACCGGAACTTAGAAGCTTTTGAATTAAGTGCTGAAGGGAGGAGCACGTTTGATTTGATTATGAGTGATGCTAGCCCAGACGAAATATTAGCGGCAGAGCTGTCAGATGAAGATAGCGGAGACTTTGATTTGGTCAGTAACTTCAAATATCCCATGCCTAGACGAAGATGGCTTGAGTCAAGCGGATTATCTTTCTCTTTTGATTGCACACCTTATGCCACCAGCGGGAGTGGTGCACCGAATAAAATCGAACAAAACGAAGCATATCATTCACCTGAGTCACGGAGGTCACCAAGCGATAACAAGTCTAGAATAACCCAAGAGTTTGCTGTGGAGGTTGATACACCGAGTAAGCCAGTCATGTCTGAACAGCAGTCGAAGATGACCATAGCGAGCTCAAGTTTGCAAAAAAAATCTATTGCGACCCCAAAAAGTATCAGTAAGCCATCCGGATCTTTTTTGCGGCCCCGGCTACAGCTTACATCACCTAAGAGCCCGGCCGGTGAATTACCATCTAGTTTAGCCTCATCATTAGAAACTTCGACATTTTCGATTTCCGCAGCGTCAGCTTCCAGTGTGCTAACATCGTCGCGACCGAGGCGAAGCTCATCATTCACGCCGACATATTCAAGATTACAAAACGAATCAAATTTATCGAGAAACAGCATCACAGGCTCGTCGATGCCTACAGAAGCTAGTGCCTTGCCGGCTCCGAGGAAGTCGTTTGGCTTTCGCCACCGGCTGAGCTACTCCAAGAAGATGTAAAAATTGTCTAGCCATAGATGCTCATGTAGATATGCTGGATGTGTGCTATATTAGAACTGACTTGTTTTGCAACTACCACCATACCACCAAGTAACAAAGTCACAACATAATATTGGCTAGTTTTGCACGCGATAGGGTATATTCCTGTCCTCTAAGAAACGCTTAATGGATTCGGGCAATTCCCCAGATACGGACACGGCATAAATTCCTGGAATTAAGCGAACTGTTGAGCAGGAACAAAAAATATGTCAAACACTTGATTGAGTAAAGCTTACAATAAAACGCACCAATGCGCTGCCACTTAGCCACCCAGCTTTCCTTAGGTTGCATCATGGCGATCATTCTGATACAGTAAAACACTCTTCAGTTGAACACACAAGTGGGGCAAGTATTGATCCGAATGTGGTGACATTTACCCTTCGAAGTAGGCAGAGGTGCACTCAGCTACGCGCTGACGATTGTCGGCCATTTGTAAGAAGTTGCAATTTTCACAGCCTGTGTCGTAGAACTGCGTAAAAGTCTTGATAAGTGAGCAAGTCATACATGCTCGCAGCTCACGGAAGGTGTTGGGAATATCCGCATGCAGGAAGTTCTCGTCCAACTCATCGTCGCCTTCATCACGCATCCGGTTCATTGTGATATCAGGTTCTGTACCTAACACTAATTTTCACCAATCAAAGATTCGTTCTTTAATTTCAACTACAGGTAATTAACATTTAAAGGCTGCAAATGGAAGGAGCACGGACTTCAGTGGGTTATATGCAGGAGGATAATCGGCTTACATTAACACAATTTCCCAGTACAACAGTAAGAAATGTGGACTGTAAAGAAGTTGCCGCAACTTTTGGTGCTTCATACGTAAAGACAAACATGACGGGAGCTACCACAGCCAGTGATGAACGATATACTTCCGGAAATACTCAAAGTATTAAACTGGCTCCGATTACTACTGAAGATAACTCTACAGTTTCGAGTTTTTTTCCACATCCGGAGACTGTAAACGGAAACATAAGAGCGGTGAAAGCTGACGTTGTCTCCGGACATTGTGCAGCCAAGCTAGACGATAAATTGGGTAGCAATTCAAGCAACAAAATGCCTATAGATTTGGACGACAATATAGATGGTGTAGAATTAACCTCGAATCATACCACGGCTTCTCGGGAATTCGCTGCAGTTGCGAGTACCTGCAATAAGCGCACCCGTGAAGACGACGGAGAAAATGCCGCATCGAAAAAATCGCATGCATTTAAGCGTGTAACTCTTGACAACGACGAGAAAGCTGTACTAAGTTATGCCGGCCAAACGACGGATGAATTATTATATGACAGCTCTGATGATGTCGAGATGTGTGAACCAATAGACGAACAAGCAGCGTTTTGTAACGAGGTTTTTTACCCCAATGATGATGATAAAGAACGTCTTCACGAAGAGTTTTTACGCAATCTCACGGAAAAGCAGCAGGTAGATGTGTTTGACGTTCGTTCCAAAGAGTGGCTTGCAGCTAGGATTGAGCGCGTGAATAACGGAAGATATACTGTTCACTATATGGGTTGGAATTCCAAGCGTGATGAGATAATTGAAAAAAATAGTAGATATCGTATCTATCCTCGAGCTACAAAAGCTTCGAAGGCGTGGAAAAAACATCAAGCCAAGATTGACAAGCATCGACTTAAAGTTTTAGAATGTAATACACCTAATTTGTCGGCCAACGATAATGTTGAAGGATTAATTAGTACGCAGAAGCAAGAACAGACCCCTAGGTTTATTCGAACAGGTATTACCCGGTCAGGTCGTACAGTAACGAAACGAGTTGAAACTGGAGCTCTGAAGCCCAAAGCGCAGGTCAAGAAGAAAAAGAATGTTGTGCTTGTTGAATCAAAGCTTCCCGAAGAAGATTTATGCGGCGTTTGTGGTGAGATTGAGGATGATGATCTGACCGACATGATTCTGTGCGATGGTGGTTGCCTGAAGTCATACCATTTCTCATGCTTGGGTATCGAGTCAGCACCGGAGGGAGAAAAGTGGCTTTGTGAGCAGTGTCGTACAAATGAGCAGCTATGCTTTGCATGCGGACGCAATGGAACAATCAACGAAAAGGGTGGCGTATTTCGCTGCAGTATTGCTGGCTGTGGCAAATTTTTTCACCAAACATGTGTTGATGCAAATAAGCTGTCCCGGCGAGCTGGAGGTAAAGCAAAGCCCGGCATTTTTACGGTGGAGGAGTTGCTCGAGTCGAATGCGTCTTTCCGCTGTCCATGCCACATTTGTTTTGTGTGTGAGGGAAGCAAAAGAAGTTCTGATCTTATGTGTTGTTTAAAGTGTCCAGAAGCTTATCATCCTCAATGTGTACCTCCAAGTGCTCGCTATAACACTGTTGGGTTACTCTGTTGGAGGCACGCCGATGATGAGCTACCAAAAATCCCATCGTTCTACCTTTCAGATCGAAATATTGACACAGTAACGGTAGATTCCAATTTGCACCTTCCATGGATGTTCTTGCCTAAATGCGACCCGGATGCCAGCAAACCTGACGATTGCCACCACTTTCGCTTACTCCTCAGCTTTATTGAAGATGTTCGCTTACAGCCACCGACGTACCGAAAACTGGGTAGAAGTATCTACACTTTTAAGCAGCCTAAGGTCTCATTGGATGATGCACCCATGTGTGTCTGTAAGGAGATGTGTGGAGACGACTGTATTAATCGGCTGAGTTTTACGGAGTGCTTTGGCCCAGCCCCGACTCCCTCGACAAAGCTTAACAAACAAAGTAGAGAATCGAACTGTGCGCTTGGCGAAAGGTGCGGAAACCGTGCGCTACACCAAAAGGTGTACCCGCGCTTTCAAAAATTTAACACGGTAGAAAAGGGATGGGGCCTCCGTGTGTTGGAGAGAGTCAAAGCTGGACAGCTAGTGATTGAGTATGTCGGTGAGGTGATCAATGAAGAAGAAAAGGAACGGCGGCTGCTTGATCATGCAGAAAACAATCCTGGAGACAAGAACATGTACATAATGGAGCTGGGTAAGGGCGAGTACATCGACGCACGATTTAAAGGGAGTGTTTCCCGTTTCATTAATCACTCGTGCGATCCAAATTGTCACCTGCTAAAGTGGCGTGTTAAAGGTGTCAATCGAATTGCAATAACCGCTCTGAAGGATATAGAGCCGGGCTCGGAGCTCTCATACGACTACCAGTTTCACACAAAGCAGGCAATGGAGTGGAAATGCCACTGCAAAGCAAAAAATTGTCGCGGTACTATGGCTCCTGAAAAAAATAATCCGAGGTATATTCTACCTGTGAAGAAGTTGACGAAAAAAGAGCAAATTAGGCAGCGCAAACGTGCTTTAATAAAAGAAAGAATTCAGCATGGCAAAGAGGTAAAAAGTACTGCTAGGCGGCTTTCTTTGACGGTACACGTCAGCACGGGAGACCGAACGACAAGCGATAAGATGATTGTCCGCACTGGTCCCATTGCACGTGAGCTGGAATGGGCTATGAACCATCAACTTTTCAGCGTTCGTGCTGTTAAGCGCGGCTCTAATTTCAAGTTTCGAAAACAATTGTGGGATTTGAGATGCAAGAGCCATGAAGCGGAAAATCGAGAAAAGGTGAGCGTATCAGATTCAACAATTGCAGCAGCAAGTCAATCAATATGTAGATCAATCAAGAGCGAAATAGTGTCCGCGGAGGACGCAGTTGTCGCAAAAAAATCATCGGCCGCAGAGCAGCTAGTCATGAAAACGGAGCAGTTAGCGGTATCCTGATGTAGCATTGGTCCCGACCTAATTCGCAATTCTGCGGCGGCATCGAGTTTAGCTGCGGTGATCGCTCGTTTTGTCGTGGCAAATTGTCGCCAATAATACAATGCTAGTGCTCCGTCAGAGAAGTCGGTTTTGGTTTCGCCAAGGAATTAAGAAGTTAAAGTTTAAGCCAAGACGGCTTATTGGCTGGTTTAGCGGTAGAACTTGAAATTTGTTGCGCTGGCTCTTCACGCGCTTGACTGGTCTCTATAGTTGGCGTATTTTCTGCGCGAAGTAAGTGTAAAGATCAGTATATAAAAGTGACGATAAGTGTGTTCTTTTCCTCACCCAGGCGCAATGGCTTTGGATATTTCGCTTGCTGCAAAGAACACCCACTCTTGTTAGCCTCTGCATACCTATGTGTCAACTACACGCATTACAAGTTGTAAGAAATAATTCATGAGTGGACATAACAGCGCTTTGTAAATAATCGAATTACCAGGTCACGACAGAAGTAGAAACCGACACTAGGCACCTCGGTTTCAGGAGATGCCACTTCCCATGATAGATACAGCAGTGCAGCAGGAACAAGATTTAACTCGATCAAAGTTTTAGAAACCACCAATTTCTGAGTAGGCGGCGTCACATAGAGATAAAACTTGATCGCTTTGAACTGGTCATCCAGGCAATTAGTTACATGGTCCATCACATCTTGTACTTTTTCATTGGGATGAAATGACGCTTGGATGACAGCTTGAAAAGGTATACACAATACAATCATGAGCGACGAAAAGTTTAAATCATGCAGTGAAACCTAACGCACCACGGTCCGGAAACTGGACACGGATTAATGCCGTCTGAAAAACTCGTTTGCGCTTCAGTTCATCAAGTTCACGCATTGCCTGCGTACGAAATGTCTGAGATGTTGCAAAGCGAATTAGTCGCGGATATATGTAGGCTTGCAAATTGTCAAATAATGCCAACCTGCGCCTTCTTCATTTCTTCGTGCCGAGCTTTCAGGCTTGAGATCAACAATTGAGCATCACTTCGCTCGCTACTCTCGAGAGTCGAGTCATTAAAGTTACCCGATTGCTTTTCTCCAAAAGACACAATTGTGTTTCGAGGCGGTTTTTGGTGCCCAATCAGTTGCTCTTCCTTGGACTTTAGAGATTCAAGAAGAACTTTAGTTGCGCTGGGACCTCGCGGTTGTATCTAATTAGCAACCAGTGAGTCAAAACAATGACTAGCTAGTCCAATTAGAAGATTAATATACCTGTACACGGGTAATATTCGTCTTAAACACGTCGAAATTTGATGCTTTCACTTCGCGAACAACTGGACGCGTATTTAGCGGTATGTTCAAGTCATCGGCCTCTGCATGTAGCAGCCTTAGACCCTCCTCAAGCATGCTCCTGTTATCTGTACTTGATCTTAGTACGAGCGTGTTCGTTTCTGGGATTACGTCAAAACCAATAGATGCCAAAAAATCGATGCCTCCCTTCAATTTACCAACCGAGCGATGGAACATTGCGTTCGACAGTCGTATCGAGCGCACTTTTTCGTTTTCTAAAATAATTATACAAGGAGAAGTTGGTAGTCGTCGGGCAAGGTACTGTAATTATAAAATCCCTCTATAAAGAGACAAAGTCCGTACCGATATCAGACAAGATGTTCGTGACAATCTTCATTAATGTCGTGATAGCAACACGGGACACAGCATCAAAATTGTTGCCTCGCAATATTTGCAATGCATCAATACTGCTCATAGTAGAGAAGCCCACATTAGCTCCTGCATCTTCCATCAAAACGTCTTCTGTAGAATGTGTCCGAACACGGTCTAGGCTCGTTGCCGTACCAACCGAAGGCGACGATGTGATAGAATTAAGCGAAACGTTCGATTGTTGGGGAGGAGCACTAGTTTTTTGTACAGGTAGCGCCGCCGACAATTGCTGCACATCAGCTTTTTGGACGCGGAAAATCGCCGATCCGCTCAAGATGCCCAGATCTGCAACCCAAGCAAAGACACAAACATATCAGCATCAGGCAATGAATCTAAATTTTTACGTCCATTTACACCTTTTAACGTGGTTGTTGAGAAAGCTCCACAATCAATTTTGCGCCGCAAGAAATCAAGGGAGAACTGTTAGCACATCAGTAAGCTTTCATCATGACTGCACTTCTTGAGTAAAAAATTAATTAGCACCGTTTCAGACGCTGGAAGTAGCTTAAAGAATGTCAAGATATGATCCAGGGTTGTTTCGCTATTAAAAGGCGCTTGGACACGCTTGCCATCCCGCAATTGAATACCAACACGAACTTGCTCTACCCTAACTTCCCCTTTTAGTTCTACCAACTCTACGGATGCATTATTTGAGATTCCTGTAAGTTGAAACGGACTTGATAACTCGATAGGCTTGCCACGATGCAAAAGCTGGTATTGACGTGTATCACTCAAGCCGAACTGCTTATGTGCCTCTGCTAGTACTTGGAACTGCATAGCCAGCATTAAAATTGCGAGAATGAAATCGTCACTACAGGAGTGAGCTCACCATTGTCGTGTTAGGCATGACCTTCAAACGCTTCGGCTGGTCATTAAAGTTCACGTTGAGCGCCATCTTTAACGAAAGAATAATTACATAGTTTCCCTCGAAATTTACAGCATTGACAATCCGGGGGTAAAGGGTTAGGCTACGGTGGTAAAATATTAGTTAACGGGTGACGACTTATAAAATGATCCAAACAACCAAGCGAATGAACAACACTCGGATACACAGCGCATTTGCCGATATATGGGCGAGCTTAAAAGACTAGATACATGTCTGAAAAAGGTCTCTATTACTATAATCGACCGTCCAGTTATACTTCGATCTACAAGTTTGCCGCAATCTACGACAAAGATAGCACTTCTCTTAACGCTTTTAGTACATGTACATCCATTTAGTAAGCAGATGTAGTTTTTTATTCCAGACGGCAAGCAACTTTCCAAGTCACGGCTTCTTCAAGGGACTTTAGATCGGCTTATTAAGTCCTTTGTGTTTTTTTTGTTCCTGACCCTTCCTGTATGGGGCACAGACTCAGATTTTCCACGATTCAAAACGCCAAGATCCGTAAAGCGAAGAGCGAGTTAGTGATTTGTTCCATTTGTGATTCCTCCTTGCCCTCCTTCCGTTCGTGTTTCCGTTTTTCTTGCTTTTTTCTTATAGGTTTATTGCTGTCCAAAACCGCTGCTTTTGGAGTATTCTTCAAGAATCTTCCCGGTCTTCTGGGCTTAAGTTTTGTGGTGGAGTCGAGTTCAAAAACGAACATCCTAATGGTGGCCATAATGATCCAATTTCAGGTTTTGGTGCTAATGCTGAATAAAAAAAGTAAAAAAAAAATAAAAATTAATAATTCACTTAAAATAAATAAAAGCGAAGTGTCCTGAACCCGATCACCATCGTGCCCACCCGACCAACTTACGGGGGGGGGTACCCCGCGAACCTTCGCCTATTCTCCGATGGGATGACCGATCGGTGCTACAGGACGTCTGGTCCGATTTACTTTGACGCTTCTCACCTTGTGTACCCATTGGCTTGGTGGCTACGCACTCGGTGGACCGTCGCGCGATATGAACTTGGGGGATTGATATGGATCGACACACTTCTGGGGCAAGGTGTATCTAGGGCGGCAATCTTCACCCTAAACACTCAAATGTCCACGATATAGTTAATCCAATATACTTTCAGTGTATATCGCGAATAGCCGATCGTAGAGCCCAACCAAAACGATAGGTCGATAAAGCAATAAGGAACAGCAAAAAAAACGTAACCAATAGCTTGGGGCTCCACCAATGAGATCCCCACTTAACCTTTCCAATTAATAGTTAAACGTTCCAAACGTGTGCGACCTAAGAGTGAGTCCTACTGTATACTACGCGTTCCCGTCGAGGGACTTCCGGCGGGCCAAGTGCGTCTACAACGCGTCCCGTCCGGGTAAGTTGTGTGGTAAAGTGTTCCATAAAATTGGTGCATAATTGTGGGTTTGACTGTGGGCACAACCGGGTGAGTAACTGTGTGTACGATTGTGTGTGCTACTGTGTATACAGTTGTGGTGTACAACAGTGATGTACACGGACGGAACATAGACGGGGCATCGTGAGAAGGGATGACTAGGTACGGGTACCTAACGGATAGCGACGGACGACAGAAAAATCAGGTCGAGTGGTCGACGGAGTACTTGGGAATGGGTAGTTCTGATTGGTTGATATTAGGTAATTGGTAGTTCTTAGGATTTAAGTGCTAATAAAGTTCTCCTTTTGCGTCCAACTGCTTAGGACACTCAGGGACGGAACCTTTGCGCCTACCCTATTAACACGCACCTCTACGTCCCGGGAGGGAGCACCTAGTGCATTTTTGGCCCACCGGTAGGCGTAGAGTGAAGAAGAACTCGCCCGCGACTCCTCCCGCTGTACCAGCGGTAATTCTGTAAAGGTTTTTTGGTCTTGGGAACGTGATCGAGCAGTGCGCTCTCACCTCTTCCCCATTGGTCCACGTTTTTTGGCCCCTAGTAGTTCGGCTGCTCTAAGAGCCCCACGGGAACTCTAGGTGGATTTTAGTGGAAACCGTCGATCAGCCCGTCGCTGATCGACCCTCCTCTTAAGTTTAAGCGTAGAATACATAGTATTGGGTATTCTATTAGCGTACTAGGCTTGAGAGGCTCGACGATCGGGTGGTGAAGACTTCCGCTGCCTGATCAAGTACCCCTTCGCTGATAACCACCCAGATAATCTATCTGCAACCAGCGGCCTGCGATCAACTGTTCGCAACTCGCGCCAATTCGTGGGGAGTCAACTGGATCGATCAGTAGCCCTGATCATCGACTGTTTGCGCCTGATCAAGCCTTTTCAAGCCTGATCAAGCCTGATCATCCATGATCATCGATCATCGACCCTGATC
>CM047580.1:42018384-42038516 GCA_026184515.1 Peronosclerospora sorghi | reverse complement strand
CAACGTGACTGGGGTGAGTATGCAGAGAGACTGGTATTCGCACTCAAATCTTCAACCGATCGGGTCCGAGGAGAAACGCCTTTCTATCTGGCGTATGGATGGGACCCTCTATTGACACTTGAAGCAGCGATACCGATCGGCTGCACTCTGACCCGCGATCGCGATGCCCGTCGATGGCGCATGCAGGTCCAGAAGCATTACCAGCATGGGAAAGAAGTCGTCAATGAAAAGTTTCGTCAGGCCACGCAAGATCGATCAGATCGGAAAACCGATCAGGTCCGCCCTCATGGTATTGAACCCGAGGCGAGGGTATGGTTATACCTCGATCGGGTCAAGGAAGGCTATGCAAAGAAGTTTGCTCATATGTGGCACGGTACTTTACGTGTAGCAGAGCTGATCGGTGAGCATGCTTCCCGTCTGATCACGATCGGCACGGATTATAAAGTTTTTCCGATCGTGTATGTGTCCAAACTGAAGCTGGTAAGAGAGTTCCCCGATCGGCCTAAAATACCCTGTCTGGTAGACGAAGCGGAGAGATTCGATTTTAAAGAAGCTCTGCTGCCGGAAGACAGTTCGTAAAGGCCATTGGAAGAGGGCGAATTCGAGGTGGAAAAGGTGGTAGATATCCGATCGGTCAAGAAGACGCGTTTTGGTAGCACCCACCGAGAATATCTGGTCCTCTGGAAGGATCATGACGAAGCAACTTGTATCGACGAACTCGATCTAAATTGTGGAGCACTGCTACGAGAGTTCGAGCGAGAACGAGTCAGTCGAAATCGCTTCGCAGCGATGCAGACTCATGAAGATGAAGATCAAGACACGCAGTAGCACCGATCAGTATATTGATCGGTGTGAATATGTGTAAGGTCTGAATTATTGTGGATTAGTGTGATGAACTGTGATGAACTGGAGTAGTGGAGTGACGAACGTGGTGATAATTTCGCGATGTGGATGGAAACTGTGTGTGATAAAGTGTTAGTACAAATTTGGAGAAAGTGATGAAATTTGGTCAAGTCATCAGGTGATCAGGAATTTGGGAAGAATGGTGACATGTATTATGGATTATCTGGTCAGCTAACTGCCGCATCAAGATTCGCAGTCACCCCACAGACGACCGATAGTCAATGCCGGATGGTCTTCGATCTGGTCCTGATGCTGATTGCGCCAGGGCTCCTTCCGATCGATCTGGATCAAGGCGTCTTTCAGGTCTGCGATCGGCTCGTCACAATGAAGAACGGGATACCAAACGCAGTCGTCAGCTAATACCCCGGCTTTCTCAACCCGACGCTTGTTCATATGAAGAACTACAGGATATAGAAAGATGTCGATGTCGCACTCGCGGGCCAGCATCCCTCCCAGAACGAACTGGCATAGATCTTCCAGGCCTCGCCCGCCCGACTCCACCGCTTTTTCCGGTTCTTCTGGAATGAGATCAGGCCTTGATCATGCTGCGCTCGATCCGGAGGAAGCACTAGATAGTGTGCAGACTCCCAGATTGCTTGGCTGTAGGCCTCATTGAAGGCCTTCACTCGACCCAAGAACGAGTTGATCCACGCAGTCGACGCAAACATGGACCCCAGCTTGGGGCGGATGAACACTTTCCATGGCTGATCTGCATACAGACGGGCTATTTGTGGTGCTGTGACCAGGTCCGCCCTCCATGCAGAAGCGGCAGGAGCCTTCGAAGCTGGATGAAAAAGCCAGGAGTATAGACACGATAGAGACCGGGCTAGTATCTGCTTGGTCAGTGCTGATCGGTGCAAGCTACCGATCTTCCCCGGTGACCATGGAAAAGTGGCATCTGAAGTCAACGTCGGAAGGGGTCGATCTCCGATAAACACTCCTTTCAATCGGGCGTGATGGCGCAGCCCAGATGTGCCGGGCTGGAAGGAAGGCGCCGATCCGATCAACTCACGCGTTCGTGCAACACCATCGCCTTGGGAGCTGATCACCTGATCAGCCCCCGATGCAGACTTCGCTGGAACAGGACCTAGGCGTCGATCGGATTGGGACTTGGACAAAACGGTGAGCATGAACTCAGAATCTCCCGATCCGTTTCCCGAGTCCTCCCCGGAGGAGATCTCCATATGCTTGGTGTGAGCGGCGCGGGGGCGTAAGGGCGTATGGGATTTGACGGTGTTCGACGTATTATCTGCGTCCGATCGTTGGCTCGGAAGAAGCGCCTGCGTCTTAGCTTTCTTCTGGGGCGCCGCTTGCTTCTCCTAGAGTTCGGAGTCGCGCGCTATTCCCCGCGCCCTTGAGCTCTTCGACGCGTCCTTACGCTTCTTGGAAGTTTTTGGAATCTTGGAGTGTTTACTTATAGCCAATGAGTGGCGTCATTTCCGATATTGGTGCAGATCGATAAGAGCGGCCGATGCAGATCGGTCAACGCTAGAGCCTGCAGCCGGACGCCGGTACAACAAGTCGGTCAACTGTTGGTGGTACCGATATACGGACGCCCAACGACGGTTTGACTCCTGGGTCCAGGCGTCCGATCGGCTCTGGAAGGACTTGACCTTCTCGATCTGGTCCTTGACCACGAACTGCAACTCGCCTATCTGCCTAATCAGTTCACCATGTTGGGTGCGGAGTAAAGTCCGATCGGACTGATCCTCCAACCTCTGCTGGTTTACCACCGCGAGCTGTTCCCGGAGGTGTGACCTGTAGGCCTCCAAACACGACAGATCATGCCGTGCGCCGATCAGCCCGTCCAAGATCGGTCGGAGCTGATCGTAGTGGTCACGCGACTGCAGATCAGCCGCGAGTAAAGCGTCAAACGCTTTGGCGATGTCGGTGGGCAGCCGATCTGCATGAGAAGGAAGGTTAGAGCAGATCCAAGACGAAAAACAGAGCGATCAGCTTACCTCGCGTTGTTTGTTGGGCGATCTGGGCCCGGAGATGCGCGTTCTCGGCGATCACCTCCTGCAACTTCGCGGACATGGGGATCAAGGTATCCACTTCCTTCCGCAGTGGCAAGAATGACGTATTCTTAACGTCCAACTGCGACTGAAGTTCCCGGACTGTCTTCCGGAGCTGATAGACCCCGATCTGATGCCCATATAGTGTGTCGGAATCTGGGGTGTTGCGAGGGCTGTCAGATCGGGCCGATCGGGAAGGCGAATTGACATGGGGCGATTGGGAACACAAGGAACCTGCAGCAACGAGCGTCAAGTGATCTTACAAGATGATCCGGTGCACGAGGAGGACAAATACCTGGTGAAGGCGGATTCGAAGATCTGTCCATCGGTGAGGAAGTCTGCTTATGTAAAGATCTGGATGCCAACTGGTGGTGATATCGGGCCGCTACCGTTGTGCGGCTGCGACCAGACTCAGGGGCGGATGTGGTGAAGTGGATTCAAGAATTTTAGTCACTTTGTGTCAGCGGCACGCCGATCATCTTATCAGCGATCAGATTCGTGGAAAACAGGGAGGCTTTTAATCCTATCATGTGCAAGAAGTGTCAAGAACGCAGATTTTGGTAGGTCACATGATATTGCGTGTTCTTTACATATTTCATGTTTGTACATATTGGGGACCGTAGGGAGATAGGATTGGTAAGTTTTGGTTTTTCCTTCTAAGAGTTTTTTTGTTTTTCCGTCTTTATTGGTCGTTAACACCTCAACAAGGAAGTCGTTCGCATCTTTGCACAGTACATCAGTCGTCTCCGTACGCCGCGGAGTGTTTGGGAGCATAGGGTCGAGTAATCCCCTCTAGCTCATTATACCCGGCCGGGACGCGTTACAGACGCACTTGGCCCGCCGGAAGTCCCTCGACGAGAGTACGCATTGGTCGCCTTCGCAAGCCCATGTTACATACGTTTGGAACGTGTAAGCAAGTTTTTGGATTGTTACGCGGAGATATTGTTCGTGGAGTCTGTCACGTTCTCGTTGGGTCTCCATATTGGAATATTGGACTTTTCTTCAAACATTGGTTGGGCTATACGATCGGTTAAGCGATCTGCCCTTTGGAGTGTACTTACTCTGAGTGTAATTGGTCTGCCCGTACCCAGGGTGAAGAGTTCCGCCCAGGGTAAACTACCCAGCACGGTCTCGCATTTTGAACCAGATCAATTCACGGCGACGATCCACCAAGTGTGCAACCAGCCCATTCCATCGGGTACACAAGGTGAGATAGAGACGCAAAAATCGGACCAGGCGTCCTATGCTGATGATCGGTCGTCTGCTAGCAGTGGACGATCAGATCGGATCGTAGGCGAAGGTTCGCGGGGTATCCCCCCGTCAGTTGGAAGGCTGGGTACGATGGTGGTCAGGTTCTCGACATTACGGTGCTCGATTTTGAACTTGACTCCACCACAGTTTGACTTACCTAAAACTGCGTACTTGAAACTTCTGTCACAATATTGTCCCAAAACCCTCTCCCCTTTTAACCAACTCGATCGCTCCAGCTGATTGACGGTATACCGGTACAAACTGGACGTAAACTTTCTTCTCCACTTCTCCACAACCCCCCCCTGAGACTGGTCGCAGCCGCACAACAGTAACGGCCCGATCTCAGCTACAGTTTCCATTATACCATGCACCAATCTGGGTCTACTCCGCCAGGTAATTGCACTCGATCTCCGATCGCCCTGTTTCTTTCTTTGACACTTATCTTTGTAGGAGATCGGTGCTCTCATTCTCCGCATATTCCTCTCCCAAGCCGGATCGGACCGATCTGACGACTCCAGTGATACTCGAATTGTCGTGGAACAAGATGGGTATCAAGTCGAGATCGATCGGCTTCGGAAGGAAAACGATGTACTCCAGCAGGAATTAAAGGCCGAATTTCAAAAGCTGACCACGGTCTACGCCGAACTTCATCAGATACGTCAGGATGTAGAACAGTTGTTCAAACAAATCACTGAAGTGAAGGATGATCGTAAGCTGTTGACTGTCAAAAATGAACGTCTCCAGGCTTTGGTCTCGCAACAAGCCAAACAGGGTACGTCGATCATTCCGTTAGCTCCACCTCGATATCTGTAACGGGGTTATATTTAGTTAGGTTGGTGTATTTAAATACACAACGGTTAAGGTCAAGTATTGGCCGGTCCGAAAGGTTCCGACCTGTTGGCTGTTTTAGCCAATCATGGCGGGAGCCCTTGGTGAAGGCGTGGCAGCCTGCCACGTGTTGGTACACAGGTGGTGTACATTACATTTCGGCTAGGTACGAAGTTCTACTTAGTAATAAATAGGGTTTACATTAGTTTATTAATTTAGGCTAATTATATATTAAATAAATTAGTTTCCAATTACACTAGATCCAGCTAGGCGTCCGACCGGGAACGGTCGGGCGTGCTTTGAGTGTTGTAGCGGGGGAGTACCTCCCCTAGCTACTCCCTACTAAGGTAAGCCTAAGTCTAAAGCGTTAGCGTACGCTAACGGGAAACTGGGGGAATCTTGGCCCCGAGCGAGAGAGTAATCTCAAGCTAAGCCCTTTCATTAGGGCGTATCGGCTAAGTAGCGGCGTATCGTCTCTTAAGGAAAGTCTTCCTCTGTGTGCTATCCGCACCGTGCGTTTACGCACCGGCGACAATATCTGCTCTCACTTTCCCCTCATGTAGATCCATTGCCGATCGGTATCATCCAAGTAGTAAACACGCTGCTCGCCACCGATCGCCAGATGCTTAACCATTTCGGTCAGCTCCGACTGATATTGGAGGGAATGATCAGTGCTCGTCACGATCTGGATCGATTCGAGGTCTGCAAATCTTATCTCCGGGAACAGCTCACGCGGATCACCCGACAGAGGTCGGAAAATCAATCCTACCGGTCTCTTTTCCACACTCAGCAGCGCAACTTGGAGCCTCAGTTCACCGACTTGCAACTTTCGGCACGAGGCTACGCTGAGAGAGTCGACTACTTCCAGGGCCGGTTGGACATTTGGACTCAGGAGTAGAATCGTCGCTGGGCCGCCATACACCAGTGCCGTCATGAGTGGACTGGCCTGCTGTCTAATCCTTCGATTTCTTGCTCCAATACCGGCGGATCGGCTTCGAGTGCCCTCTCGGGCTTTAACCAGGGTTTCACCGGTTACGCCACTGAATCGAGCCCGGGTGGATCATCGTGCCATTCATTGGCTGAAATTCCACCCCACAAAATTCGTAAACTCAATTTGAAGCGTGAGGCCGCGGAGAGCGGCACCAGGGAGCGGAATATAGCGAGCGACCCGGACTACGAAGAGAAACCGGCAGCGCCGCGAAAGAAAGCCAAGACACAGACGCAGCATACAAGCAAGACGGCGGGTCCAATTGCGAGGATAAAATCAAGAAAAGTCACGCGTCCTCAAATCCGCACACTATCCGGTTCAAGCGCCCGCAGATCTCGTCTGGGGAGGATTTGGAGGGTGGGTCGATGGCTTCCGATGAGCTACGTCTTGCTCTTTCTCAGTCTCGATCCACCAAACGTCGTCGTTCCACTACAGCTACCGAGAATCCAGCGTCAGAATCCGATCAAGTGATGAACTTGCAGAACAACAGTGTTGAAGGAGCATCAAGACTAGCCGGTACGATGTCTGGACCCTCTCTCCAACCTCGAACTTCTGTTTTGTACCATCGTGCGTGATTAAGAGGGTTGAAGGTCGGTGATCAGCCTCTACCCGCTCAAAATCTGGATGCCGCCTCCCCTGGTCTCCGGCGCAGATCGATCTCCTGAGCCGGTAGGTCTTGACTAAGCAGCTGCTGGCCTGGACTTTGTCACGCCCAGATTTATGACTTTTCCCTTCAGCAGTAAGTCAATCCGACCCGTCCGAGTGGCGTCCCGATCTTATCACGGGGCCACAGATCGCCTGTCCGTACGAGGACAATCCATGGAAAGTCTTACTTCGCTCTGATTTAGGCACTACTTTTGCGTCGACTCCCTGGATCAGCTTGTTTTTGGATCGTCTTGGACAATTTTACGATACCCATGGTCAAGCGATCTGGGAGTCTTCACATTGTATCGTCTCCCCTCCGGTCGAGCGAAACGGGACCAAGAACTGACTACCTTCCAGAAAAAACGCAAACAACGTCGACATTTTCCTGTACCTGATCGTCCTCCATATGGCCAATCATCACGTAAAAAAAACCGGGGAATTGACCGAGGATGGTTTTTTGGTATCCCGGCTATCACTGCTACAAGCCGATTGACAACTTGCAGGACGCCCTGACTCAGCTTGCCCAGGAGCAACCTTGGTGTGGTGAAGTGAAGGTGAAATTTTTTTACTATTATGTACCGGTATACCGTTGATCAAGCTGGAGCGATCGGTTTGGTTGAAAAGGGAGAGTATGTTGGGCAAATCGTGTGTCTGGGGTCTTAAGTACGCAGATTTAGGTGAGTCAAACGATTTTGCATGTAGTTTACATATTAGGGTTTTAATTGGATATTAAATATAGTGTTCGTTTTTCTTTAGTTTACGCATAAGTCGCCCCCTCCTACGACGGAGTCTTTGGGAGCAGAGGCATAACACGATCCCCTGTAGCTCATCTTTCCCGTCAAGACGCGCAGCAGACGCACAGGTCCTCCGGAAGTCCCACGACGGGAGCGTTACCTTAAAGGCACTCACCCCTCAAGTCTCACACGTTAGCAACATGTTTATTGATTTGGTCTACGCATCGCATTACGCGGTACGCCCCAAATTATTGGCTGGGTCCACACACTGCTACGCGCGGTCTGCCCCAGATTACTAGTTGGGTCCACACACCGCTCTGTGGTCTGCACCAAGATATTTTTTGTATTTGGAGTGACGATTTCCGCTCCATTTACCGATCGTATTGTTTGGATTATTTTTCGTTGGTCATTGACGTGTCGAGGGCTTTCTGCCCTTGACACTAGTTACCCCAAAAGTGGTACAGTCCATATTGGTACCCACCGAAACCCATATTTCGCGACGGTCCACCGAGTGTTTTGCCACCCATACAAATGGGTACACAGGGTGAGATCTCTGAAGACAAATCGGGCAGTGAAGATCGGTCACCGATCGGGATGCAGGAGAAGGTTCGCGGGGTACCCCCCGTAAGTTGGTTGGCTGGGCGTGAATGTGGTCGAGCTCAAGACACTTTGGTGTTTGATTTCGAACTCGACTCCACCACATTGGCGTAAACAATTTCGTCACAATATTGCGGATCATCCAGCCATGATTGTCAGTCGGATACGGCTATAGATCGCGAACTTGATGTCTTAGGTGCCTATCGGGTAATCGATCAAATACTCATCAATAATAAACTTCATTTCAGATCACCCGATTGTCCCATTCATCGTAGCCTTTATCCACATTAATCACGGTACAGCCTTACCACCTCCTATCTATATCGACAACGTGAGAATCGTTACCATTGCTATCGAAACATATCAATATCCTTAAGGAATTCCTCTGCCATCGATATATCACTCCAGTTCATCACGGATCGTTGCATACTTGTAATCGTAATCATAATATGAACATCACACATTCCACACCGACTGGTATTAATCCATGCCAGTCGATGTTACTGTGAGTCTTGATCTACAACTTCATGAGTTTGCATCATTCCGAACCGATTCTGGCTGAATAGATTTCGCTCGAACTCTCTCAGACGCGCACCACTATTCAGATCGACTTCGTTGATCCAAGTTGCTTCTTTGTGATCTTTCCAGCGGATCATATATTCCCGGTGGGTCCGACCAAAACGCTTCTTGACCGATCTAAAATCCAGTACTTTCTCCAATTCGAACTCATCGTTATAGTGGTCTTTCCAAATTGTCTTTGGTCAATAGAGCTTCATCGAAGTCGTATCTAGCCGATTCTTCCACCAGAAAAGTAGTTTTGGGCGATCTGGGAACTCTCTCACCAGCTTCAACTTGGAGACATGAAAAAACAATAGGAAAAACTCTATAATCAGCACCGTTCGTGATCAGGCGGGCAGAATGTTCGCCGATCATCTCTGCTACAAGAAATGACCGTGCGACATGTGAGCTAACTTCTTTGCGTAACCTTCCTTGATCCGATCGAAGTATAACCACACTCTCGCCCCTGGTTCAATACCATGAGGACGGACCTGTACGTTATTCCATTAGGCTTGTCCTTTTGTCGCTTGAGGTAACTTCTCATTAACCACTTCCTTCGCATATTGGTAATGTTTCTGGACGTCCTGATCCCGAGTCCGAGTGCAAACAATCGGTACTGCTGCTTCGAGTGTGGATCGTGGATCCCATCCATACGCTAGATAGAAAGGCGTTTCTCCTCTGACTCGATCGATCAAAGAATTTAGCGCGAACACTAATCTCTCGGCATACTCTTCCCAATCGCGCTGATCCGGATCGGCCACATACATCTTAATAGCCCTCGTTATCGCTTGAACCATGCGTTCAGCCGATCCATTTGCTTGCGGGCGATATGCCATTGTCTCGCTTTGCTTCTGGTCTAGCATGTTGTTAAACGATCGGAAGACCTCGGCCATAAAACCGACGATCGTGTCTGATAACTTCCCTGGAACCGAATCTTCTGAACACATTATTCGTAGCTTTGGTATATCTGCTCTGCGGAACTGGAGGCTCTGGCTTTTTCAATCACTAACCCCGTGAACAAGTCCATCCAGATCAGTAATTCGGTATTGCCATGCGCCGATCGGGGAAGGGACGGTATATAGTCCATTGCTATTACCTGGAAAGGGTATGTAGCTTCAATATTCCCGGGCGATTGGCCCTTAATAATAATCGGTCCGCCCTTCCTTTGGCGTATCCATTGAACACACACTATAAATGTCTATTTCTGACAGCACATGCTTGTGGGAACTTCCTTACTTATCTATGCCATATCTCAAAGTACCGCAACCTTTTAAATGCAGGTAGTGAGGGAGAACCTTTTAGGATGTGGAGCAGAACAGAGAGTGATGTGGGTATCCTCCACAGGGAGGGAAATACTGACATGGCAGTTTCGCAATCCGTAAAATCACCCACATATCTCTGCACGCATCGGAAGATCCATCTCCAGTGAAAATGCGTCCTGATCTTGTGGTACGTTCTTCCTATTCCTTGATGTCCTCCTTCTAGACTCACATGATAGTGATGAAGGACATACTGCTGTAACGTCTCAGGAATTACTAATTTCGCTAGTCGATCCCACTCGACGTTATCTTGATCGTTATCGCGACAGTAGTACAGCAGTCCATTATCATCCACATCGTAATTCTCGTCAATCTTCGCACATTCTTTTGCCTGATCGTTCGTCAGCTTAGACAACTCTCCAGATACGTAGGCCTTTAAGTTAAAAATCCGTTCTTATTAATCTTGGGCCTTGAGAATTCGTTCCGCCTTCAGCTGTTGCACGATATCTTCACTCAGACTTTCTTTCGGGAACGGTCGGTGAGGCTTTTGGGTGGGCGATCTGGTTATAGCCATTACGTGTACCTGATCGAAACTTCCTTTAGGCTTGATCAATTCTGGGAGCCTGTTTATTTCCATTAGTTCATGGAAAATGGCCTCCTCGGTGATCGTTACCCCGATTTGATCACGCATAGCTTGGGTCGCAAGATGATCAGCACTTCGATTCCAATCCCGCTTCACATGAAGTAGTTCATGATTAGGATGATTCTTCAGTGCCTTCATCAGTCGATCGTTACGCAACTTTAGACGAGGCGCCTTACAGTCGATCTCTCCAGTGATCTGCCTAATCACCAGGTTGGAGTCACCACATATGATGATCCGCCCCTTCTTCTGTGATGTCAGAAGATCTAGAAATAAGAGAATCCCACGATATTCTGCTTCGTCCACCGTGATGTCTGGCGTGAAGTCAGCGGCATCATCCAATATAGTCCATTCGGGTAACTTCAACAATATAGCTCTGTAGTACCCGACTCGCTTCTTTACACTCGCCGACCCATCGAAACTCAATACTATAAGTTTTTCATTTCGATCAAAGATCGGCGTCGGTAGCGAAATCAATTGGCGAGGCTGCTTACGCGGAGCGACCGCTATCAAAGCCTCGTCGACTTCCGATCGAGGAGTGATACTGGCAGCTAATGTGCATAAGATCTCCCCCTCTCCATTAGTAAAACTTAACGACCACCAGAGACCATTTAGACAGGAGAGCGTACCATCTTCCGATCCGACCATCCAACCCATTGGCTGATAATAACTATGACAGTGTCAATCGTTTCGAGAGTACTTTCACCAATCGGCCGACTAGCATGTTATAGCAAACATCTACGATCCGTAACAAAGCCAAAACTTCCTTTTCCACAATTCCATAATTAAATTCGTTTGGCTTCAAGGTTCGGCTCGTGAATGTGATCGGATGGTACACCCCATTGTGCTCTTGTAATAGTGCGGCAGAAAGGGCCCACTTACTAGCATATACGATCACTATCGGCGTTTTTTTCGAATATAAATGCTTGAGGATCGGTGTTGTAGCCATCTTAGCCTTCACATACCGAAAGAAACCTCTGCACGTTTCATATGGTCTACCGTCTGCCTCTGGGATAGATCTGAGGGTGGATCGGGGTCGTTGCCCTGCAGTGACGCTGCCTGATCACTTTCCCGCAACATATGATAGTTGATCTCCAGAGTTCATACAATACGGCCGCATAGATCGCAAAAGCTTCGATGAAGCGACTGTAATAGTTTAGACTTCCTAAGAAGGAATGCATATCTTTAAACGATCGGGGAAACGGGAGGTTACTGAGCGCTCCCAAATCTTTAGGATTAGCTTCCAACTCATCGATAGACACATTATTTCCCAAATAGGCAACTTTAGGCTTGCCCCATAAACGCTTCACTGCACTGATCGATAAATTCCAGCGATCACATGTTTCCAACAAACGTTCCACTTTCTCCCAAAGATCACTCCATGACTAGTCTGGGATCATAATGTCATCAACATATGACCTGACGATCGGTGAGGCCCACGGCGATGACGATGGCTTGATACAAGTCATCCCTCTGTTACTTTATAACCTCGGTGGACAGCATACCCTATAAAGTACCGGGGGGGGGGGTATTAAGTTGTAGAAAATCACTTAAATTTAATAAAAAACACGTTGCCCATCGTTTTTTTAATAAAATGCTTTGTTTACCTTTTTAAAATGCTTATTTTACATTTTTGAGTGCATAACGGCGAGCTGGCCACCAAGGGAGAGGTATAAAAGGCGCCTTTCCCCCCCCAGGCCACCAACATTTCGCTTTCCCCATCGACTGTAGCAAAGCAAGCACCCCCCCCCCCACATACCCCAGGAAGCAAAAATCTGGCCAGGCAACACGAACAAAGTCCAATCATCTCAGCCGCCTGTGTGGTAAGCGACAATTGGAAACAGTTTTTTTCGCCTTTTTCGCCTTAATAACAGCAAGCGTTTTTAACCACAATTGTCTTTATAGTGCCTTCCACTTGTTTTCGGTAAAATGACTCTGATTCGTCTCACGTACGACCAGAAACGCGACATCTGTCGTCACAAGGCAGCAAACCCGGATATGAGCCAGACGGCGCTAGCTGCTTGGGCAAAGGACAAGTCAACCTTCCCAAAGCCATCACTCAGGCGACAATCAGCAACATTCTCAAGAAGCGAGCTGAACTTGAGGCTATGGATCCAGCCGAGCTCAGCACCAAGCGGACCCGGATCGTCCAGCATCCTGTCGTCGAGGAAGCTGTGGAATATTGGGTCCTTCAGTTCCAGAGCCGTGGAGTGGCGCTGACCGGTGAGCTCATCCGGCTGAAAGCAAAGACCTTTGCCCAAAGCCTCAACATCCCTGAGAGTGTCATCGAATTTTCTGCCGGCTGGCTCCTAAATTTTCAGCAGCGACACAGGCTGCGTTCGGTCCGCATCCACGGCGAAAGTGCATCTGCAGACAATGATGCCATAGTGGAAGCTCTGCCTGGTTTGCGGACCACCATCGCTAGGTACAGCCTCCGTAATGTTTTTAACATGGATGAAACAGGTATGGAAGTTCTCTCAATATCAAATTCTTTGATTATGGCAAAATAATGCTCACTTTCATGTCCTGCAGGCCTGTTTTACAGCATGTACCCGGAGAAAACAATCGCACAGCATCAAGTTGAGGGTCTCAAAAAGATAAAGGTACAAAAAATCTTTGCTGATTTGGAGTCTTTACTCCCTGTCTAACATTCCTGTGTTCAGACCCGTTTCACTCTTGCCTTTACGGCAAATGCGGATGGTTCCGAAAAGCTTCCGCCTTTCTTCATCGGGCATGCCGCCAAACCGCGTGTTTTTCAACGCAAGACCGGTGCCCAGTTGGGCTTTTATTACTGGCATAACAAAAAGGCCTGGATGACTGGCGTATTTTTTCAGGAGTGGTTGCTGAAGCTGGAAGCTGACATGAAGGTTTGTTTTGATGCATGCTATGCTGAATTGTCTGTGACATTTTTCCACTCATTACTGTATCTGTTCGTGTACAGAGGCAGAAACGCGAAATCCTTCTCCTTCTTGACAACGCTCCATCGCACACTACCGAGGAACTTCAGCTTGATCACGTCAACGTGGTTTTTCTTCCTCCAAACACAACCTCAAAAATTCAGCCGATGGATGCCGGCATTATTTCTGCATTCAAGCGTCACTACCGCCTCCATCATCTTCAGAACGCACTTGATCGCGACGAGCGGGGAGAGACGGAATTGTATAAGGTGGATCAGCTCACAGCTATGCGTTGGTCAGTGGCAGCTTGGGAGGAGATCACCTCCCAGACAATTGCCAACTGCTTCCGTCATTCTGGGCTCTTAAACCAAGTCGAGCGGCAGGCAGTACAGGAAATACCACAGTCACCTGCGGTGGATCTAGACGAGCAAGCGGTTGGACAGGAACTTCAAGACGCCATCAACCAACTACCCCTTCGTAATCCAATGTCTGTTGAAAACCTCGTTAATCCTATCGTGGAGCGGGAGGCAGCTCAACCTGAGTTGGATGACAGTGAGATCCTGGCTTATGTGCAGGATGCTGAGGAGGAGGAGGAGACTGTGGAGGAAGAGCATACGGTAAAGCCGACAAAGGCTGAAAAGCTTCAGGGTATTGGAATCTTTGCTTCTTTGCTTGATCCTTCTCTTCCTGAACACCGCAATGCCCATAAGGTAGCTCGTCAGATGCAACTTGATCTCCGCCACAGTAGCACTGTCCAACGTACCCTTGATTCCTGGATTTCTTGAGATATTTTTTAATATTTTCTCTCCATTTTCCCTCTTCCCCCTTTTTTTGTTTATGAAAAAAATCCCTCTGCTACTTTATGTTTTGTTAGAAATGTTATAAAGTATTAGGTATAAGGTTTACTCATAGGAACGACAGCGGTGGAAGCCAAAATCCATAAAGTAACAGAAGCTATAAAGTACCGGGGGATAAAGTTTCGGAGGGATGACTGTAATATTCGTATCTAGCAATCCTTTGATAAGATCAGACAGCTTCTCCCGATACTGCGGTGACACACGATGACATCGTGGGAGATCGGCTTGGAATTACCCACGTCGATATCACAAATCTCCTCATGAGCGGCGGGGGTAAGACATTACCCTTCCCGATCAGCAAATGTCTTCTTTTCCAAATTATTCTCTTGAGCTGATCGATCTGTTCAGGGGTGTTGACATCCCGATCGCCTACTTGCAAGTCGTCCAGGGTGACTTCAGGTGGACTGGTTGAAACTTCTGGTAGAACCGCCATGTGGCTCTCTAATCCTTCAACTTACTGCTCTCCGCCTTCATGTATGCACACCTGGTCATCTTCTGGGGTAACTTCACTCATTCCGTCCCTGTCTAATGGGTAACGCTGGTGTTCCCTATTGGCGGACTGTCCTTACGCAACTTGAGTAGAGGTTCCATTACATTCTTTTTCGATAATATTACGATCGTTCCCATTTTTTTTACCGATTCCACTGTCATCTTATTTTGTAACGCAACATGGATGGCCCTCGGTCCATCTTCTTGCGCATCCAGTGTGCCAGGTAACTGCGGGAGTTTTCTCTTAATCAACCTCTTCTTAGTTGTTACGTAATCTGGCCTTTCCACTAAAGGTGAGGGTCCTTCTTCCACCGGTTCATCATCGCTGACCAGATCGGTGGTAGCTTGGTATGCCAAGTTTTGCCACTCAACATATCTTCTAGATCCGATCGATACAAACCCCATATTCCTTGGAACACTTCTTTCGACCAGCCACATACCAACGATCGTATTGTTGTCTAACGTCAGTGGTTTGTCACCGATTTTAGTAATCCGTATGTAATCTTTTCGGCCTCCACTTTTCACAAACGTCGATACCCAGCGTGTACCCCTGGTTACCCACAACTTCCTCGTTCGGTAGCCCTTATCCACTGATGTATCCGTCGATTAGCCAACAGGAATAGTGATATCCTGGTTCCATCTTACCAGATCAGTGTGCGATCCGTACAAGGGGCGTCGACCAGCCAGTTGGATCTGGACTTCGTCCGAAAGCTTGAGTACTCCATGGGACAAATCAATACGTATGCCTGCCGGTACCATGAAATCCATACCGAGGGCCCAGGCGCTAAAGATATATACCAATGAACCAGATAGAGTGATATTCACACGCGTCTTTCCTTCGGTCATGTAGGAATTATCGACAATTCCGACGCATTCTTGCCTCTTTGTATAGTAAATTTGACATCCGACCTTACGAGCAAAGGCGGAATCAATAATTGAGACTTATGCTCCAGAGTCAAATAACATCGTCGGTATTTCATTGTTGATCTTCCCACCATCTTTCGCTTGTTTGAACCATTTGTCAGGAGCGTGATACTTCCAATATCCACGTGATTCACCAGGCAGGAGGTCCAGCTGCATAATGACCCTTGATCGGGAATATCCATCAGTCGTAAGACTGTAAATCGAATGGATCCTGTCTGCTGACTGTTTTGATGTTGACTTGTCGTCCTTTCCGACATATGCATAGATTCTAAACGTAGATAGCTCGGATAGAACCAGATTCCAACGTGGGAGTGACCTAGTTTAACATATTCTCCACATCCGGTGGCAACATTCCTGCATGCTTGTCTGGCACATACCACTTGTGCATCTGGTTACAAAACTCCTCTATCTTGCACTGTCCATCTTCATGAATTTGTACACAGACCTTGCATACAGACAGTGATCGGTAGGGTGGCCGCGTCTTTCACACTTCTTGCAGGTAATTCTTTTCCAGCAGCCCCGATCATCATGTTTGGTCAATCCGCAGTGTGTGCACTTCTTCCTTGGTGAATCTGAGTCTGACTTTTTGCCGATTCTTCCCTTCCGTTCGGCATGGCTTGACACCGTTTTGTTTCTCGGCGCACACTGTGGGACGAAAATGTGACGGTACTGCTCCTCGTCTGACTCCAGGATGGACTAACCATTACTCTCCCTTCCGATCCGTTGTTGGCATCCCCCATGATTGCTTTAATCGCTCGGGCCGACCTGGCTGTAGGCCTCTTCACTGTACCATCTTGCGTCTTCGATCGGAATCGGTTTGATCCGACAGTAACCTTCGTTCTCATACTGCGGGAGTGGCGAAACATACGCAGTGTTTGTTCCACATCTCCTACATCCTTGAGACGTATTAAGGTAAGCTGATTGGTCAGCTCTTGGTCGTCAAGCATGCTGATGAAATGACCAACATGTTCCTGGGCAGCACAGGTCGGCGGAACGGTTTCCTTGGTCGGGACCCTGCACGCACCGCTGCCACGTATAGTAGATGGAGGTATTCAATCGGCGTTTCATCGCCCCTTTTTCTTCATGTGATGGTATTTCCTGGCGGTAGAAAAGCCTGAGTGGAAATACTTTCCTTCAAATTCCATACTAACAGGTTCCAATCAGACCGGACTCCCGACTTAACTGTTGGATTCAATTCGCAGCCGGTCCCTTCATCATATCTCGGAAGATCAGGCACCGTTCTTTCTTTGGTGTCTGATCACGGAGGAAGGCGGACTTCGTTTGGCTGAACTACGATCGGTCTTACTCTTCATCAGCATCTTTGCCCGTAAAATCCTTCAATTCGGTGGTTGCAGCCATACGAATCCTTGGGATCGCCGTTGAATCGAAATCAAAATTCGTGGTCGAGGCTAAGTTCGCCTTGCGCGTCCTGACTATGCCCGTACCACCATAGTCACCGTCGGTTTCACCAGTCGACTCCATGTCGAAACTGCTGCTACTTCTCGATCGGCGAGGACGGAATGGATGCGACTTGCGCTTTGCCTTAAACCACTCCTTCACCTTCAAACACCTTATCTGCCGATGTTACCGACTCCATGTCGACGTCCGTGCATATATACCGCTTTGCCGGACCGGTCGGCTTTGGGCAGGAGGGCGCTGAGAGGATCGGTGCTGATCTTCCATGAAACGTATCATCATGACATCAACCATGGTTTGCATGCTGTATTGAGTTGCGGGCAAGGTGACTGGTTCTTTGTTGGGGGATTTCGATACCTGTGGGCGCCTCTGGGCTCCCGAATGGCATACCGCCTAACGCTGCCGCACGTAATTTTTATGTTCCGTGCGACTGTTGTTGAAGCTCCTAGTCATCCGATTCACACCGACCTCCAACTCCGACGAGTCCTAAGAGGAAAGTGGATACCTGTATAATGAACTGCTATCAGAAAGTAAGGGTTCTCCACGTGATGCAGTGAGTTTCGGGGCTTCCAGTGCAATTGTGGGAGTTGGACGGTGGGCCGCCCCCAATAACGGTACCAAATGGTCATGTATGTTGACATCGCTAGTTTTAGCTTCCATGTGGCAACCTCGAACAACTTACTGACACCGTCGTGGTTCGTAACATTCATCCCGACCTTAGCCAACATCTCTAGAAAGTTCCTCACCAGTTCCAGCGGTCGATCCGAGGCAATCGGTTCAGTAGTTGGGCCATGAAAACGATCGGGAATTAGGGGGTTGACAATTCGCGTGACCTCATTTTCGCGAATAAATTTCTTTAATTCGAAGACGTAATACATCTTGGTAAGCTCTTCGTCATTAAAACCCCCATAACCGATCGACAACTTTTCTTCCAAGTCGTCATGATCGAGAGCATCGTGAGCCTCTGCATAGGCTTCTTCATAGATAATTCGGGCGGATCAGGATATCCGCCCCCACAGTGTTTTCCACATTGTGCAATTTGACTTTGAAATACATAGGATCAGGAACAGAGTCCTGATCCTTTCCGGAACTATAGCAAGACTTGCTACAGTCCCTATCGGCTCCAGTTGGATCCTTATGGGGAGGAATAACCTTATTAATTTTGACCTTGTCCTCCACCCGGCCAGATGGAACATCAGCTCCAGCAGGAGCCTTATGGGAAGGAGAAACTTTATTAATTTCGACCTGGTCCTCCACCTGGCCAGATCAAACATCGCTTTCCTTTCCAACGACAAGGACACAAGGCGATAAGCGCTCCTTATCTCCTCTCCAGAGTGAATCCATATTGAAACTTGTAAAATCCATACTTTGCGATAAATCGCGGTGATATACACGCTCAACAAGTGACCCGGGCACGCGCACCATTGTGGTAGAGTAGAGTTCAAAATCAAACATCGAAGTATCTTGAAACCGATCACCATCGTGCCCAGCCGATCAACTTACGGGAAGGGTACCCCGCGAACCTTCGCCTACTCTCCGATGGGATGACCGATCGGTGCTACAGGACGCCTGGTCCTATTTACTTTAACGCTTCTCACCTTGTGTACCCATTGGTTTGGGTGGCTACGCACTCGGTGGACCGTCGCGCGATATGAACTTGGGGGATCGATATGGATCGATAAACTTCTGGGGCAGGGTTATCTAAGGCGGAAATCTTCACCCTAAACACTCAAATGTCCACGATATAGTTAATCCAATATACTTTCAGTGTATATCGCGAATAGCCAATCGTAGAGCCCAACCAAAGCGAGAGATCTATAAACCAATAAGGAACAGCAAAAAAAACGTAACCAATAGCTTGGGGCTCCACAAATGAGATCCCCACTTAACCTTTCCAGTAAAACGATAACCTTTCCAATTAATAGTTAAACGTTCCAAACGTGTGCAACCTGAGAGTGAGTGCTACTGTAAACTACGCGTTACCGTCGAGGGACTTCCGGCGGGCCAAGTGCGTCTACAACGCGTGTCGTGAAGGGGTTGAAAATTATTATAATTCCACTTAATTAACAACACAAAGAGGTAATAAGCCAGTCCTCCTTGTTTTACTTCCCAGGTACTTAGTACTTCCGTCCGAACCAACAAATCAATCAATTACACTTGGGGTACACTTCAAAAGGTTGTTCCAGGCTGCCCCCAACACTAGCGCACTTCAAACGGCTGCAGCTCCACTTGCTAGGGCGTTCGCTCAACGACTTCCTTGTATTACACTTGGTTTTTGTATGGGATCAAAAAGAATGTTTTTTTGCGGCCGCCAGAGATTTGCGCACTTCAAGGGAAATTTCGTTCTATTAAGTATTACTACCTCCTACATCAACGTCAATCACTTTTTTCACCCACTACTTTGTGGTTACTTCAGCGCTGACTTCAATACGTGGCAGTTATCGCTGATTCCCTCTGTAACCTGATTGATCATCTTTGACAGTTACTTCAGAAACCCTCTGTAATATGATTGAGCGAGTTGGCCGTCGCGAGGCGGCCGTCGCATATCACTCCTGATTGGTCAAAAATTTAACTTATTTTTCCACATTCATACCAATCACAAACAAATTAGCCGTGAGCGAGTTGGCCGTCGCGATTTGGCCGTCGCATGTCACTCCTTATTGGTCAAAAATTTCACTTATTTTTCCACATTCATCTTAATCACAAACAAATTAGCCGTGGGTGAGTTCGCCGTAGCGAGTTGGCCGTCGCGAGTTGGCCGTCGCAGGTCGCCTCGGATTGGCTGAAAATATCTTTTCCACAATAAAAGACTTAACCACTTGAAAACAATCCAGAACACCCAATCCGATCAACTGGGGCAGCCGAGGGCGCATAACTTTTCGTTGGGTTCACCGCCATGAACGGACCCGCCGTTGTACTAGTAAGTTGCGCCTATGTCTTGACTCTCTTATGCACTGCTGACAATTCGTCTTCACAATTTTTTTGTCTTGTTATATCATGTGCCCTAGCGCCCTTTGTTGTTGAGTATGATACCAAGGGCGCATAACTTTTCGTTGGATTCACCGCCATGAACGGACCGCCGTAGTACTAGTAAGTTGCGCCTATGTCTTGACTCACTTATGCACTGCTGA
>CM047580.1:41998870-42018374 GCA_026184515.1 Peronosclerospora sorghi | reverse complement strand
TTGTCTTGTTATATCATGTGCCCTAGCGCCCCTTTGTTGTTGAGTATTTGACCAAGAATCAGCGACGGCGGCTCAAGAAGCGTAGCGAAAATTTTGACACACTCCCTCGCCTCTCTGAGTTAAATGAATTTCAACGCAAACACGCCATCCAAGTACGCGCCGGACTATATCAGCCGTCATGAGTGGCCGAAAACACCAATTCCGATAAACGAGACTACCCGTAAACAAGGTGTGAGAGCTCTACTTAGATGATTCAGGGATGCAGTGTCAGGAAATGTGCGAGTATGCTTCGGCCGAGTTGTGCTGCCAGATTGCTTCGATTTGTTTTATTGGTGACAAAAGTGTCTAAAGTGGGGCTCAAGGAGCATGAGCTGCCGCTGAATGTACTAATGGACGCTCACGTTGTTATGACCACGGAGCCTGCGGTCATTCTGGATGCGACCCAGGATCTGCGTTTCGTCAATAGTTCGTTTTGTGGCTGATGGTCATATGCGCTTCTTTGCGGGATTTCCCATGATTACATCGGATGGATATGTTCTAGGGTCATTTATTGTCATTGACCCCTTTGTGCGCGGACTGTTAGCGGGAGACAAGTATTTGTTTCTAAGCAACTTTCCAAATGTTGCAATCCGTGGCATGGAGCAAAATACATTGATGAGCAGTGTAATACGGCGACAAGGTGGCGATATGCGCAAGGTAAAGGCTTCGATCCAAGCCCCATCACCACCAGGGATGGAAATGACTGATCCAGAACTCATAATGCAAGAACTCTTGCGTACTGCGTATACGACCCAATGCCAGGTCCGCATGCAAGCCAGCTAACATCGTGCTACACTAAGTGTTCGTACTGCTCACCTATTAAAGGCATGACATAATCTTTGTCACTAATATTCAGTGTTTGAAGGAATCACCAGCGTAACAAACGTCATCGTGCTAGTATGCAGTGTTTGGCGAGATAAAATATACCAAGCATTGATAAATACCATAGTCCATCTTTTATATACTGTAAATATAGCTTCCACTTCACCACACGCGTCCCTTCCGGGTAAGTTGAGCTGGAGGGGACTCTGTTAACCCTCCGCTCCCAAAGACTCCGCGGTAGGAGGGGGCGACTTATGCGTAAACCAAAGAAATAGAAACACTATATTTAATATCCACTAAAAACCTAATATGTAAAATACATGAAACATCGTTCGACTCACCTAAAACTGCGTACTTGAAACTTCTGTCACACGATTGGCCCAAAATCCTCTCCCCTTTTAACCAACCCGATCGCTCCAGCTAATTGACGGTATACCGGTATAAACTGGACGTAAACTTTCTTCTCCACTTCACCACAGTTTTTGCTAGCCCGGGCATATTCTTAATCGGTTTTTCTTCTCGTGCCACTGATTGAAGAACGAGGCCTATTCGGGTTGATTTCGAGTATACCGTTCATTTTCGAAATTTAGTTGGATAAATGAGTATCATTAGTTTTTTTCAGATCGCTTTCTTATGCAATTTTCAACGTATGAACAGTTTTCATGTTTGTTTTTTGTTCACCGTTTCGATTTGTGTTACGTGCCTTGTGGTTGTCACGGCTCTGTCCTTCAGTAGTAAGACCTTGTTTCATCGTTTTTTGTACTTTTGCGTGTTTTGCCAACGATATCTTTCTTGGGTCCACCCTACATACCATGCGCAGGGACCCGAAAACCAAAATGTCATTAACGGTTGTGGGATTCACGGTAAGAATCTGACACTTCCAGGATTAAACCTTGTTTATTTGCGGTTGAGCATGTCGCGTACGAGTCGCTTCCATTTAAAACACTAATGACACACTAGACCCAACAATTATGCATTAACCATATATAATATGGTTCGGTTCATATGTTCCGCATGGTTTCCTGGCGAAGGCCGGTTTGTTTGAAAAGCAAATCAACATTTCGAAACTCGCCATCTTTATCGGTGAGAAAAACATGAATATGGCATTTGAATTCATTGTCAAACCAACAAAGGTAGTATTTGAACATTCTTGCTGTCCGGTCTTCCGTTAGAGCAGCAAAGACACGGACAGGGTTAAAAATGATCAACAAAAAACCACGAGGTATCTGCTACCGCGCCTGTCGCATGGAGTGATTCTAATTTGAGGTCTTTACATGACCCGCTCTTGGTTGTCTGCTTCGATCCATTTCCTTCAGCGCAGGTCACCGTTTTTTAATACCTAACCTGGGGCCCCAGCCTTTCATCGCTAGGTGATCCAATCGAGAGTGGAAATGATAAGGTCACTTTGTCTTTCTGAATAAAATTAAAAAAAAAACATTATATAAAGGAATTTTTTTAAAATTTTTACCGTTTCCGTTATTCATACCTTGTCCGAACTTTCCACTAGAATTTCCCCAGGACCAAAATGGGGTATCCAATTCAAAATTGATATTACATGCCCAAGGGACTAGGAATTTTTTAAATTCACACCTTTCCGATATATTCACACCTTGTAACAATATGTTCTTAAGACAACCTCGTCGCAGCTATCGTCCATTGACTGAAGCGCGTAATTACCTTGATATACCATGAAGGCACTCTTATTTGCTAACGTTTAAGCAAATAGCTTCTCTGTAAGTGATGGAGCACCACAAATGGTGAAGTATCTAACTAACGTCGAAGCAACAACGACAGTGATGAAAATGGCACAATAATTGGCTAATGATGTGTCACCACCGATATCGGCTCGCCATTGACTAATCTCATTAGTTTCATGTATTTCAGATTAAATTACCAGTACTGTGTATTTTAATGGTGAATTGATGGGTTACTAAAAAAGCTTGTCTTTGCTTGATGGGCCTGGTGATGATGAAAGATGATTACCGCATGAGCTCGAGTTGATGCTGATGTTACTGAGAGAAAGACAGACATCTAATTAGGCTCATCATGTAATAGTAAATGTGCCAAACGAGCCGGATTTTTTGTCTGACTGGAAAGAGAACAATGCCTTCACACAACCGATGGAGGAGTTGGGTATCAACATGGCGATGTTGAATTTTGGCGCACTCAAGTTACCAGAATACTGAGGAGATGTGAGCTTTAGAAATTTTGACGATCTTAAGCTCGTGGTGATGGCTTTGCATCACCACGAGCTTAAGATCGTCAAAAAATTTTAAAGCTCACATCTCCTCAGTATTCTGGTAACTTGAAGATTTTCAGACAAGTGGAAAATTTCAATACCCCAGAAGTGACTCCACGAGAACTGCAGGAAGCGATGGGCAATAGTTGGTAAACCAAGGGATTCAAATTGTGGGCACTGAGAGTCTCGCGATATGGTCTCAAAACAAGAAGGGGTTATGCGAATTTGCTCTGATTAGTAACAAGTGGAAAGTCTATGTTAAGTAAAGAGGACCTTGCTGAGATGGCGTTTGCGAGCTCTTGGACCTTCATAAAATCGAGTTGCTCACGATCTCTGAATGGTTAGAAAAACTGATCAATCGATACGATGATAACGCCGCCGTTAAGTAGAAGCTGCGACTCTTGCGAAAAACGACCCCAACCTGAGTGGTAAAGACAAAGCCAAGATACTAAGGAGAGTGACTCACGAAGTAATCGCCGACGATATGTAAGGAGATTCAAGCAAAAGAAATAAAGTGTCGTGATTTTCTGTCATCTATCGCTGGATAGTAATACAATATAATTTGGGAATCTTTTAAATTCACACCTTTTGAGCTAAATTCATTTAGCTCACTAGGGGGGTTCACACCTAGCGTTTTAAGGTCAAATACGATAACGAAATCAGCATGCTGATTTCGTTAAAATCTTGCAGATTTGACTCGTAATTTTAATCGTAAATCATGTTGTTCACACCCTGAGGTACCCTGCTGCTTTCAATCGGGAAATCCTGCTTATTTGACGTAAGCTGGTACATAGCACCTCACATTCCTATCAAGCAAGCAATATACCATTGAATATTTACAATCCCACACGATTATTCTACTTATCACCAAAGACCAAAACGACAAACCCATGCAGTCCACAAGCTGCTAGGCATGCACAACATGTCGATTGGTCGGTAGGAATACAAAACATAATCTAACGAGTGTTATTAAGGTCGATTTCTTCAGGAAACAGATGACGCCAAGCTTGTTGGTCGTCTCGCTGATAATGAGCGCAACATCTTTACCTAAATAGTCCTTGTTCGAATCTCCAAACCCTTCACTGTTGTATTGCACATCACCTGCGTAATGTTCAATTTCAAAGGTCATCCCACGTTTTGAAAAATGAGGATGAGAGCCGTGAATTCCTGCCATCTTTTCCAGAAAATTTGCATCCACACTGTCGCCTTGGCGTGAATGCATCGTTTTGGTCGTATCATCCAGAATCAGAAAAATATCAGGCACGGGACGGCGTGCTTCAATTGGATGCGTTTGTGCATTTTGCAACAGGGTGAGGTAGAGTCCGCGTCGCTTACGACGATGGAAAAAGGTACGAAAGAGTGCGAAAAGAGGGGAACGTTCATGAAATTTAAGCGTGTTGATTGGTCTGTAGATCAGTCAAGTCAATTCCCGGATAGAGACAAAGATTTGTAGGCGTCGTTGCAACTCTTGCCAATGGCGACAGCACCAACTTTACGGTTCGATTCACTCGAGGCACGACACGACTTGACGTCGTTTTTTGATGACGTTCTTTTTCACTTGTATTTTGCCAGGAAAAGCTCAATCGGCTCATCAATCGTGCCGAGTTGGCTGTGAAATTCCCATCGAGTCTGTGGTTTTGCCTTGGAACTTCCATCTACTGACTTTTATATTCACATTTTTCTTTCGGATTGCTGTGTTTGTCTGCAGTGAGCTACGAGCAGCTAGAACTAGAGCTGTTTACCAATGTCACGGGCGTGTGCAAGCAGCAGGTAGAATGGTAGCGAGAGAATTGGGTTTGATCGTCTTTTTGACCACGGTATGGTGCTGTGTAGAAGTACTTGACAGCCAAACGAGCCGTGGAAGGCGTCCGGATCGTGTTCAAAGATCCATTTTCTTGTGTGCCTGTGATTGAACCGCCACGTAAACGTTCAAAGCTCAACGAGACGCAGCCATTGCCACTTGTTAGGTCGATGCAACGGCTGTGATGGACAGAAACGATCCACATGGAGACGAGCATGAGAACGCGCCACTCTCGACGAATGATGTGCTCTCGTCGCTAGCGTATGGTGAGTGGGCTGTAAGTATTAGTTTCATTGAATGGCGTGGAGAAGTAGCGCTGCATGTGGTGGGGGATCTTCCGCTCGTCATGGCTGGTCAACAGCTCGGAAACTTGCACTCATGGTGATGCAAAGACACTCAGACGTCACGGCGACAGGAGCAAAAGATGTACACGATGACGAGAACTCTTTAACGAGTTTGTAGGCTGGACGACGCCGGATCGAAAGAAACCAATCTCGCCTCGACTCCATTTCGCACGGGATCACAGCATCTGTTCCGTGTTTCCATCCCGTTCGTCTCTTGCCATGCGCCAAGATTATACGCTCACGACGAAAGAAATTTCGGGTGGGCTCCAACTCCAATCGTTACCGATTCCAGTATGATGACATAGAGCGTGAAAACGGGGTCTAGGGACTAAAGTTTGGGTGTGTTTTGTGATTTTATTTGTGTCTTCATGCCAGGTCGCGCATGCTTCCACGGAGACACTGAGATCGGTGCTTGAACTCTTGGCCGGAGTTTGTTTTTTCATGCGCTCTTGGTCTCTGCCTTTTGTTCACGCAACAATGTGTTTGGTGAACGGATTGCTGCGGACAAGGACGATGTCATGCACGATACGATTCTTCTCAAGTGCTAGGGGAGTGTGGGGATGTGTAAGAAACTCATGGTTCGAGTGGAACAGCTCGGATCAAAGTGGACGTCGCACCGGTCGAGCTGATTTGACACAAGCACCGTTGTGGGTCTGCAATTAGAGCACTCGATACCGTGTCACACCTAGGGCTCCGACAAAAGGTGGGTGTGAGCGCGATGCTGTGAGGGTGATAAAAATAGCGCGTTATCGATTGGAAAAGTGATGAGGAAAGCGCGTATTACGTTCTGCTGACTTTGAGGCAAGAATCCTGCTGATATCGTTAAATTTAATGGACGAAATCAGCTACCTTTAGAGGTTGCTGATTCCTGCTGATTTCACTTTAATTATAACGTTTATTTTACAAAATCAGCAGACCTAAGCAGCCAATTTTTTCCTAGGTGTGAACCCCCCCTATTATCTATTTTTAGTCCTGGGGCTATTTTAGAAGAAAGTTCGGACAAATGTGCTTGGATGACGGGGTTTGTAAGCGTCAGCACTAATTATGCTCAGCCAGTGCATGAAGTAGAAATCAACATTCAGCGTACCGCCAGGTCGAAAAGATTGATAATACCTGACCATTAATCCCCGATCATGGATTTCACTCCGTTTAGCCTAAACTGCAACCAAAACTGGAATCAAAAGTCAACGCTTAGCTGGGGCCAATTAATTTAATTCCGTATGAACTCATCAGAAAGCATTCCCAAACGTATGACACAATGACTACGCGAATATTTCCTTTCAGTTCCATGGCCTACATGGTGACTTTTGATTTCTATTACACCGCCACGCGTTAGATGATGGACCGGCTTTCGACTGACAAATAAAAATGATGGTTGAAGATTATCGACCAGACAGCATCGCCCAACGATATTTCTGCAGTATTTTTTTATCGATCCTATTCACAATTTTTCTTTGACTATTGCCGCAGCAATGGATTTTCGCAAGAGAATTTCGATTCCGGATCATGTTCCAGTAGGGGTTTGTGATAGGAAAAGGAGGAAGCAAGTGCAAGGCGCTTCGTGAGAAACACGGTGTTCGCTGTTCAGTGGATGGGACCATGCGAAAGGTGACACTATCAGGATCAAAGTATAATATTGAAAGAGCGGAAGTTGAGCTTGCGGAGTTGTTTGTCTCTTTAGCGGTAAAGAGACATCATATCACTGAGGTTGCAGTAACTGACGGACCAAGTCGTTCGTGGTCATTCCATAAAGACGAGGTAATCTCAATCAATGCACATGTTGCAGCGTACCAATATCGACTTCAGCAGTCCGGACAAGCGGTAGAGACTGAAAGTGCGAGAGTCGTGGATCACAAAATTTTGTGAGAAAGATACGGCTAGTGTAATGTCTTATCTTCGTAAAATTTCCTCCGACTTACCCGTTAGCATTAAAGTGGCATTCGGAAAATTATGCTTCAAACTTAAGTCGATTCGCTGTGCAACTTCTACTCTCACGTGGCGAGAGCTGCAGAAACTTCGCATGTTTCAGGACTTTTTGACACGCTGGTCAAATTACCTTAAGCGTTCGTCCCCTCCCATTGTCGCTTTGATTGACGATCTCGAGGACAGGCGGGAGAAGGGAGTAGCGTTGCTGAATACGTTGTCCGTGCATGTTGTTGATGCTGAAAAAATGTCATTTGACGTGAAGTATTATCTTGTGGATGGGCGGTGGAAATTACACAGTGCATACAGAAGACGCGACGTACATGGCACATACGATGTCATTTTAAATAACGAGGTTTCATTTCGAGTGCGAGCTATTTCCCGTGATAAGAGCTCGAAAACCTCGGTAGTTGACATTGAACGTCACCTTAACATTACGATTCCAGATGATGGCAACATTTTCAGCACGAAAATTTCATTGAACCCATCAGCTCCAAGAGGAATGTGCGTTAAAGCATTTGCTGTGAAGTCGAAAGTAGATGTGGAAGTTAAGGACCTCCGTTTTTCAATCTCGTACATGGATGAACAACAAGAAGAATTTCGTCTCGAGTGCCGCTTAACAACGGCACTGAAGGAAGAATTGGATGTGAAGGATAACGAAGCTCAAGTATTGGTAAACAAGGTGTTGGAGGTACTCTCATCGTTATGAAAATTGGACAGAACATTACCCGCAACCACTACCCTTGCGGTCCGTGCAGGTTACGATTCTGTTCTTGGAGGATCAAATTCGATTGGAGGTTAAGAATTACTTTACCAATTTTTCGCTCAGTTTCACACGCATGTAGGTTTTGAATACACTGCACTAATCTATTTTCTATTAAACAACTCTCCGTTGACTGTGATCGCAAGTATATCTTTCACAGATACAAATTGGAAAAAATTCAATATCGGTCACGACAATTTCACCCAGGGGGGTAAGTCCCCTTGGGGGTAAATTTGTCTTTGGCACGTGAAAGAATGAAATCCCCCCCTGATGGGGGGGGTAAGCCCCCAGGGGAAAAACTCACGTGGCTGACGAGGGGAAGTAACGGAAGGTGAAAAAAAGGTGGATGACGACGGTAAAGCTCTCAAACGCTGACCGTATCAGCGAAGTTCTGAAGCGTGCTATTGACTACTTCTCAACCACCAAAGCATCTAAGAAGCGTCTACGCATGGCTGCTATACAAGATCTTGCTCAACTTTGCTACCCTCCACCTCCACCAACCAAGTTCGAAGAGTGTGATGTGCGAGGTGTTACCGCCCACTCCTTCGTCCGATATGACGTGTCTGAAGAGGACATGGACATTGATAGTGAAGGATACCCAAATCTCCCAAATGGAACCTTTACCTACTCAGCGGTAGATGTTCAAGGGTACACCAACTGGCTCAGCACCAGATGGGTATGCACACGAAGGCTGGAACGAAAGAACTGCAAAAGTTCGGTCAGCGATTCGTTATGAAGTTATGCCTTGGAGCTATTCAGTGCGAGAGCTGTTCCGCCGTTATTCGGCCACCCTCCCAACATAAGTCGCCTTCGCACGTAGCGGAGTGTTTGGGGGCAGAGGGTCGAGTAATCCCCTCCTGCCCATTATACCCGGCCGGGGCGCGTCGCAGACGCATTTGGCCCGCCGGAAGTCCTTCGACAGGAGTGTCCATTGGCTGACTTCTCACAAGTTTAATTCACGTACGTTTGGAACGTACTAACGAGTGGATTGGTCTTTACGTGGAGATATCGTTTGTGGAATTCACGAGCATATTGGATCTTTACGTGGACATATTGGTTTACTATAACATTGGTTGGAGTTTAGACCGGCTTTGGCCTTCTCTCATATTGGTCAGGGGCTAGACCAGTTGAGTGGTCTACCCTCTATTATCTCGTATTGGTTTGGTCTAGATCGATTGGACGTTCGACCCATTGGACTATACATATTTCAAGTGTAACCGGTCTACAAGTACCCAGGGTGAAGAGTTCCGTCCAGGGTACACCCCCCAGTACGGTCCGCATACTATCATACCCAAGTCAACCGGCGACACGATCCACCGAGTGTTGAACTAGCCCATTCCATCGGGTACACAAGGTGAGATGGCAACGCAAGATCAATCGGACCAGGCGTCTTCTGTTGATGATCTTTCGTCTGCTAGCAGCGGACGATCAGATCGGATCGCAAGCGAAGGTCCGCGGGGTACCCCCCCCGTAAGTTGGAAGGCTGGGCACGATGGTGGTCAGGTTCTCGACACAACTGTGTTCGATTTTGAACTTGACTCCACCACATACATTGGCAAACCACTGCGTAGCAGTGGAGGCAGTAAGACAACGACTGTAGGTACTGGGAATGACAAAGAAAAAAATCGCAAACGGTACCAACGGGTGAACGTTTTGCTAGCACATCACAATTTGGGCGAATATTTAGAGAAAATGGAAGATCAGCTGGAGGATCTACAGAGTTTGTTTCTTCGCGGAAAAAAATGATGAAAACGTCGTGGATGAAAAACTGTGGGGTGAAGATTCTGACGACGATGAGGATAGAATTGACGAGGAAAAGTTAAAGTTTGAGGAAAATTCCGAGGTGAAAGGCGATGCACTAGAGGATGAGGTGCGTGGTAAGGACGGCGATAGAAAAGAGAGGACCAGTAAACCGCTAAGGTCGAAGACAAGCATGCTGATAGAAAACTTCGCTTCATGCGCATAAGGAGAAGACACGGAAGAAATACACAGACAGATTCGAGGTAAAGAGCACCCTAACACAAAATGTCTGGTACAAGAAGTGCTTCACAGTACAAAGCAAGCTGCTCGCTATGTGTTTGAACAAGAAAGTGCCTGGAATAAGATGAGGCACATATGCAAGGAAGGTGACATATCATGTTTTGTCACGACTATGACTGAAGATTCTTCACGTACATTTCTGAATTGGGGTTAAGAAGTATGTGTGTGCGTGCCTTTTGCTCGCTTACGCTGAAGATACGCAAGGGGCGATTGTGGTGAAGTGGAATCTTTATTTACAGTATATAAAAGATGGACTATGGTAGTTATTAATGCTTGGTATATTTTATCTCGCCAAACTCTACATACTAGCACGATGACGTTTGTTACGCTGGTGATTCCTTCAAACACTGAATATTAGTGACAAAGATTGTGTCATGCCTTTAATAGGTGAACAATACGAACACTTAGTGTAACACGATGTTAGTAGTGTGGAGCTTCTGTCTTCTAGCAAGATGCTTCAATTCATTACTAGTGCCAAGTGATGCTTCCCACATTTTACAAGGTTTCGACACAGTTGATTTAGCTCTAGCATCATGGCAGTGACGCTAAACGCTAAGTTGAGCGTCTTCAGCTTCATAACTGTCTAATTCGAGGTCCAACAACTAGGTCCACTAAGGCACATCAAATAACCGAGGCAAACAGACTGTGAAGATGAACTGTTAGCATTGCATGAGGGAGTCAAGACATAGGCGCAACTTACCAGCACAACGGTGGATTCGTTCGTGGCAGCAAAGCCAACGAAATTCATGCGCCCTTGGTCTCATACTCAACAACAAAGGGGCGCTAGGACACATGATATAACGAGGAAAACAGACTGTGAAGATGAACTGTCAGCATTGCATAAGGAAGTCAAGACATAGACGCAACTTACTAGTACAACGGCGGGTCCGTTCATGGAGAAGAAGCCAACGAAAAGTTATGCGCCCTCGGCTGCTCCAGTTGATCGGCTTGGGTATTCTCGGTTGTTTTCAAGTGGTTAAGTATTTTATTTTGGAAAAGATATTTTTAGCCAATCAGAGGCGACCTGCGACGGCCACCTCGCGACGGCCACCTCACGGCTAATTTGTTTGTGATTGGTATGAATGTGGAAAAATAAGTGGAATTTTTGACCAATCAGGAGTGACATGCAACGACCGCCTCGCGACGGCCACCTCGCGCCGGCTATGTCACGGCTAATTTGTTTGTGATTGGTATGAATGTGGAAATAAGTGGAATTTTTGACCAATCAGGAGTGATATGCGACGGCCGCCTCGCGACGGCCAGCTCGCTCAATCAGATTACAGAGGGTTTCTGATGTAACTGTCAAAGATGATCAATCATGTTACAGAGGGAATCAGTTGTAGCTCTCAAGGATGATCAATCAGGTTACAGAGGGCCTCAGCGGTAACTGCCACGTATTGAAGTCAGCGCTGAAGTAACCAAAAAGTAGTGGGTGAAAAAAGTGATTGACGTTGATGTAGGAGGTAGTAATACTTAATAGAACGAAATTTCTCCTGAACTAAGAAGATCTCTGGCGGCCCTCAAAAACCTTTATTTTTTTACTCCATAAAAACCAAGTGTAACACAAGGAAGTCGGTGAGGGCACTCCCTAGTGAATGGAGAAGCAGCCATCTGAAGTGCGCTAGTGTTGGGGGCAGCCCGGAACAGCCTTTTGAAGTGTACCCCAAGGGTGTTTGACTGATTTGTTGCTTCGGACGGAAGTATTAAGTACCCGGGAAGTAAAACAAGGAGGACTGGCTTATTACCTCTTTGTGTTGTTAATTAAGTGGAATTACAATAATTTTCAACTCCTTCACGACAGTTAGACATTTATGGCGTTGAAGACGCTCAACTTAACGTTAGCGTCACTGCCATGATGCTAGAGCCAAAACAACTTTGCCGAGACATCGTGAAAATGTGAGAAGCATTTAGTGCTAGTGATGAATAAAAGCATCTTGCTAGAAGACAGAAGCATCGCACTACTAACGTCATGATACACTAAGTGTTCATATTGTTCACCTATGGAAGGCATGACACAATTTTTGACACTAATGTTCAGTGTTTGAAGAGATCACCAGCGTAAAAAGTGTCATAGTGCTAACGTGTAGAGTAGTGAGATAAAGATATACCAAGAATTGGTAACTACCACAGATCATTTCTTATATGTTGTAAATATATCTTCCACTTCACCACACCATGTTAATATGCGTAATCATTTAATCAAAGCCTATGCCACAACAATCGAAATAACTCCACTTATATCCACTTCACAAATACTCGGTACTCCACGTGATATCCACTGTATTGTCACACAACTACTCCACTGGTCAAAGTAATAATGCGCGCAAAGTAACGTGCGCGAAATTAACGTCAGTTAATAATAAGAAGAAAATGTGATATATTTTGACTAGACTAAATTATAGTCCGTCACAAATTATAAAATTTGTGTACACCTATTTCCGACACCTTGAAATAACGTAACATCTTCGCGCAACTTCATATTCCAACAATTCCAACTGAGTACCGCGTGAGATGAGCGAAACTCCGCTGAAGCTCAAGGTATTTCATTGGACGGTGCCTTTCATATGGCTATAGAAGGCACTGTGAAGAAGAGCAGCACCATTATGGCTCAGTGAAACGATCAGTACAGCAAAATGTGCAAGCAGCGGCTGACCAAGTCGATGGTTAAGACGGTGTATGCGCTAAGAAATATTGAGCAAATAGTATCTGCCTAAGTTTGGCTATACAGAAGTGTACAACCACTGGAAGATTTGCCTCGTGTAAAGAAAGCAAGAATACAATTCACCATTGAGAAGCCTGATCCGGATGCCGAGGAGGTAAGTTTTGCGATAACAAATCGGTTTTGTGGCTGCTTATTGAGCTTTGCTACTTTCATGTCTAGGATGACGCCGAGTCAAAGCTTCAAGACAAATTATACAAGAAAATTAAGATGACCAATGTATTAGTATGCTTTTTTTGCAACACACCCCAAGATTCTTACCACAATCTTGTTATTTTGCGGGTGACGCAGGATGAGCTCAAGAATCACGTGTTTCACCACTTCGAGGAGCGCGAGCTTTAGCCGCTCAAGGAGTTCAATTATCATTGTCGCCAGCCTGAGGTGTGGATTATTTGGAGAAAGCGTTAAATTGTATCCTCGCTTGGTACTATCATTCCATCTGGTTTGATTTCATGAATGTAGTCTTTCTTGAAGGAGGTGCTCAAGGATAATAGCGTTTACCACCGCAAAGGCCCCAACAAAAGCTGCTACGAGCTGAGGCATCGATACAAGGATTGCGTCTTATTAAAAGCGTAAGTCACAATTATAGCGCATCGACGACAGCGGCAGAATTTAATCTGCGAAGGTATATGGTCGCAAAAGTTGTGTCGACTTCAATAAAATATTTATTTTTCATTATTAAAGTAATTGAAAAAGTTTAATATACAATATAGCATGCTCGGCGACGGTCGGCGGGTGCTTTCAAGGTGGTGCTGTATGCCAGGAGGGTGTATGGTAGCTAAGCGGATATTTGACAGTTATTAATGTTTGGACATTGATTTAGGATAAAAAAAAAATTGCGCCACTAAAGTAAGTACCGTTAACAATTCCCTATTTTTACAAACTAACCTGATTTTGAAATTTTGATTCTGTTGATTCTCTTCTTGCCCTTGTGTTTTTTGCTCATCTTATTTTTTTCAATTTCTTCTTGAGTTTTGATTCTGTTCTTGATTAAGCATTTTAACACAAATATGAGATATTTTATAGAATAGGACACTTTTTCGCAGTATTTCACAGAATAGGACGATTTTTTAAAATTCACAGAATAGGACACTTTTTGACAAAGACTGTCCACCTCCCTGAAAAATTTATTAAAATTAAGAAATGATTCAAACACTATGTATGGGCATCGCGGCAAGTCCTTCGATTGTGGCCAAATTAACCACAGCTCTTGAAGACCCGCTTTGTTCCTGCATTTTGCGATGCCGGTGGTGGCCCTTTCTCCTTTCTTCCTGTGGCATGTCTCCCACCTGGCCGCTTCAGTACTTATGGTAGTAGTCCATTCGCAGCCAAATCGTTTATGGCGAACGGTTTGTAAGCCGTTGCGTAGATTCCTGGTATGCTTGTATTGTGTACAGTGATGTACCAGATATATCTGGGGGGACTTTAACACGGAGAGCAAAGGCACATGCGTGCTGACAAGGAAGCAGGAGACTTTGATAATGTAGTGGAGCGGCTGATTAGAATTTTTGAGGTTAGATCAGGCATTTCCACAGCTCCGGACTACCGACTAACGAAGGGGGTCCTCCGGTTGTCCTGTGACAGGCCTATGTCTTTCTCACCTTGTGTACCCGACGGTTTGGGAGTGGGTCTCTCTCCAGGTGACTGGGACGTAGATCGGTGCAAACACCGATGCAGATCGAGGTGAATTCGTAGCACATCTACGGGTGTCGATAAGGTACCAAGAATTGCTGGCTTGAGGTATCGGGGATAAACTGGAGATCAGTGATCGCAGATCGATCTAGTTGATCTTGCGCTGAATCGATGAGATTTGGATGATCACTGATCGATGATCAAGATCGATGATCGATGATCGCAGATCGCAGATCGATCTAGTTGATCACAGGTCGTAGATCGATCTCGTTGATCTTGTACGAATTTGCGAGATTGCGGGTTGATTATCGCAGATCGACGGTGTCGATCTAGTGGTAATCAGCGAAGGGGTACTTGATCACGTGGCGGAAGTCTTCACAACTTGATCGCCGAGCCTCTTAAGCCTAGGTCGCTAAGGAAATACCCAATATATTATGTATTTCTAGCCTAAACTCAAGAGGAGGGGGAGTCGATCAGCACTTTCTATGTGTAGATCAACCAATTTCACAAAAATTTACCTAGAGTTCCCAAGGGGTGCTTAAAGCAGCCGAACTTCTAGGAGACATATGCAAACCAATGGGGCAAGAGGTGAGAGCACTCGGCTCGATCACGTTCTCAATAACCTATCCAAATGAAGCCGCTGACACAGCGGGTGGAGTTGAGGGTGAGTTCTTAGAACATTACGCCTGCCGGTGGGCCAAAAAGTGCACTACGTGCTCCCGCCCGGGACGTGTAAGGGTGCATATGCAAAAAAGAGGGAGGCGCGAGGTGATCACACCGTCCCAATCTACGATCTCTCTGATCGGATGCAAAAGGAGAACTTTATTATTGCTTATATCCTAAAATCAACCAATTACCTAATATCAACCAATCAGAGCTACCCATCCTGATGTGCTCCATCGACCAAACAACATGATATCTCATGCTCCTGTCTCTCGCCATCGTGTACTCGTACCTTGTGTCACGTCTGATGATGACCCGTCCATGTCCGCGACAGTCGGCCACAAAATCTACGGTACGCTTCCCCACAATACTTCCAGGTGCAAGTTCCGACGGGCTTCTCCTCAGTTGGTAAGTATACAACAATTGCTGTACCGAAGTCGAAAAGATAACAAGACTAGATATTTCGTCTGATGGCCCAACAATGAATTTCTACGCAGACTTCATTTCTTTCTGTAGTTTACCCAATGGAGTTGGTGGTAGGTTGTTGGCATATTGGCTGCCTCTAAATGTATTCTGAAAAACTTCTCCATTTGATGCCTGTAGAGCGCTTCAAGAAGTTACGCTTTCTAATCTTGCGACGAAAAGAGTTCGCAATCTCAGCTAGTTTCGACGCACAATGGCCAAGGCGTAACGCGGGCATGTCGTATGTGGCACATTCGTCATGTTCAATTTCCATGACATACTCCGCTGCCTCTGCCTTGAGGACCCGAAGTTCGGCAATGCATTCTTGAAATACGGCTTCCGTACCAGCGTAGGCACATTTCCAAAATAGTCTACGATGAAATAAAACGGTCGTGAAACAACTGATTACTTGCTGAACTGATACAAAACATGAGACTTGCACGTACTTTTTGGCGGCCGAATCTTGTTTGCACATTCCACGCAATGTGCTAGCAGCAAAAGGCATTGAATGCAGAAGAAGATTCTTCAGCAGCAATACGCTTTTCCCGATCGTTAATGATAACACAATCTTTTGATTTAATTGATGGGTAATCTTGGACGAGGGGAGACAGAAACCATCGCCAGGTTTCTTCCCACTCGTTAGGCACGAATGCCCAAGCAAGGAAAATTAGTTGATCTTCTGCATCGATTTCGACAGCAAGGAGTAAGACTAGGATAAACCGATTCTTGGTAAGCGTTCCATCGATAGCAACAAACTTCCCCATCGATGAAGTTGCGCTGCGGGATGCACCGGAAGCCACAAACACACTGTGAAATTGTCTGGACTCTCGGTCGTGTAAATCGGCTTCCGTTTTGATCATTGTTATTGTATTTGGGTCAACGTCAATGTGTTTTTACGCGTACCCTCGCAGCAGCAATTGAAATTGTTAACGTTGTGTGTCTGAGAATTCGTTAAGTATCGCTTTCTTGGCTTTATCAGCGGTTGAATACGGAATTTCCATGACCAGTTTCTGCTGAAAAAAAATTGCACGTCTTTGGGCTTGGTGTCCTTCGACACCGGGAATCCTACCTCAAGCAAAATAACAAGATACTCGCGATCTCGCTGACTGCCTCGCGAATCTTGCAATGATCCCTGGAAAACATGCTCATCGTTGAATTGGTAGACCGTGACAAGTTCCGTCTTCTTGGATAAATGAATGCGGATGTAGGCGGGACTGTTCTTTCCGGTGCAGCATAAATAAGATCGTTGTTTGTTGCGTTCTTTCACTTTGTAGCTGAATCGTTCCGCCGCAGCATTCTTGTGAGCTGCGTTCATCTCATCGTCAAAAAAGGAAAAGGTCTGTCCTTTAGCGATTGGTGCCAAAGTAGAAATTCGAGAGGGCCTCTGGCCGATAGGTTCAGTCATTTTTGTTACGCAGCCAACAATGCAGGCAAGCTGCGGAGATCGAGGGTCTTTGGGACGTGGAAGACGACGCGGACACGCGGCGGATATGAACGACTATTTATGAAAAAAGTGTCCTATTCTATGAATTAAAGAAGCGTCCTATTCTGTGAAATAACTTCCTATTCTATACGATTTCTCTATAAATATGGAAATTTTTTAAATTCACACCTTTTTTCGTTAAATTCAAACCCTTGTCCGAACCTTTTTATAAAAATATCCCCAGGGCCAAAGATAGATAATGAGCTAAGTTCACGTGTGAATTTAAAAAAATCCCAAATTATATTGTATTACTAACCAAAGAGACAAGCTGATATTTTAACGATGCAGAAGCTCTTTTGCTTCAATCCAGAGTTAGATGACAGAAAAACACGACATTTTCCTTCTTTTGGATCTCTTTGCATATCGTCGGCGATTAGTTAGTGAGTTTATCTCCTTAGTATCTCACCTTCGTCTTGACCACTCAGGTTTTGGGTCGTTTCGTGCATGGAATCTCAGCTTCTCCTTAACGGCGTAGGCTCACCAGTAATATCAAACGAGGACAAGTATGTTAGTACCCGTCAAATCAACATAAAATACACAATACCGGTAATTTAGCTGAAATACATGAAACTAATGAGAGTAGTCAATGGCGAGCCGATGTCTGTGGTGACACATCATTAGCCAATAACGGTGCCATTTCATCACTGTCGTTGTGTCTTTGACGTTAGTAGATACTTCACCCTTTTTTGGTGGTTCCATCACTTACAGAAAACCTATTTGCTAAAGTTTTAGTGAGTATACCAAGGTAATAACGCGCTGAGATGCAGTCAATGGACGATGTACAAATTGTTATAAGGTGTGAATATGATGGAAAAAATTTAATTTAAAAAATTCCAGTCCTTTGGGCATGTTATATCAAATTTGAATCGGAATAAAATGAATTTAGGTAGTTATCAATTTTTGGTCCTGGGGATATAAATGAAAAGTTCGGACAAGGTGTGAATCTTACGGAAAAGGTCTGAATCCAAAAATTTCTAAATCTATATAACAAGTGTAGTTACCCGTTGTACCGACGGGGCAGGGCATACAAACCGTCCGTCCGTCTACAAAACTTGCCCCCCATGTATTTCCAGGGTAAGGGTAGCGAAAACATAGGGTGAGAACCACCCGGTGGTTCTCGCCGTATGTTTTCGCTATTTTTTATGTGATGGAGTCAAGTTCGAAATCGAATACATTTGGATCGACAACCTGACTACCACTATCGTGCCCAGCCTTCCAACTTACGGGGGGGGTACCCCGCGGACCTCCATTCGAAATATGGTCCGATCGTCCGCTGCTGGAAGACGACCGGTCATCATCCAAAGACACTTGGTCCGATTCACTTAAGTTCATCTCACCTTGTGTACCCGATGGAATGGGCTAGTTACACACTCGGTGGATCGGTATCGCAGATTGATCTGATTCTGTCTTGAATATGAGACCGTACTGGATAGGTGTACCTGGGGCGGAACTCTTCACCCCAGGTACGTACAGACCAGAAACACTTCCAAAAGATAAATTACAATAGGTCGATCGTCCAAAAGATCTAGACCTGACCAATACGAAATAATAGAGGGTATACCAATCAACCGGTCTATCCCCTGACCAATATGAGAGAAGACCAAAATCGGTCTAAACTCCAACCAATGTTATAGTAAACCAATATGTCCACGTAAAGACCCAATATGCCCGTGAAATTCCACAAACGATATCTCCACGTAAAGACCAATCTAGTGAATAGCACGTTCCAAACGTGCTTGACTTAAACTTGAGGAAGTCGACCAATGCGTGCTCCCGTCGAGGGACTTCCGGCTGGCCAAATGCGCGTGTGGCGCGTCCAGACCGGGTGTAATGATCTAGAGGGGATTACTCGACCCTCTGCTCCCAAACACTCCGCGGCGGGCGGAGGCGACTGATGCACATAGCAAAGGTTTAAACGACCTCCTGTTGGGGTGTAAGCCCGAAGGCAAAACCAAAAGATTCCAAACGAGTTCTTCTCTTTTAGGCAAATCCACAACTCAAACCAATACTACCTCCCTACGGTCCCAATATGTACCCACATGAAAATATGTAAAATACCCAATGTCAGGTGACTCATCAAAACTTGCGTTCTTGACACTCCTTTAATATGATAGGCTAAAAAGCCCCCCTTGTTTAGACCAATCCGAAATTCGACCAGCTGCCTGGACCAAAAGTGACCAAATTTGTGGTACACTTCACCACAGCCTCCCCTGAATCCGACCGTGTCGCACAACGATAACGGTCTGACTCACCCATCACTTGACCAAATGGACCTTGCTCGCTCACACTTCTTCACCATGGACCATCCATCTTCGCCACCTGCGCCAGGTACTCCCTTCACTGCACTCGATCCTCTTATGCTTCCTCTTGACGCTTGTTCTTGTAGAAACTCTATGTGCCGAGTCGCCCCACATTGCTTCACCTGTTCGGTCGGCCCGGTCTGACAGCCCACATAATTCTCCTGCACCTCAAACATCGGATGGGTTTCAGACTGGAGCCGAATCCGCCTGCAGCAGTTGGACGATCGATTGGACAAGACTTCGCTGCGCATGCAAGGCGACGATCTTGAGCGAC
>CM047580.1:41987927-41998860 GCA_026184515.1 Peronosclerospora sorghi | reverse complement strand
AAGGTCCAGTCTTTTCAGGACCGGTCGGACGCTTGGGCGCAGGAATCAGGTCGTCGTCGGGTGGCGCTAGACCAGTGCCGCCAGCGCTTGATAAACTTGCTGCATCCGTGTTCGGCTGCTTCCTCCAGCATAGATTGGTCTGCGTCGGCAGCCTTAGTCGCCTCGGAGCAAGACCAAGACCGTTTGCAGAAGGACCAAGACCGCTTGCAGCAGGACCAAGACCGCTTGCAGCAGTAACAAGACCGACACCCTTCATTGGCTGATATTCAGCAGCCCGAAATCGCACACAAATTGAAGAAGCGCGCGAACGCGCCGGGTAGCTCGAGGACGCGGAGCATAGCGCGCGACCCCGAACTAGGGGGGAAGCGTTCGGTGCCCCATAATCGAGCCAAGTCGCAGGCGCTTCTCGTGAACCCAAGATTGGACGTGAGTGATGTCTGCAACCCTGCCAAAACTCAAGCGCCCTCGCGCCCTCGTGACGTCCGTACCGAGTACACAGGGATCTCGTCCGGGGAGGACTCCAGCGAAGGGTCCTGCAATTCAGAGTTCATGATCGCCATCCCGTCCAAGTCGCAGACGTGTCGGCGTAAAAGTTCCGTCCAAGCGGCATCGTCTTCGGGGTCGGAGCAGAAGACCAGTCTGCCAGGTGACAGCACGCCAGCATATGGGTCAGCGAAATCGGCGCCTTCGTTCCTGCATGGCACGTCTGGACTGCACCGCCACGCCCGGCTAAAAGATATGGCAATTGGAGATCGCCCACTTCCGCCGCGGACCTCGGAATCCTGGTCCGGTCCGCATCAATACCGAGATCGGCGCCATTCCAAGAGGCGCGCAGGCACGTCGAGTGTCTCAAAGGCGCGGGGCGTAGCGCGCGACTCCAAACACGAGGAGAAGCAAGCGCCGCCCCACAAGAAAGCCAAGACGCAGGCGCTCCTCATAAGCCAAAAATTGGATGCAAGTGATGCGTTTAACATCGCCAAATCCCATGCTCCCTCACGCCCCCGCGGGCGCATTCAGGTGGTACGATTTCCCAGCAAAATTCGGGCGGAAATTCTCACCATTCATTGGCTGAAATTCCGCCCCCCAAAATTCACGCACGCAATGAGAAGAGCAAGGGCGCATCAGGAGGCGCGAGGGCGCGGGCCCTTGCGCGCGACCTAGAGCACGAGAAGAAAACGGAAATGGTGTAATCACTAGCCAAGATACGGGCGCAACTCCCAAGTGCGGTGAAGGATGCAGTTACGGAGAGGAAGGACTCCAAAGATCGCGCGCCCTCGACCCGTTTCGCCGTTCGGTCCAAGTCGGTATTGGTCTCGCCTGGGGCGGCTTCGGAGGGTGGATCGGTGGGTTCAGATGATCTCCTTCCCGCTTTATCGCGATCCCGATCCACCCAGAATCGTCGATCCGCTGTCGCAGTTGAAGAGCCGACGTCAGAAGAAGACCAAGTGGCGCACTCAGAGGGTGACATCGATAAGGGGTCGTCGAAACTGGCTGTCGACGCGCCCAAACCAACTTTTCTGCCCGGGACTTCTGTTCGATATCGTCATGCTTTGTCGTGGGCATTGAAGGTTGACGTGGCTCTTCCTCCTTCTGGTCTGGCCACTGCCGACCCTCGAAGGACCCGATCTGTTCTGGCCACTGCCAAGGCGTCGCGTTGAGAAGACCAGGTTGTTAGCCGATGACGGCATATTGTACCCCGGTCTTGATTGCGCTTAGCCGGTCGCGGACCTCAAGGATGCTTTGGTCAAGCTTGACCAGAAGGAACCCTGGCGCAACCAATTTCAAGACCAAGTTTCAGGCCATCCGGCGCTGACCATCGGCCGCCTGTGGGGTGATAGCGAAGGAAGTCCCAGGTAGTCGACCAGATAGCTCGTAATACATGTCATCATTTCTTTTTCACATATCTGATCATCAAATCACTTGAACTAATTTCACCACTTTTTCAGAGTTGCACCAAACACGTTATCATAAACCGTTCCACCCACATCACGAAAAATAATCATCACGTTCGTCACTCCACCACTCCAATTCGTCACAGTTCATCACATTTTCACAACAACTTCAAACCTTCCACATGTTTACACCAGTCGGACTGACCGATGCTATTGCGCGTATTGGTCTTCATGAGTCTGCATCACTGCGAAGCGATTCCGACTGACTCGTTCTCGCTATAATTCTCGTAGCAGTGCTCCACAATTCAGGTCGAGCTCGTCGATCCAAGTTGGTTCGTCATGGTCCTTCCAGCGGACCAGATATTCTAGGTGGGTCCGGCCGACCCGGGTCTTTTTGAATGATCGGACATCTAGGACCTTCTCCACCTCGAATTCTTACCCTTCCAATGGCCTCTCCCAACTGTCCTCCGGCAGCAGAGCTTCATCAAAATCAAATCTATCTGCTTCGTCACCAGACATGGCATTTTAGGCCGATCAGGGAATTCTCGGACCAGCTTCAACTTGGACACATGCACGATTGGAAAGACCTTATAATCCGTGCCGGTCGTGATCAGACGGGCAGCGTTCTAACCGATCAGCTCTGCAACACGGAAAGGACCGTGAAACATGTGATCCAACTTCTTCGCATAGCCCTCCTTGACTCGGTCGAGGTATAGCCATATCCTCGCCCCTGATTTAATACCGTGGGGTCGGACCTGGTCGTTGTTCCGGTCTGCCCGGTCTTGTGTGGCCTGACTCAACTTTTCGTTGACGACTTCTTTTGCATGCTGGTAATGTTTCTGGACCTGCAGGCGCCAACGTCGAGCATCACGATCGCGGGTCCGTGTGCAGCCAATAGGTATCGCTGCTTCAAGAGTGGACCGGGGGTCCCATCCATACGCAAGATAAAAAGGCGTTTCTTCTCGGACCGGATTGGTCGACGAGTTGAGTGCGAATACCAGTCTTTCTGCATACTCGTCCCAGTCACGTTGGTCTGGGTCGGCCACATACATCTTGATCGCCCTTGTTATGGTCTGAACCATGCGTTCCGCCGATTCCGGTCTGCCTGGTCAGGCTTCGACCTGGTCCTTGGGGCAGGTCCCGCAAAGCAGACGTGGCGATACTGGTCTTCATCCGATGACTCCCGGATGGATTGACTGCCACTTTCTCCTTCCGATCCCGTGCTGTTTTCAGTCACGATCGCCTTGACTGCCCGGGTCGGTCTGGTCCAGGGTCTCTTGACCGGATAGGTTTGGGTCTGGGTCTTGGATCGGTAGCGACCTGATCCACCAGCGCTCTTCTCTCTCATGCTACGCGACTGCTGTAGCGTCCGCAGAGTCTGTTCAACTTCACCCGCATCCTTAAGACGCAGCAGAGTAAGCTGGTCCGCCAGTTCTTGATCGTCAAGGGTACTAATGTAGTGACCCACATGTTCCAAGGCGGCACCATTCGGCGGGTTGTTCTCCTTAATTGTTATACCAGCGCAAAGTGCATCCACGTTCAACCGATGCAAATACTCGATCGGTGTCTCGTCGCCCCGCTTCTGCATATGGTGATACTTGCGGGCACACAAAAATCCCTAGTTGCAGTATTGCCCTTCAAACTCTGCACATAGCAGGTCCCAGTCAGACCAGACATCCCGACTCAACTGTTGGATCCAGTTGGCAGCCGGTCCTTTTAACAGATCCCGGAAGATCAAACATGTTTCACTTTTCGGGGTCTGGTCCCGAAAGAACGCAGACTTGACCCGACCGAACCAAGACCGGGCCTGGTCTTCATCAGCATCCTTGCCGGTGAAGTCCTTGATGTCGGTCGTCGCGGACATACGGATGCGCGGAATCGCGGCAGATTCAAAGTCGTAAGCAGTAGTGGAGGATAGGTTAGCCTTTCGCGGCTTGCCAGCGCCCGTACCGTCTGACCCACAGTGGTCGTCAAGAGCGCCGACCGACTCCATGTCACAGTCACTTGTCTTGCTTGGTCTACGCGGTCTGGCTGGTTGCGGCTTGCGCTTCCCTTTGCCGACTTGCTTATCACTTCGAGTAGGCTTATCCATAGATGTTACCGATTCCATATCCACATCCCGGCAAACATTGACACTTTGACGGGTAGACCGGTCTTGGACATGTGGGCACATAGGTGGTATAACCCGTTCTTCCATGAAACGTTCCATCATCGTCACAAACATGTCTTGGACGTTAGCCGGAGTCATGGGCAACGTGTTGATACCCTCCTTTTGCGGAACTGAGGCCTGTGGGGGCTGCTGGAGCCCCGACTGGTAAGCAGCCCTTTGCTGCCGCGTGTCCCTTTTTTGTTCAGGATGGGAATGGTCCACCCCCACGGTCATCCGATCGACACCGGTCTCCAACTCTGATGAGCTGTTCGAGGCCGGTGGAGATTGATAAACCGATTCGTCATCAGAACCAATGTTGACAAGCGCTGTGGAGGCTTCAGCGACCTTCACTGCTGCGGTGGGAGTTGGGCGGCGAACCGCCCCCACCAGTGGGACCAAATAGTCGTGGAAGGTCGACATCGACGATTTCAGCCTCCAAGTCTCAAATTCTAATAGTTTTTGGGCATCGGCGGGGTTCTGCATTTTAATGCCAACCTCCGCCAACATCGCCACCAAGTTTTTCACCAACAGTAATGGGCGATCACTCTGGACCGGCTCGGTAGTGGGACCGAGAAGACGGTCGGGGATCTGAAGGTCCAACACCCGAAAGACCACGTCAAAACAAACAAATCGTTTCAGCTCAAAAATGTAGTACATCTTGTTTAGGTCTTCTTCAGTGATGCCTCCATCTCCGACCTGCGACTTTTCTTCGAGGTCGTCTTCGTCGGCCGGCATTCCCAACCCTTTCTTGGGAATCTTGGGTAGCGTGGGGACCTTGGGGAGGTTGGTCGGATCGTTCTGATCAGCTTCCAAGTATTTTTTGTCTTTTGATTTTCCATCAACTTTTTTATGCACATACATAGGGTCAGGACCAAGGTCCTGATCCTTTCCGGGACTATAGCATGACTTGCTATAGTCCCGATCGGCTCCGGTGGGAGCCTTTTGGGGAGGAAAAAAATTATTAATCCCGATCTGGTCCTCCACCAGGCCAGACCGGACATCGCCATCTTTATCGAGAACGAAGACGAAAGGTGACAGCCTTTCCTTACGCCCTCTCCAGAACGATTCCAAATTCAAATCTTCAAATTCAATCTTTGATGACAACTCGCGGTGATATCCACGATCACCTAGTGATCCGGGCACGCGCACCATTGTGGTGGGGTCAAGTTCGAAATCGAATACATTTGTATCGACAACCTGACCACCACCATCGTGCCCAGGCTTCCAACTTACGGGGGGTACCCCGCGGACCTCCACTCGAAATCTGGTCCGATCGTCCGCTGCTGGCAGACGACCGGTCATCATCCAAAGACACTTGGTCCGATTCACTTAAGTTCATCTCACCTTGTGTACCCGATGGAATGGGCTAGTTACACACTCGGTGGATCGGGATCGCAGATCGATCTGATTCTGTCTTGAATATCGGAGACTGTGCTGGCTAGGTGTACCTAGGGCGGAACTCTTCACCCCAGGTACGTACAGACCAGAAACACTTCCAAAAGATAAATTACAATAGGTCGATCGTCCAAAAGATCTAGACCTGACCAACACGAAATAATAGAGGGTAGACCAATCAACCGGTCTATCCCCTGACCAATATGAGAGAAGACCAAAATCGGTCTAAACTCCAACCAATGTTATAGTAAACCAATATGTCCACGTAAAGACCCAATATGCCCGTGAAATTCCACAAACGATATCTCCACCTAAAGACCAATCCAGTGAATAGCACGTTCCAAACGTGCTTGACTTAAACTTGAGGAAGTCGACCAATGCGTGCTCCCGTCGAGGGACTTCCGGCTGGCCAAATGCGCGTGTGGCGCGTCCAGACCGGGTATAATGAGCTAGAGGGGATTACTCGACCCTCTGCTCCCAAACAATCCGCGGCGAGCGGAGGCGACTGATGCACATAGCAAAGGTTTAAACGACCTCCTGTTGGGGTGTTAGCCCGAAGGCAAAAACAAAAGATTCCAAACGACTTCTTCTCTTTTAGGCAAATCCACAACTCAAACCAATACTACCTCCCTACGGTCCCAATATGTACCCACATGAAAATATGTAAAATACCCAATGTCAGGTGACTCATCAAAACTTGCGTTCTAGACACTCCTTGAATATGATAGGCTAAAAAGCCCCCCTTGTTTAGACCAATCCGAAATTCAACCAGCTGCCTGGACCAAAAGTGACCAAATTTGTGGTACACTTCACCACATTTACGCTAACCGCACCTGTGGTAAAGCGTACCGCACAATTAGTACGTAATTAGGGGCATAATTATAGGCACCCCTATAGGCGTAGCTGTGGTAGAGGGTACCACAAATTTTGTCGGTACCATAGTCGGTACAAAAGGTGGTACGATAGTGGGCACCACAGTCGGTACTACAGTTGGTACCCAGACGGTACAACTGTTAACACAACGGTGGCGGACAGGGACGAGGCGTGGATAGGACGTCTCAGACGATGCGACAACTGGCAAGGTTACCTGACGGTAAACCGAAGGTAAGCGGGTGAATGGTCGACAAAATGCGTAGGAATGGGTAGTTCTGATTGGTTGATATTAGGTTTTTGGTAGATATTAGGAAATAAGCAATAATACAGTTCTCCTTTTGCGTACGATCGCGCCGATTGTTTACAGGGACGGCAACTTAGGGCCTCCCTTCCTACACTAAATACCTCTACGTCCCGGGCGGGATCACTTAGTGGATTTTTGGCCCACCGATAGGCGTAGAGCGTGAGAACTCACCCGCAACTCCGCCCGCTGTGCCAGCGGTTCTTCTTTCAAAGGTTTTTTTGTTCTCGGGAACGTGATCGAGCAGTGCGCTCTCACCTCTTCCCTTATTGGTCCACGTTTTGGCCCCTAGTGTTCGGCTACTTTAAGCGCCCCACGGGAACACTAGGCGGATTTTTAGGGGTAATTGTAACGGGGTTACATTCGATTTACATTTAGTGTTGGTGTACATGAGTACAGTACGGTTTAGGTCATTATTGACCGGTTTGAAAGGTTTCGAACCTTTTGTTTTTTTAACCAATGAGGGCATGAGCCCTTGGGTGGTGGTGTATCAGCCATCCACGTGTCGGTACACAGGTGTGTACATTACATTTTAGCTAGGTACGAATTGGGTATATTCTACTTAGTATTACATATAGTTTTACATTAGTTTAAATTAATTTAGGCTAACTACATATTCAATTTATTCAGTTTACATTTCACTCTAAAGTGCAGACGCGCGACCTCGATCGGTCGCGCGTGGAGTGAGTGTCGTAGGTAAGAGGGAGCCCTCCCTTTACTTACACCCCGTAAAGGGAACACAGCCGTTAAGGCTAAGTAGTAAACCAACCCGGGAATCTTGGCCCCGGGTAGGAGCGCTCTCCTACTAAGCCCTTTATAAGGGCGTATCGGCTAAGTAGCGCGAACGCCGCTTTAAGGAATAGTCTTCCTCTGTGCGCTAGCCGCACCGTGCGTATACCCACCGGATACATTTTGGTAGCACTTGTAGTCAATCCAACACCTGTGTTGGTAGACTAAGGCATCCTCTGCAAAGGATGAATCAAGAGGATTGGGGTAAGCTAACCCCCGTCCAACAAGAAGACTTTAAAAGGCTGTTATCCATCTTGGGTGATGATGGTATGCAGCTCCTAGTGGAGCAGGGCCTTGAGGCCGTGCGTGAGAAGGTTAACGCCCTCATTGCCCATGAGGCGAATTTTCGCGGAAGTCATTCCATGTCTACGGGGGTGCGCCCTCCGTTATCCTTTAAGATAAAGGAATTCACCGGTGAAAAAGGTGATAACCTTTATGTGTGGCTTCGAGAGGTCGAAACGGCCTTCGCCACAGCGAATGTGATCGAGGATCACTTGCATGTGGGACTTGCACTGACCCATCTCACGGGCAAAGCCCGTACATGGGCGTTTACGTGTCCGGATTCGGTCACGAACGTGTTCCCGACCTGGGAAGTCCTTAAGAGAAAGCTTATGGACATGTACGCTACGCCTGATCTGGTTTTCCAGAATCAGCTGGCGTTTTTGAGGTGCCGTCAGGGTACTAAGGACTTGGAGACATACATCCAAGAACTGAAGCCCTGTTGGCAGGGATGTACGCGAAAGCGTATTCGGACGATGTGTCCATTCCCGTCTTCACGGGAGGCCTGAAAGAAGGGAAAAAGCACGTTAGGAGATCTTCCGATGCCGACCCCAATCCCTGGGGGAGGCGTTTAAGATGGCGTTTAACGCCGAAAGGAACTTCCGTTCCTCAAAGGTGGGTCATGAACCCATGGACCTTAGTCAGGTCGAAGCGGAGGAGAAACCTTCCGCTAAGAGTCACTCTGACTCCTTCTCGCAGAGCTTCGAGGCGGAGCTCTTAGCTATGTTGCAGCGGCATGGGCCGCTAAGATGCTTCCTGTGTGGAAGTGCGGATCATCTGCGGAACAGATGTCCGAAAAATCCCCAGCGAGACTCTCGCTATAAGGGGCCGAGGGAGGGTAGAAGGCCCTCTCTCAAGCCGTCGGGAAACGACGGCTCCCAGTAGGTGCGGGGCGCCCTACTGAGGGATCCCTCAGTGCTGTTAATCCCGGGTAGGGACCGACAGCACAAAGCCCCGAGGGAAACGGTGCTTTCTAGCACCGAGTTGGTGTACCATCCAGGGTTGCTGGTCTTCCTTGAGGACGTGAAAGGCTTTGATAAGCCTTGGAGAGTCTTGATAGACTCTGAAGCGTCTGACAACTATGTCAGACGGGATTCTGTAGAGAAGAGTCGGCTGTATGACGAGGCCCTAGAGGCATGTTCTCGTGACGTTGTCACGGTCCGTCTTGCGACGGGCGTACAGGTTTCTGTACCCAAGGTCTCGATTGACCTTAAGCTGAAGTTTGCAGACCTCTACAGCTTAGAACGTTGCCTAGTCTTGGATTTGGACTCGAGGTATGACCTCATTCTGGGCATGAAGTGGCTGGAACGCCACGAGCCATGGATAGACTGGAAGTCTAAGTTCATTGGCTCAACGCACCCGCGGTCGGGTGAAGCATTGGGGAGTCATGAACGCACCTTTGCTCGATCGCAAAAGCGATTCTGGCGTGAGATGCCATAGATTGGGATGTCTGAAATGATCATTCCCAATGGCGTTAAGGAAGAGTTCCTTAAAGAGGGGGATTCGGCGGTTAGTCCCCACGCCGTGAATGGCGAGACTGGTGAGTTGCCAGTGGCAGAGGTGGATTCATCTGAGGTAACTCCAGTGGTAGTGGTAGAGGCCCCTGTGGTTAAGCGCGAGTCGCTTCCAAGCGAAGAGACCCGAAGTTTATCTCTTTCGCACGTCGGAAAGGATTCCGACTACGCCGTTATAGGTGAGTCCAGCGAGTCACCGGTGGTAGAGGTAGATACCTCTGTGGATAGGCGCGTGGCGCTTCCAATAGATGGGGCAATTGACTCCCCCCATCTGGGTCTCGGGATGAGTCCCGAGGCCATTAGTCAGCAGTCCTATCGGATGCTGAATAGTGTGACAGGTATTGTCACAGAAGGCGTAAGCTTGGAACGGTTGCCTGGGGTAGGCGAACTGTTATCGTTGGAGGAGATGTCCTTCAACGAGTTTGAAACTGATTTGAAAGCAGATGAAATTGACGAGGTCGTCGCGTTGCGTCCGGAAGAGGGGTTGAACTCCTCATCCACGATGGACGAGTCAGTTTTTGGTGCAAACCAAGCAGGCATTGAATGCCCGAAGCGGCCTCAAGATCCTCGCGGATCCTGAGGACCCTTACCATTACTTATTAAATGAATTTGGAGATGTCATTAGTGACAACCCACCGATGGGGTTACCACCGGATCGGGGAGTCTGACATGAAATTGATTTGGTTCCTGGAACCAAATACTGCGTCACTAGGCAGTGGCCTCTCCCCAAGGAGCAATGCGACGTCATCGACGCATTCTTCAAGGGAAAGAAGATGCAGGGATGGTACGGGAAAGCAAGTCTCCCCATTCTTCTCCCACTTTTTGTGTTCGTAAACCGAACGGAAAGTGGCGCATCGTGCATGCGTACAACAAGCTGAATGCAGATACTGTACCCATGAAGACTCCGATTCCTCGGAAGGATGTCCTCCAGAATAATATGGCAGGCTGTACTGTATAAAGTGCCTTAGATCTGGTGGACGGGTATTATCAGGTTCTCATGCGAGCTTCCGATATTCTGCTTACAGCGGCAGAACGCCTAGCGGCATGCTGTGGGAGTGGCTTGTTATGCCACAAGGGCTTTCAAATGCACCAGCGACTTTCAATCGCTTGGTGACTCAACTCTTCCTCCCTCATAGGAAGTACGCTCAGACGTACTTCGACGATATATTCGTTCATAGGCGTGCGGAAGGCGAGTCGTCTGATGTTCAGACGCATCTGATACACCTTCTAGCGGTGCTCGAATGTATGTGGAAGAATAAGTTATATGCAAACGCATCCAAGTGTATCTTTGGTGCTGAGGAAATTCCTTTCCTCGGATGCTTCATCGGTAAGGATGGAGTGTGGGCGGATCCCGCGAAGGTGAAAGCCATTGTGGAGTGTCCTTCGCCTGTAAATCTTAGAGATTTACGGAAGTGGCTTGGATTAGCCAACTATCTCCACAAGTACAGTGAGAACTACGCTGAAATGGCGAAGCCATTGACCGATCTTCTTAAAAAGGACGTGGATTGGTGTTGGGAAACCAAACACCAAAACGCTTTTGAAGCGTTTAAGGGGAGCTTGTTAAAAGCTCCCGTTCTCGCTCTCCCATACCCTGGGAAACCATTTAGTGTCGTCTGCGACGCCTCCGATTTCGCAATCGGATGTGCTTTGTTACAAGCAGACGATGCAGGAAGGGAACGCGTAATTGCGTTTGGGTCGAGGCAGATTAAAGCTGCGGAACGGAATTATCCCGTTCATGACA
>CM047580.1:41922089-41978618 GCA_026184515.1 Peronosclerospora sorghi | reverse complement strand
TGCTATGCGTGATCAATCAGTGATGCACGATCAACCTAGTGAGTCTCGATCTGGCAAACGAAGTGAACCAAGTGCGGTTGATCAAGGGGTAACGAAGAAGTGCAGTCATTTTGGATCGATCAAGCACGAAAATTTACGTTGCTGGAAGCGCCTTACCTGTCTGAAGTGTGGCAAGAAGGGTCACCCGACTGATCCCTGTTTGTATGTCTGCCGAGCATGTGGCGAAATTCATGATACGGGAAAGTTCCCTATGGGGGAATTTTACAATCGCATTCTCCAGTGGCACAACCCTACCAAGCATGCCGGAATGTTGCCCAAGGAAGCAGAGGACATGTTAAACTAGGACGCTCGCCAGGTTTGAATCTGGTACAAGACGAGCGTTCTAGTTTGTGTATGTTTGCATATGTGAATAAGAAGAGGGCAGATCAAGCAGAAGAAAGAGATAATGAAAAATGTGATCAGCATGATTTACCACGTTTAGCTAATTTCCGTATTGATGAGTTTTCTCGGTCCCCATTGATCATGGAAGTTGATTTACTTCTGGGAGAATCACGTGGATATTGGAAGTACCACTCGCCCAAGAAATGGTTTAAACAATCAAGGCGAGCGGCAAAATCAATAACGAACGTGCCACGTTGCTATTTGATTCTGGTGCCGAAGTGTCGATCATCGACTCAACCTTTGCTCGTAAGGTGGGTCTTCAGATCGACACGAGCCAAACACAATAATGTGTTGGTATCGGAGAAAGTGCGTACCTCACAGAAGGGCGTACAAAGATCAAGGTGACGTTATCGGGCTCTTTGGTTTATTACTTCCATGCATGGGTGGGAAAACTCGTTGGTCAAGATGCTATATTGGGAATCGATTTTATGATCCCAGCTGGTGTTAGCTTGGACGTTGCCCACGGCGCACTAAGTTTTCCTGATGAAGTGATCATCCCATTGGAAGGGCGTTGGCTGGTTGTATGGATCAAGAGAAAACTATATGAAACTTGATCAGTATGAGCAGATCCCGGTAGGTCGATCTGCTGAAGTTCGTATTCTTGATCAACGATCTCGAAAATTGTGGACAACCCGCGGAAATAATTGGGTCCCCACTGTGACTAGGGGTGTGGATAATCTACGGTATTTGCGCATTACGAACGTTGCTGATCATCCGATCATCCTACAAGACGATACGATCTTAAGTGTCTGGATGAATAAAGACGACGTGCCCCGTCGCCCTGGATTTATTTCGGTTGGGTCTAATCGTTATAAGTAGTGGCAAAATCTTGCGTATCAAGCTTATACCGATTCTATTCATGACGATCAAGAAAGTGTCGATCAAGGTCCCTTGGTCGAGAAAAAGGAGTATCCTATTCCTCAAGGATTTTTGGTACGACCTGCGGACTCGATCACGGCATCTGTGGCATTATTAACCGGAAGATCGCAGAAGGTGCAAGAAGTACAAAGAAGTGCGATCAGGAGCCGAGTGTGAAGGGTACGACCCTTGATCACGAAGTTGAAAGATCTGTTGCAAGAGATGAGCCTGATCGAGATGTGCACGATAACCCCGTCTCAGTCGATCATAGTGAATTTGGTGTGATTCCTACCGATGATCAAGTGTGCTACCATGAAGGTGGAGATTCGTTCGTGGAAGAGCTGGAGAAAAAGCTTGCCACGCTGCCTGAGGTGTCTGCAAGTACCGAAGCAGTGATCAATGATGATCAGCAAGTTGGTGATCCATTGATCAACACAGCGGAAGAAATTGATCAGCTTCGTGATATAATCTGGGCGAAGAAACATCTGCTGATCGGGAAAGGAAAAGCGTTACCTCCTGCTGAACGTGGAGTTGTCTGTGACATTTACATAGGCAATGCACGCCTGATCACTCAAAAGTGTCGGAAGGTCGCTCCACAATTTTGCGAGAAGTTATCGGCCTTGATCAAGGGGCTGTTGGCAACGAAGATCATCCAACCATCTACTTCACCCTGGTCATCACCTATAATGATCATCGTGAAGAATAATGGGGTTAATATTCGATTATGTATCGATTATCGCGCGATGAATCAACTCACACGCTTGGTGGTGTACCCAATGCCTCTGATCTCTGATCTGCTCGAAGATTAGGATAAAGCGTTGTGGTTTTGCTCTTTTGATATGGCAAGTGGTTTTTGGGTCGTGTCTATGACCGATACAGCACGTCCGATTTCGGCTTTTGTTACCCCGTTTGGATTTTTTGAATGGAATCGGATGCCCTTTGGCCTAAAGAATGCTCCGAAGATCTATCATCGGTTAATCGATAATGCATTGCATGTGTATCTCAAGGTTAAGGACGGTGCTGATGAGGCAACTGATGTATTTACTGCGGGAGAGCCTGATCAAACACAAGGCCCGTCTGTGTTACAACGACGATCATATATCGATGATATCTTGATCCCTGCACCTACATGGACGACCTTGTGTGATAAAGTGCGAAATCTATTTCAAAAGGTGCGATCAGTGGAACTAGTCGATCAGCGTGGCTAAATCGTACTGGGGGCGGAGTTAAGTACCTTATTTAGGACATCAAATCTCTGGCCGCGGTTTGGAAACAAATCCGAAAAATTTGGATAATCTGATAAATTTGCGTTTTCCTGGTACTTTGCGTGCTATGCAATCGTTTTTGGGGAGTATGAATTACTACCGTCGATTTATTGAAGACTTCGCGATCTATGCTGCTGTAATCTTTGAGTTACGAGAAACGGACTATCAAGAATTAAAGGGTCGATCATCGATCAAGGAGAATCCGGATCGCGAAGATGATCGATTGATCAGGGCGCGAGTGGCATTCAGTATGCTGAAAGCGAAGATCGCGTCAGCCCCAACCCTACGACATTTCGACCAAGCCAAAACGCCGGTGATCGTGGTTTATGCTAGAAAGTGGGCAGTGTCTGCCGCGTTAGTCCAAGAGCATGATCAAGTATATTTCCCCGTCGCATTTTCTACCCGGACACTGAAGAACGGTGAGCTGAATTACAGCCCCGTTGAAAAATGAGTGTTGGCCCTTCTACGGGTTCTATACGTCTACTTTACGATGCTGGTCGGAAAGGCGATCGATGTCCTGTCACGTCGGTCTACGTTGAAGTGGTTGTTAACATCCCACGGGATAGACGGAGGATTGGGGAATGGGCTGTGATCTTATCACAATGGACCTGGAGATCAAGACACGTGTGCATGGAGAAGAGGAGGTACTAGAGGCGTTAGCCGCAAGTATCACCCCTCGCACCGAAATTGATGAAGATCTGATCGCGATTGCACCGAAAAAGCAGCCTCGGCAGATGCTTGAAGTCCCACCTCTCACTTTTGAGAAAGGCGAAGATCTATACGTGATCAGTTTCGATGGATCTGCTAGTGTTAAGCGATGTGTTGGTGCGTTTGGTGCTATTGTGTGGAAATTGCCGGATTGGAAGATCATGAGCGCGGTTTCTGATCATCCACCTAACATCACGGTGAATGAAGCGGAGTATCATGGTTTGGCTCTAAGTTTGGATCTACTGTCGCTATATCCCAAAGGAAGGGTGATTGTCTGTGTGGATACTCGAATTTGGTGATCAGGTAAATGCGTGGTGAAATAGAGTGCAAAGCACCGGGGCTGCAAGTATTGCAGCAGCGTGCATTAAAGAACCTTCGCGAATGGCCTGATCACGATCTTATGCACTTAAAAAGGGAGTGGAACAACAGTGCCGATCCCATCACCAGTTCAGCCATGCCGGATGGAACACCGTATGAAATCGTCAACGATCATCAACTGGACGAATTAGTTGATCTCAACCGATTGTCTGATGTGATAACCTGGAAGGATGATCACACTGTCCCGCAAGTGCTGGTGACGACGTGATCACTTCATCTTCGATCAAAGAAGCCGTCAACGTGGCTCGAAGTATCCATAGAAGGATTAAGGGCGGAACGTGTTAAAAAGGCGCAAGACGAAGAGAAGTGGATTGGTGATTTGCGGAATTACTTTCATGGTAACGTTTCACAATTGAGCGCAGAAGAGGTTAAAGACTGTGCGAAAATCGCCGACAACTATGATGTCGATGATCGATGGTTGTTGATCTCCTGTGTAAATATGGCTAAAGGAAAAGCCAGCTGGGATCAAGATGATAGAGATGATAGACACTCTTTGATCAAGCTGTTCTTTCCTGAGGACCTACATGCGGATGTCTTCCACAATTATCATGCGAGTTTGGAAGGAGGACACCAGGGTTTAGGGCGTACATATCAGCGGATCAGACGACATTTTCATTGCCGTGGTTTATTTCGCAGCGTGCAACGATTTGTTGGGCAATGCGTATATTTTGAGACGGGGAAGGTCCAGCCTACGATCAAGTATATGTCGCCGGGAATCTTGAAGCTACGTACCCATTTCAACTGATAGCTATGGATCATATCCCGTCGTTGCCCCGATCACCTGATGGGCATACGGAACTGCTGATATGGACTGATCTGTTCACGTGTATAGTGATCGCGAAAGCGTGATCATCTCGGACAGCTCATAAAGTCCCCAAGAATTATGAAGAATGTGTATTTTGTCGATTTGGAGATAGCGGGGTGATCAGGCATGATCGAGAACCCAGTTTTATGTACGAAGTATTTAGTGCGTTCAACAAGATCTTGGGACACCGTCAGAGTGCCACTATGGCGTACCGTCCACAGGAGAATGGCAAGGTGGAAAGAAAGGTGCAGACAATCACACGGGTGATCAAGATGTATGTATCAGATGTCGGTCAGAAGGATAGGAGCTCGTATGCGGAACGACTGGTATTTGAACTAAATTTTCCCCCTGATCTGATACGTGGAGATACACCATTTTACTTAGCATATGGGTGGTATCCACGATCATCGTTGGAATCAACGCTGCAACTTGGTGGAATTCGGCGTAAAGATCGTGATGCCCGTCGGTGGAGATATAGGCTGCAGAAAGACTACCGTTACGTCCGTGATCAAGTGAGTGCTCGATTTCATCAAGTAATGGCTAATCGAGCTGAAAGGAATAATGATCAAGTGTTCCGCACAAGATCGAGGCCGGATAGAGGGTTTGGTTATAACTAGATCGGGTGAAAGAAGGTCTCGCGAAGAAACTGGCGCATATGTGGCATGTACCTTTCAGAGTCGATGAGGTGATCGGTGATCATGCTGCAATATTGATTACAGCCGGCACCAACTATCGCATATTTCGAGTGGTACATCTGTCCAAGTTGAAATTGGTCAAAGAATTTCTAGATCGACCTACCACTGTGCTAGCAGCTGGGGTAGAAGATCGTTTCGATTTCGATGAATCGTTACTACCTGAGGACAGCTGGGAAAGGACCCTAGAGCCGGTCGAATTTGAAGTTGATCGCATCACCGATGTCAGATCTGGTCGAAAGACTAAATATGGAAGAACGTTACGCGAATATCGAGTCTACTGGAAGGGTTATGAAGATCCGTCATGGGTATACGAGTAAGATCTGAATTGCGATGCTCTGATCAAGGACTTTGAAAGGAAGATGATTAACAGACATCGGTTCGACGTGATGCAAGTGGACGAAGAGTCCAACTAGCGCATGATCGACGAAGTGACTATGAAATTATGACTGACGAACCCTCGATTGGAGAAGATCGATTGATGAACTTACGATTAATGGAGAAGTGACTATTGACTTGAAGAGGTGAATTTACGAGGGATATTGCGAGATATGGTGATGGAACAACGGCAGATCAGACGATGGAAGATCGATTTATGTGTATGCTTGAAAAGTGACGAAGCAACAATTGGAATTGGTACGATCAAGAATGTTTATTGATTGAGGAAGAAGTGATCAACTAGCTAGCCTGGTCCATAAAACTTACGGCGAAGACGAGGGATGTTACGGACAGGATGATCATCAAGGGAAAGACGATACTGGACCCACCAAGGTTCATCAGCGTCGAGTTCACTTAGCGCATCCTGTAAGGCCCGAGGTGGTGGATATGATAGGTAACCGGGTACCATGATCCATCGTCAGCTGGAGCATACTTCAGGGGGCGGTTCCGGGCGCAGTGCGAGATCGATGGGTCCAAGAAAATGTCGAGATCACACTTCATGTCGATTATACCCTGCAACACGAACTTGACCAGCTTCTTCCACAATGCCCCGGCGAGACTCCTACGCTGAAGTCGACCTTGGTATTACTCACGAAAGAAGGCGGTGCGCTCCCTGAGGTCCCGATCTATTGGGAGATGATGCGTCGACTCCCAGATCGCTTGCGCACGATGGTCCAGGAACGTCTGGTACCTCGCTTTGAAGTCAGCAAACCAGACGACCGAGCGGAAAGAGATGTGTGGAAGCGTCTGTTTGAAGAACTCCCAGGGGCGTCGCGGATATAGCAGCTCCACTTCCGACTGGGTGATCAGGTGATTACACCACAGATCAGTCGAAGGGGTGTCTATGGCAGCTGGAAACAACCATCCCATGGGGCGTGTCAAATAATCACAGACCACGCGTACTGAGATGTTGCCCAGGTCAAATTATATGGAGTCCACGGCAAGATGTCCGCATCTTGTGCACCATCAGGCACCAAGATAAGCGACTTGTATGAGCCCGTGCGAGGAAGAGAAACCCAGCAGAGTCTTGATCGAGCGAACCTTCGCTCTCGAGCTCGCTGATCGTGGTGCTGGATAGAATCTGCGTGGTGATCGATGCAGAAGAACCGCCTTGATTGTCATTCGGCTGATCGGGACTCAACGAACGATTGTCATCCGACTTCCCCTCTGGAGTAGGAGGAACTTGACGTTGCCTCTTGGACCGAGATGTGGACCGCGAACGCTAAGCTCGTCTCTTGAGCAAAGAGGTGGGCCGAATGAAGGAATCTTTTTGGCGAATCACACTGAGGATCAGCAGTCGATCTTGCGGCCTGATCGGAATCTGCACCAAGGGTGCCTGCAATTGGGACGATCTGCATCTGTAGCGCCGCACCAGCCAACACGGATTGAATGTGTGAGTAGTGCGAACGAAATTGCGTAGCTTTGTCTTGAGCACGTTGCAACTCGTCACGCAGTGCGTCACGATCTGCGGATGCTGAATGAAGATCACGTAGCTGGGAAGATTGGTGACTGAGGCGGCGCCGTGCCGCCGAAAGTTCCGTATGCAACTTGGAATTCTGAGCTCGTAGATTCTCCAGCTCCGCCTTGCTGGTCGACACCCTATCGAGGCGCGCATTTAGCTCATCAACCTGGGCTAGGGCAGCGACTAATTCCTCTATCTTGAAAAGATTGGTTTCATTCTCCGCCCGGATGCGATCACGTTGGCTCTTGCGTTTTTCGGCCTTGGAGGTGATCTTGATCACCCTCTCGATCAAGCGTTTGTTCATGGAGATGGCCCGATCATGCTCTTTTTGCAGCATGTCAAAGCGTCGTCGGAGTTCATCAAGAATCTTTTGATCTGGGGAGCCTCAAGGCGCGAGATCTCTTGCGTCGTATCAGCATGGTCTCCTCCTGGACCGATAGCAGATAACGAGCTCGATCACGATCACCCACCAGATCGCGGATCTGGGCGCGTTGGTCTTATAAGGTTGCCTCGGCAGTCTTCAGTCTGGCTTGGAGATCGTTGACCGTCGCACGGACATGATCGCGTAAGGGCACAATTTGTTCCTGGAACCATTTAATCTGCTCCTCTCGATCAGCAAGTTTCCGGACAGCGCGTGCGCATGACTTCCTAGCATCGTGACGGAGTCCTCGAGCACCGATAGCAAGTTAGCCAACACGACGATCTTGTCCTCTCGCGTGCGGAGCGCCTCTTGCTGTGTTCATGCGTGATTGATCACAGCAATCAGCTTATCGGCCTTGGACCGATCGAAGGAGGAGCTACCATCCGTGATCGACTGCACGATCAGCCTGTCGAAAATTTGGAAATGGTTGATCACGACAACCAGATCGACGGGGACCTGATCGCAGAGTGGTAACGACATGATCGAAGGTGACCCGATCTATGGGAAAAAGGGCTGATCATTTCGTGGAAACGACATAATCGATGATGTCATGATTGATGGGTGATGGCTAACGGCATGATCATTGATGTCATGATTGATGAGTGGTAACGTTATGACCGACGATGTCATGATCAATGGGTGACAACGGCATGATCGACCCCGACCCAACCGCTGTACGGCTGGGACGAGGCTCAGGGGCAGCTGAGGGGAAGCGTACCGTGGATTTTGTGGCCAACTGTCGCGGACATGGAGGGTCCATCATCAGACGTTACACAAGGTATGAGTACACGATGGCAAGCGACAGGCGCATGAGATATCAGGTTGTTTGGTTGATGGAGCACATCAGGATGGGTAGCTCTGATTGGTTGATATTAGGTAATTGGTTGATTTTAGGATATAAGCAATAGTAAAGTTTTCCTTTTGCGTCCGATCAGAGAGATCGTAGATTGGGACGGCGTGATCACCTCGCTCTTCCCTCTCTTTTTCATACACACCCTTACACGTCCCGGGCGGGAGCACGTAGTGCACTTTTTGGCCCACCGGCAGACGTAAGGTTCTAAGAACTCACCCCCAACTGCACCCGCTGTGTCAGCGGCTTCATTTGGAAAGGTTATTGGGAACGTGATGGATCCGAGTGCTCTCACCTCTTTCCCCATTGGTTTGCATCTGTCTCCTAGAAGTTCGGCTGCTTTAAGCCCCCCTTGGGAACTCTAGGTAGATTTCTGCAAAATCCGTCGACCTGCACATAGACAGTGCAGATCGACCCCCTACTCTTAGGTCTAAGCTAGGAATACATAGTATATTGGGTATTCCGTTAGCGTATAGGCTTAAGAGGCTCGGCGATCAAGTGTTGAAGACTTCCGCCACGTGATCAAGTACCCCTTCGCTGATTACCACTAGATCAACACCGTCGATCTTCGATCATCAACCCGCAATCTCGCCAATTCGTACAAGATCAACGAGATCTATCTACGACCTGTGATCAACTAGATCGATCTGCGATCTGCGATCATCGATCATCGATCTCGATCAGTGATCATCAAAATATCGTCGATTCAGAGGCAAGATCAACTAGATCGATCTGCGATCTTCGATAATCGATCATCAATCTTGATCTTCGATCATCGATCATCAATCTTGATCATCGACTGCGATCCCTGATCTCCAGTTTATCCCCGCGACCTCAAGCCAGCAATTTTTGGCACCTGATCGACACCCGTCGATCTGATACGAATTCACCTTGATCTTCATCGGAGTTGCACCGATCTACGTCCCAGTAGTCCGGGCGCTGTGGGAACGCCTGACGAACCTCAAAAATTTTTATCAGCCACTCCACCACATTTGTAGCATTTCTGTTTCCGTTATTTCTTAATTAATCCTGTATTTTGCATGTTGCAAAATAGGATACGCATGAATTTATCAACTTTTGATTCAACATCCTTCTTACTCACTGTACAATAAATCCTTCCAAAAATTGACTTCCGTTCTGAAGAGAAAATTTATCTACTATCGACATCTCTCTCGTAAATGCGCTTTCGTGTTCTCGTGTTATATCGATGCATTTTGGTATTTCTCCCATTTAGACTCTTTTGGACAACTATCGAAGGAACTCAGTCGTTTCGTCAAGTCGGATGTCTATCCTAATCCTTTTTTTCGTATTAAATCCGCCTCATTACTCTCGTACAGTTCCTGATGGGTTAAAAGATGTACCCGATGTTGTCTTTTCATTCAATGCAATTAATTGCGTCTTGCTTGATATGTTTGACACGGTTTGATGTATTGTACGCTGTCCGGAAAGTTTTTCTCATGTCGAAGTCACTATCCTAGTTCAGCCGTTAACTCCATTTAAAGTGGTTCTTGTCGTGTAGACTTATATGAGTAATGTGCTCTACTAATGTGGTAAAGCGTACCGAAAAATTGGTACGTAATAAGGGGCATAATTATAGGCACCCCTATAGGCGTAGCTGTGGTAGAGGGTACCACAAATTTTGTCGGTACCATAGTCGGTACAAATGGTGGTACGATAGTGGGCACCACAGTCGGTACTACAGTTGGTACCCAGACGGTACAACTGTTGACACAACGGTGGAGGACAGGGACGAGGCGTGGATAGGACGTCTCAGACGATGCGACAACTGGCAAGGTTACCTGACGGTAACCCGAAGGTAAGAGGGTGAATGGTCGACAAAATGCGTAGGAATGGGTAGTTCTGATTGGTTGATATTAGGTTTTTGGTAGATATTAGGAAATAAGCAATAATACAGTTCTCCTTTTGCGTACGATCGCGCCGATCGTTTACAGGGACGGCAACTTAGGGCCTCCTTTCCTACACCAAATACCGCTACGTCCCGGGCGGGAGCGCTTAGTGCATTTTTGGCCCACCGGTAGGCGTAGAGCGTGAGAACTCACCCGCAACTCCGCCCGCTGTGCCAGCGGTTCTTCTTTCAAAGATTTTTTGGCCTCGGGAACGTGATCGAGCTGTGCTCTCTCACCTCTTCCCTTATTGGTCCACGTTTTCCCCTAGTGTTCGGCTGCTTTAAGCGCCCCACGGGAACACTAGGCGGATTTTTAGTGGTAATCGTCGATCAGCGCGTTCGACGGGCTGATCGACCTTCCCTCTAAGGCTTAAGTCTAGAATAAAAGGTATTTTTGGGTATTCTAGTGACGAATTAAGCTTAAGGAGGATCTGTGATCGGGCAGTGAAGATTTCCGCTGCCTGATCGAGTACCCCTTCGCCGATCGCTACCTGATCGACCCTCTGAAACTCGCGATCCGCGCTCAGCTGCTCGCAAATCGCTCCAAACCAGCTGATCAGCGACTTTTAGTACCTGATCAAGCCTGATCAAGTCTGATCGACGCCTTTAGTGCCTGCCCAAGCCTGATCACTGATGATCAAACCCGATCGCACGTGATTCAAGCCTAATTGCGCCTGATTATCGCCTGATCGCATCAGTCGACTCATCACAAGTCAACACAGTCTTGCCACAAGGAATTGCATTGTGCCATCCCCGCCACCTGAAGAGCGACCCACGCCCAAGCCGTAGGGTACACAAGGTGAGCAGAAACACAAGCAGTCAAGGACAACCGGAGGACCTCCTTCGTCAGTCGGCAGTCCGGGCGCCGTGGTACCGCCTGATCAAGCCTCAAAACTTTGATCAGCCGCTCCACCACAATGGTGCGCGTGCCTGGATCTTTGGGTGACGCGGGATATCACCGCGATTCTACGCAAGATGGCGCTGATGCGGAAGTGAAAACGGAAGCGGAAGCAGAAGTGAAGATAAAGGCGGAAAAGGAGGAGGTGGTTGTGACGATGGAAGGCAGTTCGCCGTCGTCATGTCTGAAGAAGAAAGGAAATGCTGATTATCAGGACCTGTGGAGGTATCCTGATGAGATAAAGGAGGAGAAGAAATCTCAACCACCTCCCAAGGCTCCTTCGGGAGCCCCTGCGGATCATAACGCAAGTTATGATCCGCCAATTACATATACATATGATAATCTGGATTGGAAGCCGTTGGTGATGTGATGGAGTCAGGTTCGAAATCGAACACCGAAGTGTCGAGAACCTGACCACCATCGTGCCCGGCCTTCCAGCTTACAGGGGGGGTACCCCGCGAACCCTCGTCTTCGATCCTATCGGATCGTCCGCTGCCGGCAGACGACCGATCGTCAGCACTGGACGCCTGGTCCGATTCTTTTCGCATCTCACCTTGTGTACCCGATGGATTGGTCTGGTAACACACTCGGTGGATCGGTGCTTGGGACTGACTTGTAGCCTAAATGCGGTAGACCGTGCTGGGTGATGTACCCGGGGCGGAACTCTTCACCCTGGGTACGGGTATACCGGTTATACTCGAAATTCGTATACTCCCGAGGGCATATCGCTAACCCGATCGTAATTCCCGGCCAATATGGGAGATAAGCTCCGGTAATCCAATGAGGTCCAATAATCCAATCCAATAGGGAGATCCAATAAGAACGTGACGTAATCCACGAACGATATCTCCACGAAATAGTCCAATAGGTGAGTTGCACACGTTCCAAACGTGTGCAACTTAACGTTGGGGGGCGACCAAAGTACGCTCCTCCCGTCGAGGGACTTCCGGCGGGCCAAATGCGTCAATAACGCGTCCCGGCCGGGTATAATGAGATGGAAGGGATTACTCGACTCTCCGCTCCCAAAAAACTCTGCGGCGTACAGAGGCGACTAACGCGTAAGGCGAAAACGACCCTGGTTGAGCTGGGGGTCCAACGGTCACTTAAGCGAAGCTAAAAGCCAAAAACCTTTGCGAAGCAAAACCCAAAAGAAAGCAAAACCCAAACTTGGCAAATCCCCAACTACTACCTACCCCCTATAGTCCCCAATATGTACCAAACATGAAAATATTTAGTACACGCAATCTCATGGGACCTACCCGAATTTATGTCCTGGACCCCCTTGCACATGACTGACCCAAAAACCTCTTGAATTTCCACCAATCCGATCGCCGACAGGCCTCGGTCCTTTGTTGACCGGAACCGACCAAAATTCTTGGGTCCGCTTCACGACAGCCGCCCCTGAGTCGTGTCACAGCCGCGCAACGGTAGCGGCCCGATCTCATCAAATCCCGATTTCTGTCGGAGCGGACTTGACCAATGGACAGATCTCCAACTTCAACTCCACCAGGTACTTGTTCTGCATACCCGATCGCCTTGTGACCTCTCTTGACCTTCTTGCTGCAGGCGCCCTGCGTACTTCATTGCCTCATGTTGACTCGCCGACCAGATCGGCCCGATCTGAAGCCTTTTTAGCTGTTCACCCAACACTCCGGGGTCCGATACACCGGATCGGCATCAGATCGAGGCCGATCAACTTCGAAAAACAGTCGAAGAGCTCCGGTCTCAGTTGGCCATTAAGGAGTCTGCGATCTTGCAACTGCGGGATGAAGTAAATGGTTTGGTCTCTCTGACCGCGAAGTTGCAAGAGGTTACCACCGAAAATGCACGTCTCCGGGACCAGGTCGTCCAACAAGCAACGCGAGGTAGGTCGACCGGTCTGCTTCCATCCTGGGTCTGGTCTGACTTCCTTTTGCATATAGACCAACTGTCTGCCGATATCACCGAGGCATTCGACGCCTTATTCGCGGCGGATCGGCAGTCTCGTGATCACCGTGATAAGCTCCGACCGATCTTGGACGGACTGATCGGCGCACGCCATGACTTGTCCCGTATGGAAACTTATCGTTCACATCTCCTAGAACAGCTCGAGGTAGTCGGACGACAGATGCTAGAAGACCAGTCCGACCGGTTCCTGTTCCGCGCTCAACGTGGTGACCTGGAAAGGAAGACCAGCGAATTGCAGGCCATGGTCCGGGAGCAGATCGAGAAGGCCGAGTCCTTCCAGGCCCGATCAGACGCCTGGACCCAGGAATCAAATCGTCGCTGGGCGGCCGTAAATCGATGTTATCAACAGTTAACTGACTTGTTGCATCAGCGTCCGGATGTTCGTTCCAATGCTGACCGGTCTGCATCGGCCGTTCCGGTAGGTCTACATAAAGACCAGACCCGGCACCATTCATTGGCCAAAAGTGGCCCACCGAAAATTTCACAAACTTCCCAGTCTAAAAAGCGCAAGGACGCGCCGAAGATCTCGAAGGCGCGTGGCATAGCGCGCGACTCCAAACTCGAGGAGAAGCGCGCGGTGCCCCCAGAAGAAGGCCAAGACGCCGGCGCCTCTCTCAAGTCCCGAATCGGTCGCGGATGACAAGTATGTCCCCGCCAAATCTCGTGCGCCCTCGCGCCCCCGTGCCGCGCACACCAGGCGCATAGAGGTCTAGTCTGGAGAAGGCTCGGAGGGCGGATCCAGTAACTCCGAATATCTGATGACCGCTTTATCCAAGTCTCTGTCGGATCGGCGTCGAGGTTCCGTTCCAGCGAAGCCCGCATCGGGGGATAAAAATCCGACTAGCTCCCAGGGTGATGGTGCTGTGCCGACGTGCGGGTCGACCGGATCGGTTCCTTCGCTCCAGCCCGGTACATCTGGGCTGCACAACCACGCACGACTGAAAAGATTGTTGGCTGGAGGTCAGCCTCTACCATCTCGGACTTCGGATGCTACTTTACCGTGGCCCTCGTGGCAGATCGGAAGCCTGTACCAGTCTGCCCTGACCAAGCAAATAATATCACGGTATCTGTCGCGCCCGGACTCCTGGCACTTTCCTCCGGCTCCCAAGACCCCTGACACTTCTGCATGGCGGGCGGACTTGGTTACAGCGCCACAGATTGCCCTTCTGTACGCAGATGAGCCGTGGAAGGTGTTCGTCCGCCCTAAGCTGGGGCCCATGTTTGCGCCGACTCCGTGGATCGACTCGTTCCTAGGTCGAGTGAAGACTTTCAACGAGACTTACAGCCAAGCGATCTGGGAGTCCACGCACTATCTAGGGCTTCCCGGTCGAGCGCAGCATGACCAAGGTCTGATCTTGTTCCAGAGGAACCGCAAAAGACGCTGGAGTCGGGCAGGCGAGGCCTGGCAGACCCTATGCCAGTTTGGTCTGGGAGGGATGCAGGCCCGCGAATGCGACCTCAACATCTTCCTGTATCCTATGGTTCTCCATATGGCCAAGCGTCGGGTCGAGAAAGCTGGGGTGCTAGCTGACGACGGCGCCTGGTATGCCGGTCTTCATTGTGACGAGCCGGTAACCAACCTCAAGGACGCTTTGGCCCAGATCGATCGGAACGAGCCCTGGCGCAATCAATACCAGAACCAGATCGAAGGCCATCCGGCGCTGACTATCGGCCGTCTGTGGGGCGATTGTGATCCTTGATGAAGAAGTTAGCTGACCAGATAATTCGTAATATATGTCATCATTCCTTTCACATTGCTGATCATCTAATCACTTGACCAAATTTCACCATTTCCTCCCAGCTAGCACCAACACGTTATCATATACAATTTCCATCCACATCGCGAGAATCATCACTACGTTCGTCATTCCACTACTCCAGTTCGTCACGGTTCATCACAGTTCTTAATAATAAAATTCACAAAGTTCCGACCTCACACATATTCACACCGATCGATATATTGATCGGCGCTACTGTGCGTCTTGGTATTCGTGGGTCTGCATTACTGCGAAGCGATTACGACTGTCTCGCTCTCGCTCGAACTCTCGTAGCAGTGCTCCACAGTTTAGGTCGAGCTCGTCGATACAAGTTTCTTCATCATGATCCTTCCACCGGACCAGATATTCTCGGTGGGTGCGTCCGAAACGGGTCTTCTTGACCGATCGGACATCCAGCACCTTCTCCACTTCGAACTCGTCCTCTTCCAACGGCCGTTCCCAACTGTCCTCCGTCAGCAGAGCTCACCGAAATCGAATCTCTCTGCTTCGTCCACCAGACAGGGCATTTTAGGCCGATCGGGGAATTCTCTAACCAGCTTCAACTTGGAGACGTGCACGATCGGAAAAACTTTGTAATCCGTGCCGATAGTGATAAGACGGGCCGCATGCTCACCTATCAGCTCTGCTACACGGAAAGGTCCGTGCCACATATGATCCAACTTCTTCGCATAGCCCTCCTTGACCCGATCGAGGTATAGCCATACCCTCGCCCCTGGCTCAATACAATGGGGTTGGACTTGGTCGTTGTTCCGGTCTGCCCGATCTTGTATGTCCTGACGTAACTTTTCGTTGACGACTTCTTTCGCGTACTAATAGTGCTTCTGGACCTGCATACGCCAACGGCGGGCATCGCGGTCGCGGGTCCGGGTGCAACCGATAGGTATCGCCGCTTCAAGTGTCGATCGAGGGTCCTATCCATACGCCAGATAAAAAGGCGTTTCTCCTCGGACCCCATCGGTTGAAGAGTAGAGGGCGAATACCAGCCTCTCTGCATACTCGTCCCAGTCACGTTGGTCCGGATCGGCCACGTACATCTTGATCGCCCTTGTGATTGTCTGCACCATGCGTTCAGCCGATCCGTTCGCTTGCGGGCGATATGCCATCGTCGCGCTCTGTTTCTGTCCCAGCATGTTATTGAACAATCGGAACACCTCGGCCATAAAACCAGGTTCCAGATCGTGTCTGATAACCTCGCTGGCACCGAACCTTCTGAATACGCATTCTTCATAAGTTTTGGCGATCTGCTCGGCAGACCGGGACGCACTTGCCTTCGCAATCACCAGACCAGTGAACAGGTCGAGCCAGATCAGTAGCTCAGTGTTGCCGCTCGTCGATATGGGCAGCGACGGTCTGTGGTCCATTGCTATCACCTGTAAAGAGTAGGTGGTCTCGATATTCCCGGGCGATCCCCCCTTGATTACCGGCCTGCCCTTTCCGGTCTCGCAATCAGTGCAACAGACCACATATTTCTGCACGCTCCGAAAAAGTCCTCCCCATTGAAAGTCGGACCTGATCTTGTTATATGTCCTGCCTACGCCCTGATGTCCCCCTTCTAGACTCACATGATAGTGATGAAGGACATCCGGCTGCAGCAACTCAGGGATAACCAATTTCGCCAGTCGGTCTCGATCGGCATGTCTTGGTCAACATCGCGGCAGTAATGTGGTGGAGTCAAGTTTGAAATCGAAAACATCAGCATCGATAACCTGACTACCACCATCGCGCCCAGCCTTCCAACTTTCGGAGGGGGTACTCCGCGGACCGGACCACCACTCGAGATCTGGTCCGATCTTCCGCTGCAAGCAGACGACCGGTCGTCATCAGAACCCACTTGGTCCGATTGTTTAGTGTCCATCTCACCTTGTGTACCCGATGGAATGGGCTAGTTACACACTCGGTGGATCGGGATCGCAGATTGGATCGAAGCGGTCTTGAATATAGAAGACCGATCTGGGTAGGTATCTCTGGGGCGGAACTCTTCACCCCAGACACAAACAGACCAAAAACACTTCCAAGAGATAACTTCCAATATGTCGATCGTCCAAACGATCAAGACCTGACCAATACGAAATAATAGAGGGTAGACCAACCGTTCCGGTCTAGCCCCTGACCAATACGAAATAAGACCAAAACCGGTCTAGTTTCCAACCAATATTAAAACAAGACAATATGTTCGCGTAAAGACCCAATATGCTCGTGAAACTCCACAAACGATATCTCCACGCCAAGACCAATCCAGTGAATAGCACGTTCCAAACGTACTTGAGTTGAGGTGTTGAGATCGCCAAATCGTACTCCCGTCGAGGGACTTCCGGTGGGCCAAAGTGCGCGTGCGGCGCGTGCGGCGCGTCCAGACCGGGTATAATGGGCGAGAGAGGATAATTCGACCCCCTGCCCCAAACACTCCGCGGCGGGCGGAGGCGACTAGTGTACGAAAAGGGAAGAACGGCGACCCCTAGCTGTGGTGTGAACCAAGACCAGAAGAGGTTTCAGCCACTTATCCGAAAGCTAAAAGATTTCCTTACTTAAAGGTATAACCTCTTTCCTAAAAGGTAAAACCACAACTAAAATACTACTACCCTATAGTCCCTAAATGTACCCCCACAAAAATATGTAAAATACCCAAAGTCGGGTGACTCACCAAAACTTGCGTTCTTGACACTTCTTGAGTCTGATAGGCTGAAAAGCCCCCCTTGTTTAAACCAATCCTAAATTAGACCAAATGCCTTGACAAAACTTGACCAGAAGTGTGCCAAATTTTGGGCACGCTTCTCCACACACCCTCTGAAACTTGATGGATCAGTTTTGACCTCGCGAGCGATCTGTTCGTCGCGATCTGGCCGTCACACCCTCTGGAACTTGATTGATCAGTTTTGACATCGCGATCCGGCCGTCGTACCCTCTGGAACTTGATTGATCAGTTTTGACATCGCGATCTGGCCGTCGCACCCTCTGTAACTTGATTGATCATTTTTGACATCGCGATCTGGCTGTCGCGATCTGTCCGTCGCGATCTGGCCGTCGCACCCTCTGAAACTTGATTGATTAGCTTTGACATTGCGATCTGTCCGTCGGAATCTGTCCATAGCAGGTTGTTGATGATTGGTCAAAATCACTCATCCAAAATCAAAATACTTCATCACTTGAGAACATTCAAGACCATCCAATCGATCGACCCAAGCAGCTGAGGGCGCCTAACTTTTCGTTGGTTCTGACTCTCAGAACGAACCCGCCGTTGTGCTGGTAAGTTGCGCCTATGTCTTGACTCCCTTATTCAATTCTAACTGTTCATCTTCACAGTTTGTTGGCCTCGTTATATCATGTGCCCTAGCGCCATTCGGTGATGCATTGTGACGCCGAGGGCGCATAACTTTTCGTTGACTTCACTGCCATGAACGGACCTGCCGTTGTGCTGGTAAGTTGTGCCCTTGTCTTGATTCCCTTATGCAATGCTAACTGTTCATTTTCACAGTCTGTTTACTTGATTATTTGATGAGCCTTAGTGCACCTAGTTGTTGGACCTCGAATTAGGCAGTTATGATGCTGAAGATGCTCAACTTAGCATTAAGCGTCACTGCTATGATGCTAGAGCTAAAGCAACTGTGTCGAAACATTGTAAAATGTGGGAAGCCTTACTTGGCACTAGTAATGAATTGAAGCATCTTGTTAGAAGACAGAAGCTTCGTACTACTAACAATGTTGCACTAAGTGTTCGTATTGTTCACTTATTGAAGGCATTGCACAATATTTGTCACTAATATTCAGTGTGCCATAGTTCATCTTTTATATGCTATAAATATAGCTTCCACTCCACCACAGGTACACCAACTCGGTGCTAGAAAGCACCGTCTCCCTCGGGGTATTGTGCTGTCGGCTCTTACCCTGGGGTTTAACAGCACTGAGGGATCCCCCAGTAGGGCGCCCGCACATACTGGGAGCCGTCGTTTCTCGACGGCTTGGGCAAGGGCTTTTTACCTACCCTTGGCCCCTTAAAGCGAGAGTCTTTCTGGGGGTTTCTCGGACATCTGTTCCGCAGATGATCCGCACTTCCACACAGGAAGCATCTCAGCGGTCCATTCCGCTGCAGCATGGCCAGGAGCTCAGCCTAAGAACCCAGCGAAGCAGAGTCAGCTTGACTCTTAGCGGAAGCTTTCTCTTCCGCTTCGACCTGACTCAGGTCCATGGGTTCGGGGCCCACCTTAGAGGAACGAAAGTTCCTCTCGGCGTCAAACGCCATCTTAAACGCCTCCCCCAGGGATTGGGGTCGGCATCGGAACAGCTCCGAACGTTCTGGTACTTCTCTCAGGCCTCGCATAAACACTGGAATGGACACATCGTCCGAATACGCTTTCGCGTACATCCCTGCCAGCAGGGTCTTAAGTTCTTGGATATATGTTTCCAAGTCCTTAGTGCCCTGACGGCACCTCAAAAACGCCAGCTGATTCTGGAAAACCAGATCAGGCGTGGCATACATGTCCATAAGCTTTTGCTTAAGGACTTTCCAGGTCGGGAACACGTCCATGACCGAATCCGAGTATGAAAAAGCCCATGCACGGGCTTTGCCCGTAAGATGGGTCAGTGCAAGTCCCACTTGAAAGTGATCAGCGATCACATTCGCTGTGGCGAAGGCCGTTTCGACCTCTCGAAGCCACACATAAAGGTTATCGCCCTTTTCACCGGTGAATTCCTTTACCGTAAAGGACAACGGGGGACGCACCCCCGTGGACGTAGAACGACTTCCACCAAAACTGGCCTCATGGGCGATGAGGGAATTGACCCTCGCCTTTATGGCCTCAAGGCCCTTCCCCACTAGGAACTGCATGCCTTCGTCACCCAGTATGGATAACAGCCTGTTAAAGGCTTCCTGCTGGACGAGGGTTAACCTTTACCAATCGTCCTGATTCATCCTTTGCAGAGGATGCCGTATCCTACCAACACAGGTGTTGGATTGGCTACAAGTGCTACCAGATGTAGCCGGTGCGTACACGCAAGATGCGGCTAGCGCACAGAGGAAGACTCTTCCTTAAAGCGGTAGCTACCGCTACTTAGCCGATACGCCCTTGTAAAGGGCTTAGTAGGAGAGTTCTCCTACTCGGGGCCAAGATTCCCGGGTTAGTTTACGACTTAGCCTTAACGGCTGTGTTCCCTTTACGGGATGTAAGTAAAGGGAGGGCTCCCTCTTACCTACGACACTCACTGCGCGCGCGACCGGTCGAGGTCGCACGTCCGCAAAATAGAGTGAAATGTAAACTGAATATATTTAATATGTAATTAGCCTAAATTAATTTAAACTAATATAAACTATATGTAATACTAAGTAGAATATTTCTAATTCGTACCTAGCCGAAATGTGGTGTACACACCTGTGTACTGACATGTGGATGGCTGACACACCACCACACCAAGGGCCCCTGCCCTGATTGGTTAAAATAACCAAAGGTTCAAAACCTTTCAAACCGGTCAATACTGACCTCAACCGTGGTGTACTCATGTACACCAACATTATATGTAACTCGAATGTAACCCCGTTACAGCGACGGACAGATCACGACGGACAGGTCGCTATATCAAAACTGATCAACCAAGTTTCAGAGGATGATGCAGCCGGATTGCAACGTCAAATATGTCAGAACTGATCAATCAAGTTCCAGAGGGTGCGACGGCCAGATAGCGACGGACAGATCGCTCGCGAGGTCAAAACTGATCCATCAAGTTTCAGAGGATGCGGCGGCCAGATTGCAACGGCAAATCTGATCAATCAAATTACAGAGGATTGCGACGGCCCCAGAGTCCAGTATTGAAGTCAGCGCTGAAGTAACCAAGAAGTAGTGGGTGAGAAAAGTGATTGACTTTGATGTAGGAGTTAGTAACACTTAATAGAACGAAATTTCCCCTGTACTGCACAGGTCTCTGGCGGCTTTCCAAAAAACTTTTCCTTTTTTAACCCCATACAAAAACCAAGTGTAACACAAGGAAGTCAGTGAACACACGCCCTAGTGAGTGAAGCAGCAGCCTGTTGAAGTGCTCAAGTGTTGGGGGCAGCTGGGACAGCCTTGTGAAGTGCAGACCAAGTGTAATTGATTGATTTGTTGGTTGGGACGGAAGTATTAAGTACCCGGGAAGTTAAACAAGGAGGTCTGGCTTAATACCTCTTTGTGTTGTTAATTACGTGGAAGTATAATAATTTTCAACCCCTTTACGACATACCAGCCAGGGTTGCTGGTCGTCCTTGCGGACGTGAAAGGCTTTGATAAGCCTTGGAGAGTCTTGATAGACTCTGGAGCGTCTGAAAATTATTTCAGACGAGCTTCTGTTGAGAAGAGTCGGCTGTATGCCAAGGCCCTAGAGGCACGTTCCCGTGACGTTGTCACGGTCCGTCTAGCGGCGGGTGTACAGGTTTCTGTACCCAAGGTCTCGATTGACCTTAAGCTGAAGTTTGCAGACTTCGACAGCTTAGAATGTTGCCTAGTCCTGGTTTTGGACTCGATGTATGACCTCATTCTGGGCATGAAGTGGCTGGAACGCCACGAGCCATGGATAGACTGGAAGTCTAAGTCCATTGGCTCAACGCACCCGCGATCAGGTGAAGCATTGGCGAGTCACGGCATTCCTCAAACCTGACCCAACCTGACCCAACCTGACCCATTTTGTAGCAGGGGCGTACACGCACGGTGTGGCTAAAGCACAGAGGAAGAATTTCCTAAAGCGGCGATATGCCCCTACTTAGCCGATACGCCCTTATAAAAGGGCTTAGTAAGAGAGAGCTCTCCTACTCGGGGCCAAGAATTCCCACTTTGGTTTACAATTAGCTTTCGCTAATGCCTTAACGTAAGGCTCCCTTACTAAGGGGGTAGCTAAGGGTAGGACTTCCCTTACACTACCACACTCACTGCGCGCGTGACCGGTCGATGTCGTGCGCCTAGCAGTCTTTAGAGTGAAATGTAAACTAAATGTCTATTTAATATGTAATTAGCCTAAATTAATTTAAACTAATGTAAACTATATGTAATACTAAGTAGAACTTACTAAATTCGTACCTAGCCAAAATGTAATGTACACCACCTGTGTACTAACACGTGGCTGGCTGCCACGCCTCCACCAAGGGCCCCTGCCCTTATTGGCTAAAATAACAAATAAGTCCAAACCTTTCGGACCGGTCAATACTGAAACCGTAGTGTACTTACGTACACAACATAACTAAATGTAACCAGAATGTAACCCTGTTACAGATACGACTGGACGATATTTCCAGATGAGATCCGCCAGATTCTCAGTCTCATGTAGAGCCACAAGCTCAATCTCCGTTTCCTTCAACGGCTTGGTAAGGTTGCTACGACGATAAATAACTAGTCAGGGATAACGATCATGTACATACGGGGAAAACCGAGCTGCGAACACCGAAGTTACGTATGGGTCAATGGTCAAACAGCTGTTTATGGGCAGGTTTGTTTTTTCCGATTTCTGTTTAGAACAAGTACAAGTTAATAGATGGTCCCATAAAAGGCGCAATACCCAAAAAAGAACCTCAATAGTAGGCACGCCAGGCTCCACACACACCTGGGGGTATGTAGTCTACTAGTCTACCCGAGTGAACCCCCCCCCGTGTGTAGGGAAGGGCGCCCTATATTTTATTTACTTCAATTATCCACTGAGAAAGAATCCACAAAGTAAAACGTAAGCGAACCGCGATACTCTACACTCCACGAGAGAAAAATCACGTTCCGTCCCCGAGAGAACGTACTGAGACCAAAAAGTGTACTTGTGAGTCTTGTGTTAAAAACAAAAGTGACTATATTATATTAAGCTTAATACTTAGGGAATTGTTATTGCCATCCCAGTTTTTGCTATTGCCACCCCACTGCATCCTTGGTTACGTTTATGTGTACCCTTGCTTATTACTAATAACTTTACAATGAGATCGTGGAGCGGTAAAAAAAGGTATCCTGCAGCGCTCACCAGCCACAATACCTCGTACGCCAGCCCAAAAAAGACACAATATTTTAAGGAAAAACTTATTTGTCCAACTGATTTGCTTAGTTGCCCGGCACTCTTGTCCTACCCCTACCCCTACCCATTCAGCAATACCAATATGTCGTTTTAATTTATTGTGATATTTAACCTTCCGCTGCTTGTGCTTGCTACAAGCAGCGGAAGGGTCTCCCGGTACACACAAGTCAAGCGCGGTAGTTCATGAGTCTTGCATCAGGTGCACGCAAGTGTAGCGTAACTTGGTAGTCTTCTACGTGGAACGACGAGGGTAGGTACGCTGCGAATGCTACGGCCTCTTTCTCTCCACCAACTTTGGTTATATATCGTGCCATTTGCTCGACCCTTAACCAAAGAAACCTTTCTCTGAGATTTTTCGGCAATTAAAGTCTGGGATTCTCGCGTTTCCAGTGACAAATGTGATTCTTTTGTTCATATTCAAGGTTACCTGCGTGTTTCTGTGTGGTGGAGCGGCTGATCAAAGTTTTTGACGCTTGATCAGACGGTACCACGGCGCCCGGACTGCCGACTAACAAAGGGGGTCCTCCGGTCGTACTTGACTGCTTGTTTTCCTGCTCACCTTGTGTACCCGACGGCTTGGGCGTGGGTCGCTCTCCAGGTGGCGGGGATGTAAACACGGCAATTCCTTAATGCAATGCTGGGGTAACTTGTAACGAGTTGACGTATGTGCTGATCAGGCGTGATCAAGTGCAATCAAGCTCGAATCAGGTGTGATCAGGCTTGATCAGTAGTGATATGGCTTGGGCAGGCACTAAAAGTCGTTGATCAGATGTGATCAGGCTTGATCAGGCTTAATCAGGCACTAAAAGCAGTTGATCAGCTGTGATCAGACTTGATCAGACTTGATCAGACTTGATCAGACTTGATCAGGCACTAAAAGTAGTTGATCGGCTGTGATCAGACTTGATCAGGCTTGATCAGGCACTAAAAGTGGTTGATCAGCTGTGATCAGGATTGATCAGGCTTGATCAAGCGTTAAAAGTCGCTCAGGTACAAGTTGGTGCGATCTGCGAGTTGTTGATCGCGGGTCACGAGCTGCAGAGTGTCGATCAGGTGTTGATCGGCGAAGGGGGTACTTGATCAGGCAGCGGAAGTCTTCACTGCCCGATCACGGAGCCTCTGGAGTCTTAAACAGCTAAAGGAACACTCAAATATTTGTATTCCTAGCCTAATCTACGACGGGGGGGGGGTAAATCTCACTTAATCCACCTAGAGTTCCCGTGGGGCGCTTACAGCAGCCGAACTCTAGGGGGCAAACGTGAACCAAACGTGGAGAGGTGAGAGCACTGCTCGATAACACTCCGAAAACCAAAAAATTTTACAGTAGAACCGCTGACAGAGCGGGCGGAGTTGCGGGGTGAGTTCTCAACACTCTACGCCTGCCGGTGGGCCAAAAACGCACAACGTGCTCCCGCCCGGGACGTAGAGGTGTATATTAACTAAAGGGAGGCTCTAGTTGCCGTCCCTGAGGTGTCCTTAGTGTTTGGACGCAAAAGGAGAACTTTATTATCGCTTAAAGCCTTAGATCTACCATTTCCCTAATTTCAGCCAATCAGAACCGTCCATTCCAGCGTCCTCCGTCCACCAGTCCACCTGATTCCTCCGTCGTTCGTCGGTGTTCGTCGGTGTTCGCTGAGTACCACCTGGACGTAATCGTCCCATTTTCCCATGCCCCGTCTATGTCCTGTCTATGTGCACCACGGTTGTACACGCAACTGTATACACCGTGGCAAAAAAAACACAATCGTATACAATTACGTACCAAATTTGTGCCCGCAATCAGACCCATAAATAGGCCCATAATTAGGCCTAATTAGGCCCAATTATAACACGCTTTACGACAGCCGCCCTGATCCTCGTCCCAGCCGTAAAGCGGTTGGCGCGAGGGTCGATCATGCCGTTGGATATCATGGATCATGCCACCGTTGGTCGATTGTCCACACCCATCAATCATGGCATCATCGACCTGGTAATCATCACCCATCACCCTGCCCCTTCTCCCGCCGATCAGGTCCCAATCTATCAGGCCGTTACCGTTAATGGTATGCCCCTCGCGATCCAACGTTCATCATCCACCAACCGTGGCATCTGCGATCAAGCTGTCTCGATCAGGCATTTCTGCATTTCTATCATGCAGGCGATAACGGACGGCACCTCGGCGAACACCGCCAACGCTCCTGCCCTGGGTCGGGCCGCAGATGATCAGGCGATCGCTGCCATCAATCTGGCCTACAGCTCACAAGAGGCCCTCCACGCGCGCGATGATCAGATCGCCATGTTATCCGACTCGCTCGCGATGAGCAAAGACACTATCTCGATGCTTCGGCAGCAGCTCGCTCGTGCCAAACGCGCCGTGGTGGAGCGAGATACTGAGATCTAGCGGGCCGCCTTCAAACAGCTCAAGCCATTACGTGACTTTGTTGACACCACAGTCAACGATCTCCAGACTAAGTTGAAGACCGTCGAAAGCGATGTGGCCGATCAAACGAAAACCATGGTCGATCAACGCGCCCAGATCCGGGATCTGGAGAGCCGTCGTGCCCGTGATCGTCATCTGCAATCGGTGCATGAGGACAATATCGCTGATCAAGTGCGAGAGCTGGATCAGCTTCAGCAGCGCATGTCCAAGTTACAAGAGGAGTACGATCGGGCTGCTTTTAGGAATCAGCGCTTGGTCGAACAGGCGTTAAATCTCACCGCCGAGATTGATAGGCGCAAACACCAGTATAATCGCCTCCGGAAGAAGAATAAGTCCAATTGCATGAATATGGACGAATATACCGCCATCATGGCCCAGACGCAGGAAATATCTGATCGGGTCGAGGGAGTGTCTGACCTCCAAGCTGAGCTGGGTGATCTACACGCCGCATATTCTCAGCTAGAGAAAGAGCTTTCCACCATGCAATGCCGCTTCGATCAAGTTTCCGCAGAACGCGACACGCTACGCAATCAACTGCAACAGGTTCAAGACGAAGTCATGCAGTTGCGGTCGTCTCACTCGTACCTTCAGTCCCAGTTGGCTCTATGTCGTTGCGGATGCAGATCACACCGGATGTCCGCACCCCTCCGGCAGGTTCTGATCAAGCCACATCGCCGCTAGCCTTCTCGCTGCTTCTCCAGAAGTCTTGATCAGCCGCGCCGCCCCTTCGCCTAAAAGGCGTATTCAGCGTTCCCGATCTTCCTCTCGGTCGAAGCGGCCACGACTCCTTTCCCCCATTTCGGAGGAGAAGACGGAGGACGATGATCCCCCAAGTTCTGATCAGGACGATGCAGGCGATTTTCCTGACCTGATCGCTTCCATTCCCTCTACTCCCACAATAAGCGAGTTCGGGAGCGAGGATTTATCTGCTTAAGGCACTGCCGGATCTCTTTTTCCTCGCACGGGTGATTTCAAGACGTTGATCGCGGTGCCTGATGATGCCATTGACGCCGACATCCTGCCGTGGACTCCAGATCAACTCGGTGGGTTCGATCTGCGTAGCGTCACGGCTCAAGTGGTCTTTGACTACTTTACCCGCCCCGCAGGATGGTTGTTCCCGGCCGCCGTGCATGCCCCTCCGGCTGATTCGTGGTTCATTCATTTGATCACCCATCCGGAAGTGGAGCTGTTATATTCTCAATGCCCTTGGGGCGTTTTCACGACCATGCTGCCGCCCATTTATTTCCGCTCAGTCGGCTGGTTCACCGACTTTGAGACGAAGTACCGGTCGTTTCTCGACCATCACGCGCTGGCGATATGGGAGTCGACGCATTACCTCCCCATCGCGAAAGGCCTTCGCGAGACGGATGACTTCTTCCGGGACTACTACAACGATAGGCGCCAACGCAGAAGTCGTGCCGGGGCAACATGGAAGAGGGTTGTGGACTGTGTTCTGCGGGGAATGATCGACGGGAGGTGTGATCTCGACATTTCCTGGACCCGTCGATCGCCCATTGTGCTCGCAACCGTCCTTTAAAGTATGCCCCGACCGACGATGGGGCGTGGTACCCCGGGTTCGTTTCAGACCCGCCACCTCGGACCCTATTGGACGCGTTGAGGGAGGTTGATGACTTCGAACCTTGGCGGGTTCAATATCGTTTTTCCCCCGAAAGCCACCCTGGACGTAAAATTCCTCGTATTCGTCGCAAATTCTTTGGGTCTGGTTAGTCGGTTGATCGTTTCTTCTTTAATCAATAAGCACTCTTGATCATGCCATTTCCACTGTTGCCTCCTTACTTTTCAATGCATAATATAAATCGGTATTCCGTCGCCTCATCTGTCGTTTCTCCATCACCAGGTCTCGCAATATCCATCGTAAACCCACCACTTCAATTCATTCATCCTTTCTTCATCAATCGTGATTTTCATCAATCATTTTCTTCAATCGGAGGTTCTTCGATCGTAATTCCATGATCAGTCCGCTAATCACGCATTAGTTGGACTTTTCGTCCACTTGCATTACGTCAAACCGATGTCTTTTAATCCTCTTCCTTTCGAAGTCCTTGATCAGAGCATCGCAGTTCAGATCTACCTCGTCTACCCACGACGTCTCGGCATAACCTTTCCAGTAGACTTGATATTCGCGTAACGTCCTTCCATACCTGGTCTTTCGACCAGATTGGGCATCGGTGATACGATCAACTTCAAATTCATCTGGATTTAGCGTCCTTTCACAGCTGTCTTCGGGTAACAAAGCTTCATCGAAGTCAAAACGTTCCCCTATCCCAACTGTTAGCGCAGTATTAGGGCGATCTGGAAATTCCTTGACCAATTTCAACTTGGACAGGTGCACTACTGGGAACATACGATAATCGCTGCCAGCTGTAACCGATCTCGCCGCATGATTACCGATCACCTCATCGACTCTGAAGGGTCCATGCCACATATGCGCCAGATTCTTCGCGAACCCTTCTTTCACCCGATCGAGATATAACCAGACCCTTGATCCCGTTTCGATCTTGTGGGGTGTCACTTGATCATTGTGCCTCTCAGCTCGCTCGGCTATCGCTTGCTGCAATCGAGTGCTCACTTGGTCGCGGGCGTATCTGTAGTCTTTATGCAACTTATATCTCCACCGGCGAGCATCTCGGTCTTTACGCCTAATTCCACCCAGTTGTAATGTCGATTCCAACGACGATCACGGATCTCACCCATACGCCAAATAAAATGGTGTCTCTCCGCGAATGCGATCAGGGGTGGAGTTCAGCGCGAATACCAGACGCTCTGCATACAATCTCAAATCTTTCTGGCCGACATCTGATACATACATCTTGACTGCCCGTGTAATCGTCTGCACCGTCCTTTCCGCCTTTCCGTTCGCCTGTGGACGGTATGCCATAGTGGCAATCTGACGTTGTCCCACGATTTTGTTGAACGCACGAAATACTTCCGACATAAACTCGGTCTCGATCATGCCGGATCGCCTCACTAGCCCCGAATCGTCGAAACACACATTCTTCATAATTTTCGGTGACTTTCTGCGCTGTGCGAGACGATCCAGATTTCGCGATCACCATACCCGTGAACAGATCCGTCCAAATCAGCAGTTCAGTATGTCCATCCGTCGATCGGGGTAGTGACGAAATATGATCCATGGCTATCACTTGGAATGGGTACGTAGCCTCGATATTCCCCGGCGACATGCCCTTGATCGTAGGTTTGCCCTCCCCCGTCTCGCAATCTAGGCATTGTCCAACAAATCTTTGTATGCTGCAAAATAGACCACGCCAATGAAAGTATCGTCTGATCCGCTGATATGTGCGCCCTATGCCCTGGTGTCCTCCTTCCAAACTCACATGATAGTGGTGGAGGACATCCGCATGTAGGGTCAGGTAGGACCAGCTTGATCGAAGAGCGTCGATCATCTTGATCATCTTGATCACAGCTGACTGTTTTTTTAGCTGAATTTACACAGTCGATCAACAGCCCTTGATCATCGACATCATAAATGTCAGCGATTTTCGCACAGTCCTTCACCTCGTCTGCGCTCAATTGTGTGACGTTACCATGCAAGTAATTCCGAGAATCACAAATCCACTTCTCTTCGTCCTTCGCCTTTTTCACACGTTCCGCCCTCATCCCTTCTATAGATATTTCGTGCCACGTTGAGAGTCGCGGTTGACGGAGGTTACGGGATCGCGTCGTCACCAACACTTGTGGGACAGTGGGATCTTCATTCCACGTGATCACTTCCGGCAATCTGCTGAGATCGGCCAACTCCTCCAGCTGTTTTTCGTCATCAATCTCACATCTTGTTCCACCCTGCATGGCCATAGTGGTGATATGATCAGCACTCTTATTCCACTCTCTTTTGACATGCAACAGATTCTGATCGGTCCATTCGCGAAGGTGTTTAAACGCACGCTGTTGCAACACTTTCAATCGCGGAGCTTTACACTCTATTTCACCGCGCATTTGCCGGATTACCAAATTCGAATCTCCACACACGATCATCCTTCCTTTGGGATATCTCGACAGTAGGTCCAAACTTAAAAGCAATCCATGGTATTCCGCTTCGTTCGTCGTGGTATCAGGTGCATGATCGACTACCGCGGTCATAATCTTCCACTCTGGTAATTTCCATACGATAGCTCCGAACGCACCTACACGTCGTTTGAAACTTGCAGATCCGTCGAAAATAATCACGTAGAGTTCTTCGCCTTTCTCAACCGTAGGAGGTGGTACTCCAATCATCTGCCGCGGTTGCTTTTTCGGTGCGATCGCAATCAGTGCTTCATCGATTTCGGTGCGAGGAGTGATACTTGCAGCTAACGCCCCTAGCACTTCCTCTTCTCCCTGTACACATTTCTTGATCTCGAGGTCCCATTGTGATAAGATCGCATCCCATCTGCCCAGTCGTCCGTCCAGCCCGTTGGATGCTAGTAAACATTTCAACGTGGAAAAACGTGACAAGACGTAATCGTCTTTCCGACCAGCATCGTGAAGTAAACATCCAAAAACCCGCAGAAGCGCAAGAACTTCCTTTTCGACGGGTCTGTAATTCGGCACACCGTTCTTCAATGTTCGGCTGGCGAATGCGACGGGACAATACACTTGATCATGTTCTTGTACCAGCGCGGCGGATACCGCCCATTTTCTGGCGTAAACCACGATCACCAGCGTTTTGTTCTGATCAAAGTGGCGCAGGGTTCGGGATGACGCAATCTTCGCTTTCAGCATGCTGAATGCTACTTTTTCCCTGATTAATCGATCGCCTTCATGATCCGTATTCTCCTTGCTCAACGATCGGCTCTTTAACTCGTGATAATCCATCTCCTTTAATTAGTAGAGCACAGCGGCATAGATCGATAAATCTTCAATAAATCGACGGTAGTAGTTCAGGCTCCCCAAAAACGATTGCATGGCCCGTAAGGTGCCAGGGAAAGGAAAATCAATCAGATCATCCAAATTTTTTGGATTTGTTTCCAAACCTCGGCTAGAGACATGATGCCCTAAATAGGGAACTTCACTTCGCCCCAGTACGACTTATCCACGCTGATCGACAAGTTCCATTGATCGCACTTTTCCAATAAATGTTGCACCTTGCCACACAGGGTAGTCCAGGTAGGTGCAGGGATCAAAATATCATCGATATATGACCGCCGCTCCAGCACAGACAGGCCCGGTGTTTGGTCGGGATCTCCCACAGTAAATACATCAGCCAATTCGTCCGCACCGTACTTAACCTTGACATAACCATATAATGCGTTATCAATCAACCGCTGGTAGATTTGTGGAGCATTCTTTAGGCCAAAGAGCATCCTATTCCATTCGAACAATCCAAACGGAGTGATAAACGCCGAAATCTGACGCGCTCGGTCGGTCATACACACGACCCAAAAACCGCTCGCCATATCCAAAGAGCAAAACCACAACGCTTTATCCAAATCTTCGAGTACATCAGAGATTAGGGGCATTGGGTATACCATCAAACGCGTGAGTTGATTTACCGCGCGATAATCGATTCATAGCGAATATCGACCCAATTCTTTTTCACGATTATCACTATAGGTGATGCCCAGGGTGACGTAGACGGCTGAATGATCTTAGTAGCCAATAGCCCCTTGCTCAAAGCCGATAAATTCTCGCGAAATTGTGGAGCCACCTTACGACACTTTTGGGCGATCGGGCGCGCATTGCCTACATCGATATCGCAAACAACTCCACGTGTAGCAGGAGGTAGCGCGTTCCCCTTTCCGATCAACAGATGTTTCTTCGCCCAAATTATATCGCGAAGCTGATTAATTTCTTCCGGTGAGTTGACCAAGGGGTCTCCGACTAGCAAGTCGTCCCTAGTTACTTCTTCGATGCTTGCAGATGCTTCTGGCAACGTAGCAAGCTGCTTCTCCAGTTCCTCCACATACAAATCTCCACCTTCATGGTAAAAAACCTGATCATCGATAGGGATTACACCAACTTCGCTAGGATCGGCGGAGACAGGGTGGTCGCGCGTGTCTTGAATAAACGTATCTCTTGCAGTAGGTTGTTCAAATCCGTTCTCCGGGGTCGGACCTTTCGTCCCCGGCTTCTGATTGCACCGTGCTTGCACCTCTTGATGCACCTTTTGCGACCCTCCGGTTACCAATGCCACAGATGTGACGATCGGGTCTGTAGGACGTACTAAAACACTTCGAGGAGTAGGATACTCCCTCTTCTCGACTAGGGGACCTTGATCGACAATTTCTTGATCGTCATTCCCAAAATCGGTAGACGCTTGATACGCGAGATTTTGCCACTCCTTGTAACGATTAGACCCTATCAAAACAAATCCAGGGCGACGGGGCACATCATCTTTGTTCATCCAGATACCTAAAATCGTATCATCTTGCACGATGATCGGATGATCAACGACGTTCGTAACACGCAGATATCGCAAATTGCCCACGCCCCTAGTGATAGTGGGGACCCAATCTTTTCCACGAGTAATCCACAACTTTCGAGATCGCTGGTCATAAATCCGAACCTCAGCAGATCGACCTACTGGGATCTGTTCGTACTGATTAAGTTTCATATAATTACCACTCGATCCATACAGCTGTCGGCGCCCCTCCAATGGGATGATCACCTCATCAGGCAAACTTAGCGAACCGTGGGCGATGTCTAATCGAACACCATCTGGTATCATAAAATCCATACCCAGTATAGCATCTTGACTGACAAGTCTGCCCACCCATGCATGGAAATAATAAACCAACGAGCCTGTTAACGTGATCTTGATTTAGCGCGCCCCTCCGTGAGATACGCGTTTTCTCTAATGCCGACACATTCTTGTGTTTGACTCGTGTCGATCTGACAACTCACCTTACGATCAAAGGTTGAGTCGATGATCGACACTTCGGCACCAGAATCGAATAGCAACGTGGCACGTTCGTTATTGATTTTACCACTCGCCTTGGCTTGTTTAAACCCCTTTTTTGGCGAGTTGTACTTCCAATATCCACATGATTCACCCGGAAGTAGATCAACTTTCATGATCACCGGGGACCGAGAAAACTCATCAATACGAAAATTAGCCAAACCTGGTAAATCAGGCTGATCACATTTATCATTATCTCTTTCTGCTTCTTGATCAGCCTTCTTCTTATCCACATATGCAAAATACACAAACCAGAACGCTCTTCTCGTACCAGATTCCAACCTGGCGAGCGTCCTACTTTAACAAACCTTCAACTTCCTTCGGCAACATTCCAGCATGCTTGGTGGGATTGTACCACTGGCGGATGCGGTTGTAAAATTCTTCCATAGGGCACTTGCCCGCATCGTGAACTTCGCCGCATTCTCGGCAGACGTACAAAAACTGATCGGTCGGATGTCCCTTCTTGCCACACTTGAGACAGGTCAGGCGCTTCCAGCAACGAAAATTATCGTGCCTGATCGACCCACAATATCTCATTTCTTCACCTCCCCTTGATCGACTGCACTTGAATCACTTCGATTACCCGATCGGGACTCACCAGGTTGATCGAGTGCCCCTGGTTGATCGCGTATAGCAGCAATCATGTAACTGCGCTGATCTCCATCGCTTCCACTGTCGTCGGCACTTGATTCTTCACTCCCAGACGTCACCTTGATCGCGCGTACTGCCTTGGGCTTTCGTGCCGTGTCAGGTGCCCGATCATCGCCGAATTTCGGGCGGAATCGGCTGATACCTACCGCCGCTGTTGGCTGGTACCACCTATTGCGTGCATACGCCCGCAACGTCTCTTCCAGATCCATAGCGGTATCCAACCGCAAAAGTGCCAGTTGATCAGCAAGCTCGCGATTCGCCAATGTATACAGAAAATGCTGCACATGCTCACGTTAGGTCGTAGGTGACCCATCCCTGATCGGCATCTTGGCTCGCAGTCCCGCCACATTAAACCGGTGCAGATATTCGATAGGGCTTTCATCCGACCGCTGCTTCGTGTAATAATACTGGCGGGATGCCGACTGACTACTTCCACAGTATTGAACTTCAAACTCATCCACGAGACTTTTCCAACTTGATCGAGTGCCTCTACTCAGCTGGCGATGCCAATTGCGCGCTGGTACTCTTAATAGATCGCCCAGGATCAGAAATTTTTCATGATCAGAAGCTTGATACCGCATAAATGCTGACTTGAGGCGACTAATCCAATTCCGCGCTTGATCTTCATATCCTTCCTTTCCCAAAAATTCCTTTAGATCACTGATCGCCGACATCCAAATCCTGGGAATCGTCTGTTGATCAGGCATCCCAGTGTACGCGGACGCAACGGTGGCTCGTCGTGGCAGATTGATCGGCTCATCTGGGTTAATATACTCGCTCTGGGATCGTTGATCATGGGACGAATACACGGATTCCATGTCAACGTCCTTGACCGTCGCCGATCTTCCTGGCTTCAAGTGCTTCTGACGAAGCGAATGCACGGATTCCATATCGATATCCTTGATCGACGCAGCTCTTCCTGTCTTTGGCTGGCGGTTTTTTGCGCCAACGATTCCAGGTGTCAACTTACGTCTTTCCTCAGCCAGAAACTTCTCCATAGCCTTGTCAAAGAATGTATGCAGCTGTGGACTTTGCGATACTTGATCATCTTCTGCCTTGATCGATTGAGGTTCCATCTTGATAACCGAAAACTTGGATTCATCCTTCTGGCAAACTGTCATCCTGGTGATCTTGGGCTCTATACTCCCGGCACTACTCGACTCCACTTCAAGTTCATCGCCTTCGGAAGGGGAAGATTCGTAACACGATGATCCCGTGTGTTCTGCCACGTTGATCAACGGGCCCGCTTTAATCTTCAGCGGGTAGTGCGAGGGCTCCAGATCAGTGGTTTGGCCCACGATAGGCATCAACAGACGAAACAACTGCTGGGTGGATTCTGCTAGATCTTCTGGGTCCTGATCAAACACCTCTTCAGCATCGTAGGCGCCTGTCGTCAGACCAGCCTGCTTGATCAGGCGTGTTAGCCTTAGCAAGATCGTGAGCTTATCCTTCCCATCCGTAACTGGCTGATCGACCGGTCCATTCAGCTTCCCGCTGATCATGACCCCAAGTAGGCTCATGATCGAGTTCGTCAATAATAAATCTTCCGGTTTTCCTTTGTAAACATTTCGGTAAACGTTTTCACCAGATCGGCTTCCTTTGGTGGCGTACTTGATCGACTTTCGTCGCTCTCCGACCCAGGCGCCTTCATCAACACCTTCGGCTGGTCGGTCTTGTAATACTTCACCACCGGATCCCAATCCGGATCATTATACACACATATATTTGGCGGATCATAACTTGCGTTATGATCCGCATGGGCTCCCGAAGGAGCCTCGGGAGATGGTTGAGGATTCTCCTCCTTTATCTCATCAATATTCCTCCCCAGGTCCTGATGATCATCATTTCCTTTCTTCTTCAGGCATGACTACGGCAAACTGCCTTCCATCGTCACAACCTCCTCCTCTTTTTCCACCTTTATCTTCACTTCTGCTTCCGCTTCCGTTTTCACTTCCGCATCAGCGCCACCTTGCGTAGACTCGCGGTGATATCCCGCGTCTCCCAAAGATCCGGGCACGCGCACCATTGTGGTGGAGCGGCTGATCAAACTTTTGACGCTTGATCAGGCGGTACCACGGCGCCCGGACTACCGACTAACGAAGGGGGTCCTCCGGTTGTCCTCGACTGATTGTTTTCCTGCTCACCTTGTGTACCCGACGGCTTGGGCGTGGGTCGCTCTCCAGGTGGCAGGGGGGGCACTAAAAGCTGTTGATCAGCTGTGATCAGACTTGATCAGGCTTGATCAAGCGTTAAAAGTCTCTCAGGTACAAGTTGGTGCGATCTGTGAGTTGTTGATCGCGGGTCACGAGCTGCAGAGTGTCGATCAGGTGTTGATCGGCGAAGGGGGTACTTGATCAGGCAGCGGAAGTCTTCACTGCCCGATCACGGAGCCTCTGGAGTCTTAAACAGCTAAAGGAACACTCAAATATTTGTATTCCTAGCCTAATCTACGACGGGGGGGGGTAAATCTCACTTAATCCACCTAGAGTTCCCGTGGGGCGCTTACAGCAGCCGAACTCTAGGGGGCAAACGTGAACCAAACGTGGAGAGGTGAGAGCACTGCTCGATAACACTCCGAAAACCAAAAAATTTTACAGTAGAACCGCTGACAGAGCGGGCGGAGTTGCGGGGTGAGTTCTCAACACTCTACGCCTGCCGGTGGGCCAAAAACGCACAACGTGCTCCCGCCCGGGACGTAGAGGTGTATATTAACTAAAGGGAGGCGCTAGTTGCCGTCCCTGAGGTGTTCTTAGTGTTTGGACGCAAAGGGAGAACTTTATTATCGCTTAAAGCCTTAGATCTACCATTTCCCTAATTTCAGCCAATCAGAACCGTCCATTCCAGCGTCCTCCGTCCACCAGTCCACCTGATTCCTCCGTCGTTCGTCGGTGTTCGTCGGTGTTCGTCGGTGTTCGCTGAGTACCACCTGGACGTAATCGTCCCATCTTCCCATGCCCCTTCTATGTCCTGTCTATGTGCACCACGGTTGTACACGCAACTGTATACACCGTGGAAAGAAAAACACAATCGTATACAATTACGTACCAAATTTGTGCCCGCAATCAGGCCCCTAATTAGGCCCAATTATATCACACTTTACGATATCTGCTTCCTTCCCATGATGGCACGTACTGGTGGAGGAAGAGAAACTTTTATGGTTCGAATCAAATCAAGTACCTTCCGCACGGTTGAGGGTTTATTCCACTGGTGAGAAAGCCTCCATGTCAATAGGTAGTAGCTAACCAGGACGCCCCCTAATAAACGTAGGTCCTACTTGGTCAAGCCAGGTAGAGGAAGAACAGATCTTTTAGAGAAGAAAGACCTGGTTTTCGGCACCATTTTATCCGCGAGACGCAGGGAATTGTTTATAAGAAAGGGAAGTTTGTCACTTAACGAGACGATAAAAGTGGCCAGTGGGGTACAGATGTCGTCAAGATCTGTTTGATGGTCCCCCTGATTCATGCGATCTACCTTCTCACTAAATACATCACGAACAGGATCATCGTTAGAGTGCTTCCTTTGCAGCGAAAACCGGGTAATCGGACTTTCAACACTGGATGTTCAAGAACCGTGCCATTACATGTATATCCAGACAGGAAATAGTCATCGACCGCCTACTTGTGTCTTCCTCCACGCGTGCTTGTGTCGCCAGAGTGTCGGGGATTCTGTACTTTGAGTATCTTCTCGAATGTCGACATGTCTCTTGCTTGTCACTCGTCCTAGTGACGAGAACCTCTTCGCAGCGCGACGTGCTGTTGCAGTTGCAGCGACACTGTGCACTCTCCAAAGGATGGAAGTAGAGGTAGGGTAGGGTAGGGGTAGGGCAAGAGTGCCGGGCAAATAAGTTTTTCCTTTTAGAGCCTGGTTAAAGTAAGAAATAGAGGTGAAAAAATAGAGATCCAAAAAAGTGCGCTGCAATTCTATTGGTCAGCTCCAGAGGGTCACCTCTATTAATTAAATATAGGTTCCAGAGGTCTATTTCTGACTGAAAAATTAATAGAGATGACGAGTCGCAGTCGAAACGTTGGAGCTGCTGTCGTTTCAGCAGCAATTCTGGCTATAACAAATGCCCTTGCTGTGGTGCTTGATAGCGACGATGATGAGGATGGGCGTAGTCATCGTCGGCCTAGGTCCAGACGATTTTATATGCGTCGATCCTTGCTTGTGGTTGCAGATCACAACACTCTGTTTGATGAGGCTGGTTTCTCAACCAGTTCCGTTGTTCTAAGGATTCACTCGATAGCATTTGCAACATGATCGACGCACACTGGCATTCAGTGAATGAATCTATCGGCGGAAATGCTGTGTTTTTTGCTCGGGATAGAACGGCTGTGGCAATGTTCTATTTGACACATCCGGGATCGTTAGCCGAAGCTGCCTATATCTTTGGGATGAGAAAAGCATCAACCCTACGATCAGTCAAGCAGGTTGTTGACGTTTTAGTTACCGCAATTCTTCCTCTGATCATTCGCTTGCCCGAAAGTGACGAGGATTGGAACAGTCTTGCCACAGGATGCGAAAGTGTTTGTGGATTCCTTAACGCTGTCTTGGCTGTCGATGGTTGTCTGTTCGAAATAGAACGGCCGTACGACTATGAGGGCTGGTACTGCCGAAAAGGGTTCCCAGCTATCAACGTCCAGATGGTAGTCGACTTTAAGGGGCAAATCCGTGCGTTTGACATGCGACCTGGATCGTCGAGTGACAAATGCGTTCTTAAGTATTCCCGTATCGGTTCGACCATTGCAAACATCATTCCGAAAGGAAAGCACTGTCTCGGTGACGCTGCGTACTCGCTCACCGATCAAATGATGACTCCTTATCCCGTTGAGGAAGAAATGTTTCCCGAGGATGCCTAGTACTACTACTGTCACTCGCGAACTCGGATTGTTGTAGAACGGTCAGACGGAATGGTGAAAAACCGATTCCGTATCCTAAAGGTCCCTTTGAACCAGAAGAGAGCCCTTCAAACTGGGAGAACAGAGACCGAGGAGATGAGCAGAATCATCGCTGCATGTCTCGTTTTGCATACAATTTTGATTGATCTTCAGGATCCCACCGACATCATCGCTGAAGAGGAAAACCATAATGCAGAGCACGAGAACGACCCAGCAGATGAAGAGGGCAACTATCATCAAGATCGCAATGCAGCTCTCCAAAAGCGGGATTACATTCGGGATTACCTATGGCACAACAAAGCAATGATAAAATCGACGTATGGTTGATGTCTGGTCTTATTTATTGTCAGCAAGTCAAGCCAACAGTTGAACCATCAACTGCTGCGTTCGTAAGATTTCAGCTGTTTGCTCTTTTGTTGTTGCAGCAGAAGATTGGTTGATGTCGCGATTTCTTGCAGATCCTGCATATCCTGCGACGATTTCTCGACAGGTGCCAACATCGACTTGCCGATCACCTCCATTCCTCGCTGAATGCGAGATCCAAGGTCATCGTAGGCGACGACCTTGTCTTCCTGACGAGACATATTTCGCCGCGATCTGGCAGATGATGGAATCATCGTGCGTGGCGACTGATGCTCTTCAGAGGACATGGACGTTCCATCACTTTCCTTCATCACATATTAATCCCGATAATATATGAGCGTTACAAGCATTTACCTGATGGATCGAGGGTTGGGAGGATAGCAAGCAGTTATGGCCCATGCCGGATCGGCCACCGAAATGTGACACCAGTTCATCCCAGAATACTGGCTTCTTGGGAATAGTGGCGTTGCCGGTTTGCTTGTCGGCAGCGTTATGCTGACGGTATAGCTTCTGCAAGGCCTGATACTTGGTCTTGACTTGCACAGTCGACATTGCGAATCCACAAACCGTCTGCAGATGCAGAACGATCTTCGACCAGCCTCGCGCTAAGCTGATCTTATCGTTTCTGTCAAGGAATTCAGCTCGGAGCGCCTGGCGCTGTTCAAGGAGCTCCAGAATCATGTCAGGAGTCCACTGGGCTGGTTCAACCTCAGTTTCAGTCTTCTTCGGTCGACAGCGCTTCTTGCTGGCAGCAGCCGGCGCCTCGGATGATGCGGGAACCAATCCGGGCTGAACCACCGACACGGCGTGAACAATGCCCTCGTTTTCAGCTGCACTGGAAGACATGACCAGTTACTGAACTTTAATATCGATATTGATTTTTGTAGCTATAGTCTGAACCGCGCAGTTTCCGAGACCTTTATTTCTTTTACCTCTATTTCTTACTTGAACCTGGCTCTTAATGACACACTATTTTAATTAGTTTATTAAACCGCAAGGAACAATTAATCGACCCAAGGAAATGGTTCACTCCAAATTGTTTTTCGATCACTAGTCGACATGACCGAAAGTTGGGCACTAGTATTTATCAATGAATTTGCGCGACAATACGTCGAGTCAAACACGGTACCACCTAGAACAATGGAGTGGCCGCTCGTATTAATGGAATCCTTCGACTTGAGTGCGCCACTTGCCTGTTCTAAAACCAGGGATAGACTTGCCTTGCGCACCGTCGTATGTGCACTCGTATGTATCTCTGTTTGGTTGTTTTTATTGAACACGGACCTTGTCATGTCCCTTTCGCTAAAAACGAAAAAGTGAGTGACTAAACATTGACCGTCATTCGAAACAATCGCCTCGTAATCGCCAATGGTCCATCCTCCAACTGTCGTCAAGACAGAGGCGATTCCACTAGGCAAAACACGAAACCCTCGCAGTTTTCCTTCCAGTATCAGCTCCACGGGTGCCATCTTCATGGCGTCGTCAAATGATTACGTCGATCGCACCGCCATAAAAAGTGAGTCGCACCCAGACACGGTGATGTCAATGCTTCCAACCCGAACAAGCTGCGCGACCAGTACAACCGTTTCGTCAAGCCGCACGTCGCGTGTCATTCCATTCTCGATAGCATTTAGAGAAATAGATCCGTGATTTAGGATCCAACGTTGATTTCAATCACTTTGCATCATACAGTGACTTCCCATTCCGTCCCAAATATGTCGATGGCGTACGGCGGAAGTGATCCCAAATTCTTCCAATTGCACGATAAAGGCTCGCAGCATCTGGTTTAACGTGTTGGAGATCGAACCAGGCACTTTTCGGTCCAGTAGGAGGGACGAAAACTTCGTTTCGAAGAAAACTAAAATTCGTCCGTCCATAAATGAGAGAAAGCACGTTATCCACGAGCCGCGGTAACGACGACGTATAGCTTTTCAAAGTATTCCATGTCGATATTTCGTGCATCGTGTTGGTACAATGTCATATAGATTCAGAGCAAAGGTAACAAATTGTTGACGAAACCACGGCACCGGCACTGTATTGGTCACCATTTGGCATGTTCATTAACTAATTAAAGAGATAACGTCTAATATGCCCCTGTTTTCGCCCAAAATTTCTAAAATACCCCTCTTCTTAAAAAAAATCCTAAAAATGCCCCTGTTTTTGCGGTGCCCTCCAATCGCTAATTTAAGGCGACTATTTAATGAAATAATCGCCATATAGTAGACAATATTATTTTAGTGAGGTAAAATTGCAGTGATAATAATATCGCAAAATTTTGACGATGCTAAGGCTAGTGCGCAACGATGTGCTGATTGTAAGCTGGGCAGCCTGACAAAGAAATATTTTTTTTGATATTAATTGCGGTATTGGCCATGGTTCCTACGATTCCTGACGGCTCTATCATCTTCTTGGAGCAACTATCACGATATTGGCGGAGATGGGAGCGTGGTGACCTCGTTCAGCTTCGATCACCCACTCGATGCCAGGGTGCGACAATCACCAAGAGAATTGTGTCTCTGGTTGGTTTATTTTAATTATGTAAGGTGAAGTTTTTGCTATCTGATGATTACGGAATGCTGCAGGAGGGAGACGTGGTGGAACTGCAACCGCGTTTTGATCAGGAGCGAAGGCGGACAATCACCGTTCCAAAGGGTCATGTGTGGGTAGAAGGTGACAATGCAACGTGCTCTGTAGACTCGAGACATTTGGGTGCTGTTCCTGTAGCCCTTTTAATCGGACGACCATTTTTGATGGTACGTTTTGATGCTAAGGATGCTATAACAAAATGACTAACGTAATGATATGGGTCTTTGAACGAAGATCTAATGCTTGCAAAGGAACTAATTTTTTTATTCAACGGGACTTCTTGTGGTTTGATGCTACCAAATGAGCATTCAGAGCTGTCAGTGCAATTAAGGTTCATTTACCTATTCTCACTCGTCGCAAGTAAATTACATTTTAGTGCATGTAGCACTTCTTATATATTTTCTAACATGAGATAACGTCTAATATGCCCCTGTAATACCGACATTCAAACTTAGAGATGATTGGCAAGCTACTGTTTCATTAAATAGTCGCCTTAAATTAGCGATTGGAAAGCACCGCAAAAACAGGGGCATTTTAGAATTTTTGGGCCAAAACAGGGGCATATTAGACGTTATCTCCTAATTAAAATAGTGTGTCTTTTTTGGGCTGGCGCACGAAGTATTGTGGCTGGCTACCGCTGCAGGATACCTTTTTTACCGCTGCACGATACCACCATCTCATTGGAAATATTCATTAGTTATAACCAAGGGTACACATAAACGTAACCAAGCTGGCAGTGGGGTGGCAATAGCAATTCCCAATACTTAACCTAACTAAATGTATTTATAAATTTGGGTATACCCAATTTTAATCGGATGTTTCCCAATATGCATTTGCTGAAAAGTTGCAATTACCCATATGCGTCCGACGTGAGCTTAAGTCGGCACAAGGATTCTTCCAACAGCCCGATTGAAATATCAATTAAAGTTGGAGAAGTTGAGGCATTCACGATAATTTATTTATATTTTGAATAAACTTGGATATACTTACACTATACTCCAGTAGCGCTCGAAAGATAGTGTCAACTGAACAAATATTGCCGAATATATAGTATCAACAGCTGAAGTCCAAAGCGAGCTCACATGTCCTGCTAATAATTGTTATCAAAAGCGATAGAAGAACTACATTTTAACGACATGCAACGCTTTCTCGTCGCACAGAGCGATACAATTCGGTTCTGTAGGAGACCATCGAATTTGGTTGATGGGCTCATCTGACCTCAAAAGCGTGTGGCAGGGGCCGACAATGTTATCGTTGGAACTCGTCATTTGCGCGCAGATATCATACACGATCGCAGTATTATCTTCGCCCGCACTACATAAATCATATCTTGAATGAGGAGACCAAGACATCGAGTTTACGCTTGCTTTGTGCTGGTCCAGAACTGCCATTGGGTAAATGGGACGACGGATGTCGATTATGGAAATCTTAGAGCTGTCATCAGCGAAAGTCGCAATAAATCGGTCATCTCGCTTATTCCAAGCTAACTTAAGAAGAGCTTGTTGGCCGGGTGATTGGAACACAATTGTACTTGTAGCCAGAGATCTAGAATATTTGAAGAAATGCAGTCATCTCTCTCTAGCACTCTTGAATAATTAATGATCACCTCAAATCAAATAGTCGCAGCGTCCCATCACCGCCTACTGAACCAAATATTTTTGGGCCGCTACTTGAAAACGCAATGTCGTACACTTCTGTATCGTGAGTAATGATTTGGTGCAGTGGTGATGTTGGTTTTTGCTAGTATAAATTGAATTAATTTTACTTTTCTCAGAATTCAGCATTCTGCAAACAAAACGTACATTTATATCCCAGATGGTGCACGTGTTCCCTGTACTGGATGTTCCAACAATATTGGGTTCTATCTCATTCCAATCGAAGCTGGTAAGCGGTGCACACGCATCACTCATATTTTTCTTCTACAGGAGACAACAATGAAACAAGACGTCAACCTTCAAACCCAATAGCAACTAAACCATTGAAAAAAACCTCGGTAAATTTTGAATAGAACTTAATAGACGAGTCTGATATCGTCCAGAATCTCAAAAAATCGGCGGTTGTGGCCAACAACTCCACGTTTGCACCCAGCGAGGCTGGAGACCACATAATCTTGGTCGGTGGGTACGGATGATCGACCTCTAAGGCAGAGACCACTTGCTTTTGGTCAGCAGTTGGACGGAAAATCTAATTTTGAGATAAGAAGTTTAATAGGAAAGGAAGAGAAGTTTTGGAATTTGGGTAGATATACCTCAATTTTGTTGGCATATTCGCCCGGGATAAAGGTTGAGGCTGCGATTCGTAAGAAGCTAACGTCTGGCCGCCAACATAAACCATAGAGTCGGTGCTGTGTGGGGTATGTGATGAACGGGCGAGCACAGACAATCGAACATTGAGGCGTTGTCATCAGGCGTGAAACGATAGTTATTTTGTTGCGACAATACGGAAGACTAATAGGATGTACTTATGGAAGTAAAATTGATGACAGCTCAAATAAACAATAGTTCACTAGGGTCTGTCAAAAGTAATACGACGCCTCAATACTACTAAACGGTAGTATCGAGTATCCGACCTCCTGGACAACATATCCTGTCAAAAGCAATACAACGGACGGAATCGAAAAAAATAATTTTGGCGGAAAAGATAATCCAATAGAAATTACTTAGCAAACAAAAAATAAGATTGGCCTCCTCAATGTCTATTGTTAGTGATTTGTTCTCCTACTGCGGACTATGAGGTACATGTTACTTTTTTTCGACGTGGGGCTCTTATGCTGCATGACCTGCTTTTCCATTTGCAACCGACCGTGCGATGCAGCTCTTAGAATTTGTACGTTATACTGATTCTATTGTTTGCCTGAGTGGTGATCACTTCAAGCATGTGCTGTCTCTATTTACTATTTCAATTTTAAGTACTTGAAGCAATATCAATGGTTACAAGGAAATGCCTCACCGAGAAGGCATGGAGCTCAGCTTTTACCGTGGCTCTCATTCCATAGACATCTGAGTTGACACGTTGCTGCTTCGCATAGATTAGTAGCTTCTTATATCGTCATTCGCACCGGATGAAATGGGAGAAACGGGCATAAAATATCGACGTATGGCATCTTGAAATCGTTTTCCATAAAGTAAGGGCTCGATGATTGTTGGAGACGAGTGTCCAGCAATCATTCCGACAGACTTTCCGACGCTTTCCACACGCTTAATTAAATCAAATTGACGCAAGTAGTCGATGATACCAACCGTCATTTCCGATGGAGTTTCCTCCTTGTCTCCAGCATCATCGAGTCGATAGCTTAGCCCGACAACCATCGAGTAGTCCACAATGTTACATAAAGAGAGAAATGCAATATCATTTTGCACCGCTTTCAAAATAAACTGATGGTCCTCTGCTAGTACACCCATAGGATAGCCTTTAGTGAGCTCCAGCAAGTTACCATCAAGGAGGACTCGGTTATCAGACTGAAGAATGTCTGAGGTGGTTCGTGTTTTGGCAAATCGGTTTCGAGAGCTTCCTTTGAGATCATACGTTTGAGCGAGCTGCTTTCTATAAAAAACGTTCTCCATGACACAGATGTAGTGAACCACCTTCTGTCCAGTATCTTTCCGGATTATGGTCGCCTGGTACAGTCCAACAGTTTTGGACAAAATGCTTTCTCGATTGTCAAAGTAAGTGCTCGCAATATACTTGAAATATACAGGAAGGCAGCCCAAAAAGCCCTACCGTATCATGATAATGGTTAGTTGTTAATTAGGATTCCAGCTCGCGTATACACACCTGCAATTCAGTTGATGAAATGTGCTTGACAACAAAACGGTCGTCCAGAGTTCGGTAAAATGAAGCACCTGATTTACCACCGTTTGCATTCCACGCAGAGACGTGAGATATCGAAAATATGAAGTCTTGTAGACTACCATAGAACAATTCACGAAGAACTTCAAACTAAGCACATCACAAAGATCGTCGTGTCAGTTATACCTGACATTATTCGAAGCTTCGCAGACGGATCCAACCAAAAACGTACCTGAAGTGGGTAGTAAGCAACCGTCACAAGTTCCCAGCACGTGCTGGACAACGTCGAGGTTGCACTTGTAAAGAGTGAAAAATGCAGTGGCATTTCTACTACCGCAAATTTAAATGGCTTGTTCAGCGATGTTTCGAGAGCGGCTCGAGACCAGTTCGTAGATATCGCTTTCGCAGAGCCATGTTGCTGCTTTTGCAGTGCAACAGACTCAACCGCTTCACGATGAACGTGTAGTTTCCAGCCATCCAATTCCTCTTCATACGAATCTGTCGATAGTGCATACGCAACACTTGTAATCGGTATGACCTCGTTTACCAAAACAACTCGCGATTTCGATCGTTGAGGAAGACTCGGGTGGCCAAAAGTCAAGGCCTCAGGAATGTCAATGGTAAATTCGCTTCCTGGTTCAGTTCGACCGAGGACACGATAGAGGTTCCACAAGGCATCCTTCCACCCAGCACGTGTATCCTAGAACACCACATCACGTCAGAACAATCGTGGCGTATTTCTTTTGCCTACTAAGTATGCACGCACCTCTTTCTCATCTCGGTCATCGCTGGGAACAAGAAGATGTGGTATTGACGGTACTTTTAATAGGTCAGCATTTGTACTAGTCGATGCAGATGATATTCCTTGACTTCCACGGAGGCTTTCAACGATAGCACTCAGAGCTTCATTACCTGGAGACTTGTCAACTTCAACCCATTCTGACTCTCCAACTTTGGTGCTAAGCGTCGTAGTTGATATGTTATCACTGCATCGTGGCGATGCAATAGGTGACAAAAATGGAGTAGACTCAATCATTATGTCCTTTGACGTAAACCAACCACTGTGTTGAGCCAGTGAGACCACTTCTCGTGAAAGATGGGTTTTAATCAACTTGCGAAGGCGCAGTATGCAGGTAATCCACTTGCAAGCTCTTAAGTATAGTGCACGATGAATGGCATCACATGTACCCAACCTTCGAGCCGGATTCCCATCAAGTTGCGATAATTTGTGCGAGAATACTGCTTCGCCGCTTCGTACCATTTTAGAGATACACATGGTTTCAAGGAGAATGCGTACGTGATAACCAGCATCAGTACGTTCGAACGCTTCCACAGCTTCGTTAATTTCCCGTACTTTATCAGTAAAAGTACTGATAAGGGACTCCAACAGCTTCATTAAGATTGTAAGATGAGTCGCAACTTCTTTTTCCACAACCGATGGTCCCATATTGGTAGATAATTGGCTCATTAGAGGGGGATCGTTGCCCTGTTTCAGCTCGACATGGCCAAGACGTAGTGACACTTGCTTCAAGAAATCAAAGCGTGCGACGGATTGACCAATATTAAAGAAAAGCACTTGTGATTCCATTGACGCGTGGGCACACGATGCACTCAATGACTTCGGTAGTAAGGATTCGTCTGCTTCCGAAAGCAGGATCTCCAACAACCTTGAAAACGAGTACTTGTAAATGTACTTTTCCAATGGCATAAAAGGCGTGGTTACGCCATTGCATTCTCGACACCAACGCCAAAAAATCACTGTCGGGTAGCTATCTTTCACCGCTACTGCAGCTTCATCGTCTCGACCGGGTTTATAAGGAACGGAAATTGGTGTCGTCATCGCTTGCAGATTGATGTCTTTTTCAGAAGTCATCGTAGACGACAGCTCGCTCAATGAGCTAGACGTTTTTTCAGTAGCCCCAGTGTCGCTCGTGTATCTCATTGATAATGAAAATGGCTGTCTGTACTTTCCCGGTAACTCTTCAAACGAAATTATTATCGTCCCAGATCGGCAGCTGAACATATGAACGTGATCCGCCATTAAATGATTGCACTTGACATTCTACGATGTATCAGCGAAAGGACGGCAACGTCAGTTGACCAGAAAAAAATGATTATCTAGTATTCCAGTGCAACTGCGTACCTGACATTTTAAGGAAAGATTTGCCAATTCCTGATTAAGAAAATTACCAAATGAAACATCGTCATCTGAGCTGACAGTAATGCGAAAATGTTTAGCTTCGACGCATTGATGGTAGCTAGGGCTTGAAGATCCCGGATCGTGTACACGTAATGTGGTTGTCGTACACCACGTTGCACGTTTTTCATCAAAAAGTTCCGTAAAAACTTTTGAAGAAACCAGCATGCTCGTATTCAAGTCTAGATTAGAAAGCACATGAGCCTCCAAAAGCAATTGATACGTCATGGACAGCACAACGCGGGTTAGCTGCTTCAGTAGGCGTAATTTTTGCTTTGATGGTCCAGTGATCAACACTGTACAACCATTGAGCGGATCACAACCATCAAGATACAGGTAAGTGTCCGTTCGCGAACGACTTAACACTGTGGGTAATACAATCGCAGATGTCTGAACTGCTTTTTTTGTTTTTGGTAACTCTTCCAATGGAACAACAGCAACCGTTTTAACCGTGAACGACCGGCAGGTGCCGATCACTTTCTCTGAATTAACTTTATCCACATGATCTACAGATTTTAAAACCTCAGCTCCAGTATGACGAGCAATTCGATGCAATACTCCACATTTGACATTGAGCACAATTGATATCCGCCGTTCACATAACAACTCTTGAGCATACCTCGACACACTCTTTTCTACAAAAATCAAATCCGGCTCCAGCGCCGAGATTTTTTCGACCAAAATGGCAATGTAACTTTTTTCTTGCTCCAGCAACGTATCCAAAGAGCTCATACGCCCAGAACCGTTTGAACGATCATAACTAATTCCACAAGCAAGCAACAAAATACGCGGGTTAATGACCTCACGCGCCATTTGCTTGTGACTTAAGTGTTTGTGACACACAGTTCCAGCTAGCCATTTAAAGTTGTAGTTCAGCTCTTTTTCCTTCGATTGCCCAGCTGTTGCTATACTTTTCACTTTCACGAGGTTCGCGTAGTTGAAACCACTAATCGAGCGACAGTTCATACTAAAGAGCAAGTGACCCGTTACGACAAAAGCCATGTCTTCCAGAGTCTTTATCAACTGATTCAGAGCAATGGAATCACACTTTTGCTTCAAGATGGATGATGCTAAATGTTTAATGCCATGACGAATTTGTTCATTAGCTCTCCGCTTCAGTGCAAATACAAACATACTCCATCAGTAATTGCTAGCATCCTCAATTACGTTCTTTCCTTACCATGTATTTATCCAATGCAATATCCCGCTGGGTGTCAAGGTTTTTCCTCTCCTGGACATCGACTTCCCAGTTGGACTCTTCTCGAGCGGTTATAGCGTTGTCTTTGGAGGACTTTTGCTTTTCAGCGCTTAGTCCTCCACTTTCAATAGCACCTAATAGTTCCGCGCTTGAACGTCTCCTTCCGGTTTGTATTCGTGAGTAAAAACTATAGTGATCTTCCACAGTGTTTGGTACATTCAAATTATTAACAGATTCTGAGGAAAGATGTGTCGAGCCCAGAAAATGATCGAAACTTAGAGAATCACAAGAGGTTGAACGGACAGGCGATAACGACGACGTCGGCACTTCGTTTAGGTCAACCGGAGGGCCAAACACAAGAGGTGAAGGCTTAGCAGAACCAAAGCTCTCACTTTGTCGGCGTGATAATTCGTCAAACCGACTTGAGAAAGACTCTCTGGCAGCGTCGTCTCCATCGAAACATTCAAACGAGTGCCGACCTTGGTGGCTCTCTTGAACAACGTTTTCCTTGTCGCTAGCCGTGTTTGTGAATTGAAAGCAGAATTTGCATACTCGAACCATACCTGGAAATCCGTGAGCTGTACCGTTAACAAAGAAGTCGCTGCATTCATGGCAGAAGATTTGCCCGCACAGTCGGCAATGGTGACGCCGACGGAAGATTGAAAAAGCTACCGAGCAGTCGTAACATACCTACGAACAGCAATAAGTATAGATAAATTGAACTGTTACTTTGACTGTTTGCTTTTCTCGACTACACATCCATCTCACCTTACACAAATGATCTGGCATCCAGTATTGGTTGCCTGCACACAAGAGTGACTGGTGTATCTTGATTGGTGAAGCTAATTCAATGAGAATAGATGCATGAGATTGCATTCCACTTGCCATTCACTGCCTATAGGGCAGATGATATCATACCAGCAGCAGGATTGGCATCTCCAAAATTCTTGTCTGGCACCTAAATCATTCAACGACACAGAAACGCATCAATCCAATGACCAAAAAGTAAGATACTCGTTCTAAATAACTCAGCGTCTCACGTGATTCGTAGAAGTCAAGAAGCCGGGCATGGGGAACGTCGTTAAGCTGAAAAAGACAGAAAACAAAACAAATTCATTCCACGTGTCGTTTTAAATTGCTCAAACACGAGGTCAATTTTCGGGCATTACCGCGAAGGATCTTGATCTAAAAGTTGATGTGACATGGACGACCCGCGTCTTTCCGCATCCGCCATCGTTGAAAGGAGCAGTTTACGCGACCTTCCCCGCTTTAAGTCGATACTCGAATATTTCTGGTTTAATATTTGGGTACATTTACACAATCTGGCTAGATGGGCAAGTATTGCTTCGATGAGGAGGCATTTTCGGTGGAAACGTTCGAAGTGACGGCGTTTTTGGAAGCATGTCGCACCCGCAGTCCCATGGAGACAATTTATCAAGATCTCAAGCACTTCCAAACAACGCTCGAGAATCAACTTGTGGCCATTATCAATGAGGATTACACTGAATTTCTACAGCTTTCGTCGAAGCTGAAAGGCGTTGACGAAGCTGTTTCGAGCGTGCGTGCACCTATTTTGGCAGCTCTCAAGCGTGTAGATGAAGTGCAGAATGCGATGGTACTTTCTCTTGACGTAAAGAAGGGTAAAAGATGTGAAGACTGACCTGTGTGTGTGTGTGTGAATTTGCGTGTATGTAGAACGCTTTGCAGAACAAGATTCAGACGCAAATACAGACTGCAAAGGATCTTCAAGAGGAGGAAAGAGAACTTCGCTTGAGTATTAAGATCTCGGAGAAATTGTTGCTGCTGGAGAGCTTACTGGAGATTGAGTCGTTCGTTGAAATAGATCATGATGAGATGGAGCAAGTAATTTTAAGTGACAAACCGCTTTTGAATTCTGATGAGGAAAGTGACGATGAATTTGAAAATTTTGAGCGAATCAAGAAACAACTGTATACAGAGGATGCCGCCGAGAACTGTGCGAAATTGGAGCGAGCTGCGCAACTTTTCGTACAGGTGGATACCGAGTTTGTGAATGGCATGCGTCTCGCCACGATTCAGGTAACGAGTGTCTTGATTTGTATGACACTGTTTGGATGATTGTCATTATGTGTGTTGAGCAGAGAGAAGAAAAGCGTCTTGCTGTTGTGGAAGAGACACTTCTTCGTCGCCTTGAAACTGAGTTTGCGACTGAAATCTTTCCCGATACATTTTATAACCGTGACCACTCCATTAGCGCGGTGGCTTTGGGTTATTTGCTGAGAGCATATGTGCTACTGAGGAAGAGCCACATTCCTGAAGAAATGATTGGGCGTCTAGTTGTGAAGCCGTTTGCCGAAGAAAATATCACGCGAGGAAGATTGGACGGTCGAGCGCGTGGATCTTGCGAAGGTCTTCCTCAAATTTATGAGTGCATTCTAGACTTCATTACCAGCAAGTTTGAGGGTATACTTGTGCTGTCCGTTTGTCAAGGCGAAAGTAAATGTTCAGTGGATATTCTTGGGAATGCCATTTGGAAGCATTTGCAAGAGATCTTGTCGACAAAGCACAGCATCATATTTCAAGCAGCTGATACCAATCGCTTTCACCACAACTACACAATCAGTATGCGGTTTTTAGCTGACATGGAGGAGCGTTTCTGTAAAAGTGAGACCATGAAAAGCCGCTTTCGATCCCACGAGAGCGTGGTCGACTTTAAGGAAAAGTGGAATGTTGACGTGTATTTTCAACTCCAAGCATCGCAAATCGTTGCAAGCCTTGAAAAGTCTTTCGATGTAAAACGTGATGAGCCGGTCGTAATGGAGTCATTTGATGGCACGACATCTACCGTTACGGACGAGTCAGGTCTAGTCCTTGAAAACTCAAAGATTTTGTGGAAGGCAATTCAAGATTGTTGGAGTGAGCGTATCTTTCTGGAACCACTACTTCCAAAGTTCTGCAAACTTTGTATGCAGCTTTTAACGTACTCTATCAACATGTGGAAAGAGCCATTGCTAAAAGCGGTGAAGGAACTCAATAGTGGAGTCAAGGTAGATTGGAATAATACGCCCCTTCTTACCTCTAAAGAAGACTTATTGTTTGCTGGAAGTGACTTTCACGTGCTTTATGGGAAGGTAAATGATGATCCAATGTGCTTAGGTAATATTGCATGTACACTTAGCTGTTGCTGTGTGCACCACAGATTTCTGAAGACCTCCACGCCATTGTCAAGAATCACTTTGACGCTTACGTCGACGATAGTGAAACCATCGTTACCGAACTCTTCGAAGAGGTTGTTACTACTCGAGTGTGCTTCATTAGAGCTAATCATTGTTTCTCTGCAGCCGCTTCGAGCGCTAGCCGAGATGGAAACAAGTTGTTGGTCCACTGCTGTAACAACCGTAGCCATAGATTGCAAAAAGGTTCTTCCAGCAATTCGGTACGAGCACAACAATCATTCTTTCGAGCATGGCACAAACATTATTTTCACGATACGTTCGCACAGCACGGTGAAGGGCCAGTATCAGATGACAAACAAACCTCCGCCTACAAGTCCGTCAACCTACGTGGCCAACATCGTCCGGTACAGCCTTCGATTGTCCCTCAACAGCAGCACTCGTATCTACGAACACCGACAACGCGAGCTAATTCGTTTCTACTTGTGCGTATCTGCAGACCGATGCAAGACTTTTTGGAAAAGTGGGGCGTTCACTTTGATACGGCTAAACGACAACAGCTCCTCCAGGCCATTGTAGACGACGTTTGTGTGATGTACTCTACTCTGTCTTCGGATCTGTTGCGATCAGCGTTGGAACTTGAAGAATCGCTTAAAAGTCGAAAGCTACATCGTGCTGCCAGCTCCCTTTCGGGTGACAAGGCCGTCTCCGATTCGGAAAAAATGCGGATGCAGTTACGGCTCGATCTTGAAGAATTCCAGCGGTAGGTTGCTGGCTTCAGTGGCTCTTGTACGTGGCTATATCGATATATAGCTACTAAAACAAATGATTTCTCTACGCCTAGGGAGGTGACGGCGCTTGGGCTAGACGTTACTCATTGCAGCAGTCTACAAGAAGCTCTTGCTAAGCTCAGCGAAAATTGAAGTTGTTTGATTGGCTGAAAACGTTTTATTCACTATTCGAATACCTATTCCATAATCTGTGGCAGACGATGGAGAGCGGTCTTTCGCTCGGGCGATGGAGCCTCTGTGTGACAATGGCGTCCTTGTCTTTGTGGAAACTGGTGGAGCTAGTAGTGCATCGTGATGTGTGGTGGAAATGGACGAAAAAAATAAAGAAGGAACAACACCGGGCAGGTTTTCCAGGTCTTATAGGTAACACGCCACTTGTGGAGCTCACAAGTTTATCCAAAGCTACTGGATGCAGGATTTTCGTACGAATTTGATGCTCTGTACAATGCTTTTACTTGTGGATCGAGTTCAATTTAATTTTCGATGTGTCGTTGGTTGATGTGGTCAGGCAAAAGCAGAGTTTCTGAATCCGGGAGGAAGCTCCAAAGATCGAATTGCGAAGGGAATAGTGGAGGACGCTGAACGTCGAGGTCTTTTAAAGAAAGGAGGCACTATTGTAGAGGGAACTTCGGGCAGTACAGGTATCAGCCTGTCGCTGATGGCACGAGGTTGTCGTCCTTGCGAAACGGTGAATACCGCGTTAGTGTTGCTCACACTGTGTGATGATATTTTGCGCTGTTAGCTCGAGGGTATAAATGCGTCATTGTGATGCCTGACGACCAAGCAATGGAGAAACGACAGCTTCTGGAACAATTTGGTGCTGAAGTTGTGCTGGTAAAGCCAGCGTCCATCGTAAACTCCAAGCATTATGTGAATGAAGCCAAGCGCATAGCACGTAGCATCCAAGGTGTAGAAATCAACATTTTATAGTTTTAATGTTATACTAATACAGTTGCTTATTTGTAGGAGGATACTACACTGATCAATTTGAAAACGTGGCGAACTTTGAGAGTCACTACGCCACAACTGGGCCGGAGATTTGGCACCAAACGAATGGGATGGTTAATGCCTTTGTAATGGCTGCAGGTGCGTCTCACTAAGCATTTTTTGATAGCGTTCAAGCATCGATTACTAATAGATCTTGTGGCTTAACTTGAAGGCACGGGGGGTACTATTGCGGGAATATCAGCGTATCTGAAGGAACAAAATCCGAATGTGCACGTTTTTCTTGCAGATCCTCCAGGATCGAGTCTTTACAACAAGGTAACGTTTTACCAAGGTATCGGTTAGTTGGTGGTGGTTTTTTATTACTCTCACTCATCACCTTAGGTCCGTAGCAATGTTTGTTATGCCTCTCAACAGGTTGAGACCAAAGTACGTCGACATCGGTAATAGACGAGCCTTGCTACTTGTACTTTTGCGCTCACATCAGTACTTAAGCTTGCACTTGCACTAACTACAGATACGACACCATCGCGGAGGGCGTAGGGATTGACCGTCTGACAACGAACTTTATGCGCGCCAAGATCGACGATGCCTTCAAGGTGACAGACCAAGAGATGGTGGAGATGTCTCGTTTCTTGCTGCGTGAAGAAGGCGTCTTTGTTGGCAGTTCCAGTGCCCTCAATTGTGTTGCGGCTGTACGCGCCGCCCGCAAACTCGGGCCGGGCCACACCATCATCACAATTCTGTGCGACTCGGGCCAGCGTCACCTCACCAAGTTCTGGAACGATGAGCACATTCGAGAGAACTGGCAGCTTGAACCAAAGGCCACGCATCTCGAGTTTCTAAGCGGCTCGACAGGGCAGCCTTAGTTGTCCAGGTCTTTCATTGTTTTGATATAACGTTGTCCAATTAAAGTGTTCTATCAACCTTACTCGTTTGGCTGGTCAGTTAACCCTCCCTGGTTTGATGTGACTTCAAGATGCGTTTGACCGGTCTATATTATAACGACTAGCTTCTACTCTGTAATTACTCCATATGCTGATTATGTGCTGATCATCGAGCTTCAAGATGAGGAAAAAAAGTTGCAGTCCCACGCAAAAGAAACGAAGAAGAGTATTAAAAGGAAGCACCAACAGGAGCAACAGCCGCATTTTGTCTACTAATGAGAAGATGCCAATGGTTTTATTGTATAAGAAGCGTGGGATTTCAACGCTCCCCGAAGATACTGAGAACAAAACGTGCAAGCAAAGACGAAAACGAGTATTGGCTTTGCTGCCGCAAAAAGTTGACTGACAAATACAGGCAGACAGAGCAAAGCACACCCTAGTAAATGAAGTACGTGGACAGCAGAAGAGAAAGGTTTGTGTCACCGACAACGTTTTTTGGTGCATTCAATGGGTTTCAAGAAACATGCAGCCACAGAAACGGTAGGTATGCGAATATAACGCACCCTCTAAACTTGTTCTATTTGAATAAATTCGCCTTAGTCGATTTTCAGTCGCCGAAACACTGTTTCACGTCCCAGCAGCTCGATGGTATCACCCAGTCCAGCACCAACGTCCATGCCCGTCAAATAGTATCGAATGGGCATCAATACCCTATGCTCACAACACAAGTTAAACCACAGAATAGTTTTACTTTGGAAGAAAAAACACACGTTTTCAGTCCCAGTTTGCGTTTTCGAGCAACCTCCTTTATACTCTTCGTGATACGATCCTGTAAAAATGAAATTCAATCCGTTAAGGTAGTTTGAAAACTCGACGAGACCGCATCGGTGACTCACTGGCGTAAATTCTTCGTCCGAGATGTCGCGCAAGCTTGAGAGCACATCCGCAACAAGGTCTTTTGTGCTCTCATCAATGTACTCTGCTTTCATCTTTTGTGCTATCGAGGAATTGAGGTCGGGAGCCGTAAAAAATGGAACGCAAAGTGGACCGAATTCAGGAAGGGCACTCACGCGCTCCTAAACGATACAGAACAGTAACAAATAAGCGAACTCCGATCGGTACCTACACCACCCGAGCATACCTTCATTAGACCCATTGCTCGCCAGATATAATCGAGACCAAATCTTTCAATCACGTCAGCAGAAGTTAACGACAAGCCTGCTCCTTCAAGAGCAGAGGAAATCATCGGCAAGACATCATTTACAACAGCTTGTTTATATTCTTTCGTCGTCGTTTCCTCCGTGAACAGCGCCCGTACATGACGGGAGTTAATCCAGCGAAGACGATCTACATTCACGACCGATCCTGCTTTGTTTACATGATCAATCGAAAACTAGACCAGACCAGAAAGAAACGCGATAAATAATCGTTTCAATGGTATGTAAGACATAAGTATACTGTACATGCTTAACCAGGTCTTTCATTTGAAATATTTCCTGGTTGTTTCCGTCAGCAGGGTTCCAACCCAAGAGAGCAACAAAATTCACTAGGCCACTTGGCAGAAACCCCTTGTCCTGTAACATCAAGGAGAGAAGAGCCATGGTGAACATTGTGATACATAAAAATAATATTTTATAGCAGTTAATCAGATCGACACACGTACCCGAAAGTCCTCCACTGCAACATCTCCTTGCCGTTTAGACAGCTTAGATCGGTCTTCATTGAGAAGAAGACCCAGATGTGCCCACTTAAGAAATATATGCATAGCCGCATTAGCTGTCTACTTGCTCAAAAATCATCATATGTAGTTACCACATACAGTCGGAGCTTCATAACCCAGTGCCTTATACAATATCACATGTTTTGGTGTCGACGGAAGCCATTCCTCACCACGGATAACGTGAGAAATGCGCATCGCATGATCATCTACTACATTTGCCAGGTGATACGTTGGATATCCGTCGCTTTTCATCAAAACTTGGTCATCGATTCCGACGTGGTCAAACTGCACGTATCCTCGGAGTATGTCCTTGACAATGGTTTTTCCCTCTGGGATTCGGAGTCGAATTGTATGGGACTCACCACGAGCCAGTCGCTCTTTCATTTCTTTTTCATCCAGACCTAGACACGCACGATCGTACATCGTCGCTTCACCGTGACGAGTTTGCGAATTACGCAACTTTTGCAACCGCTCATTCGTGCAGAAGCAACGATAAGCGTGGCCACTCTAGCTCCAACCAACAGTCAATTCTATCCTAAGAGGTAACTTGAATTTATTTTTACCTTAACTAGCTTTTCGGCTGCTTCTTGATAGATTGCAAGTCTCTGCGATTGTATATAGGGACCGTACGGTCCTCCAACATTAGGACCTGCACTTGACCGAGAAAAAAAATGGTCGCTATCATAAAATCAGTGCAACATTAAGGACATCCGAAGCTTACCTTCATCTTCCCGAATTCCGCACCACTTGAGACTGTCCAGAAGCGCCTCGACAGAGCCGTTTACCTGACGTGACTTTTATAGCAAGGTAATTGAGTAAATAACTGCCAAAGTAATTAATTACTGTATCAGCTTCATGTACTTTATCAGTGTCTTCAATACGCAAAATAAATTGTCCATTGCAGCTCTTGGCAAATAGAAAATTAAATAATGCAGTGCGTAGCCCACCGAGATGCAGGTACCCAGTGGGACTTGGAGCGTAGCGGACGCGTACAGTGGAGACAAATCTGGTAGAATTTAGAGTGTGGGAAGAGTTTCTTCGAAACGTCAGAGCTGATGCTTGATGCCGAATGAAGCAATGACGCAGATGATGCATTCGTGAGGTAGTAGATGGGTTTCTAAAAATTATGTCTAATATTCATGTAGTACACTTAGCCATATATATAT
>CM047580.1:41894043-41913746 GCA_026184515.1 Peronosclerospora sorghi | reverse complement strand
CCCCCACCAGTGGGACCAAATGGTCGTAGAAGGTCGACAACGACGATTTCATCCTCTAAGTATCAAATTCAAACAGTTTTGGACATCGGCGGGGTTCTGCATTTTAATGCCAACCTCCGCCAACATCGCCACCAAGTTCTTCACCAACAGTAATGGGCGATCACTCTGGATCGGCTCGGTAGTGGGACCGAGAAGATGGTCGGGTATCTGAAGGTTCAACAGCCGAAAGACCACGTCAAAGCGAACAAATCGTTTCAGCTCAAAAATGTAATACATCTTGTTTAGGTCTTCTTTAGTGATGCCTCCATCTCCGACTTGCGACTTTTCTTCGAGGTCGTCTTCGTCGGCCGGCATTCCCAATCCTTTCTTGGGGATCTTGGGGATCTTGGGGAGGTTGGTCTGATCGTTCTGATCAGCCTCCAAGTATTTTTCGTCTTTTGATTTTCCATCAACTTTTTTATGCACATACATAGGATCAGGACCTTGGTCCTGATCCTTTCCGGGACTATATCAGGACTTGCTATAGTCCCGATCGGCTCCGGTGGGAGCCTTTTGGGGAGAAAAAAATTATTAATCGCGATATGGTCCTCCACCAGGCCAGACCGGACATCTCCATCTTTATCGAGAACGAAGACGTAAGGTGATAGCCTTTCCTTACGCCCTCTCCAGAACGATTCCAAATTCAAATCTTCAAATTCAATCTTTGATGACACCTCGCGGTGATATTCACGATCACCAAGTGATCCGGGTACGCGCACCATTGTGGTGGAGTCAAGTTCGAAATCGAATACATTTGTATCGACAACCTGACCACCACCATCGTGCGCATCCTTCCAACGTACGGGGGGTACCCCGCGGACCTCCACTCTAAATCTGGTCAGATCGTCCACTGCTGGCAGACGACCGATCATCATCCAAAGACACTTGGTCCGATTCACTTAAGTTCATCTCAACTTGTGTACCCGAAGGAATGGGCTAGTTATACACTCGGTGGATCGGGATCACAGATCGATTTGATTCGGTCTTGAATATGAGACCGTGCTGGCTAGGTGTACCTAGGGCGGAACTCTTCACCCCAGGTACGTACAGACCAGAAACACTTCCAAAAGATAAATTCCAATAGGTCGATCGTTCAAACGATCTAGACCTGACCAATACGAAATAATAGAGGGTAGTCCAATCAACCGGTCTATCCCTGACCAATATGAGAGAAGACCAAAACCGGTCTAAACTCCAACCAATGTTACAATGAGCCAATATGTCCACGTGAAGACCCAATATGCCCGTGATACTTCACAAACGATATCTCCACGTAAAGACTAATCCAGTGAATATCACGTTCCAAACGTACTTGACTTAAAGTGTCGAGATCGCCAAATCGTACTCCCGTCGAGGGACTTCCGGTGGCCAAAGTGCGCGTGCGGCGCGTCCAGACCGGGTATAATAGGCAAGAGGGGATAATTCAACCCTCTGCCCCCAAACACTCCGCGGCGGGCGGAGGCGACTAGTGTACGTGGAAAGAATAACGGCGACCCCTTGCTGCGGTGTAGACCAAGACCAGAAGAGGTTTTTGCCATTTATTCCTAGACCAAAAACCTTTACCGGAAAATTTGTAACCAAAAGACTCTTACTTGAAAAACCACAACTAACCCATAATACTACCTCCCTATGGTCCCTAATGTACCCACACAAAATTATGTAAAATACCCAATGTCAGGTGACTCACCCAAGACCGGCGTTCTTGATACTCCTTGAATCTGATAGGCTAAAAAGCCCCCCTTGTTTAGACCAATCGGAAACTTGACCAACTGCCTTGACCAAAAGTGACCAAATTTGTGGTACACTTCACCACAACTTCTCCATGGTCATCGTGGCAGATCGGTAGCTTGTACCAGTCTGCCCTGACCAAGCAGATATTAGCCCGATCTCTGTCGCGCCCGGACTACTGGATTTTTCCTCCAGATCCCAAGACTCCTGACGCTTTTGCATGGCGGGCGGACGTGGTCGCAGCACCACAAATCGCCCGTCTGTACGAAGATGAGCCATGGAAGGTATTCGTCCGCCCCAAGCTGGGGTCCATGTTTGCGTCGACTGCGTGGATCGACTCGTTCCTAAGTCGAGTGAAGGCTTTCAAAACTTACGGCCAAGCGATATGGGAGTCTACGCACTATCTAGTGCTTCCTGCTCGAGTGCAACATGAGCAAGGCCTGATCTTGTTCCAGAGAAACCGAAAGAGGCGCCGGAGACGGGCGGGGAGGCCTGGCAGACCCTATACCAGTTTGTTCTGGGAGGGATGCTGGCCCGCGAATGGGTTCTCCATATGGCCAAGCGTCGGGTTGAGAAAGCCGGGGTGCTAGATAACGACGGCGCCTGGTATCCCGGTCTTCATTGTGACGAGCCGGTCACCGACCTCAAGGACGCTTTGTCCGAGATCGATCGGAAGCAGCCCTGGCGCAATCAGTACCAGAACCAGATCGAAGACCATCCGGCGCTGACTATCGGCCGTCTGTGGGGCGATAATGATCCTTGATGCAGCAGTTAGCTGACCAGATAATTCGTAATACATGTCATTATTCTTTTCACATTCCTGATCATCCAATCACTTGACCAAATTCCATCACTTTCTCCGAACTTGTACCAACACGATATCATATACAGTTTCCATCCACATCGCGAAAATCATCACCACGTTCGTCATTCCACTACCCCAGTTCGTCACGGTTCATCACAGTTTATCACAAATTCACAAAATTCTGACCTCACACATATTCACACCGGTCGATATACTGATCGGCGCTACTGTGTGTCTTGATCTTCATGGGTCTGCATCACTGCGAAGCGATTCCTACTGACTCTTTCTCGCTCGAACTCTCCTAGAAGTGCTCCACATTTAGGTCGAGTTCGTCGATCCACGTTTCTTCATCATGATTCTTCCAGAGGACCAGATATTCTCGGTGGGTGCGGCCGAAACGGGTCTTCTTGACCGATCGGACATCCAGCACCTTTTCCACCTCGAATTCATTCTCTTCCAATGGCCTTTCCCAACTGTCCTCCGGCGGCAGAGACTCATCGAAATCGAATCTCTCCGCTTCGTCCACCAGACAGGGCATTTTAGGCCGATCGGGGAATTCTCTGACCAGATTCAGCTTGGACACGTGCACGATCGTAAAAACTTTGTAATCCGTGCCGATAGTGATCAGACGGGCAGCATGCTCACCGATCAGCTCTGCTACACGGAAAGGACCATGCCACATGTGAGCTAACTTCTTCGCATAGCCTTCCTTGACCCGATCGAGGTATAACCAGACCCTCGCCCCTGGTTCAATACCATGAGGTCGGACCTGATCGTTATTCCGGTCTGCTCGATCTTGTGTGGCCTGACGCAACTTTTCGTTGACGACTTCTTTCGCATATTGATAGTGCTTCTGGACCTGCATACGCCAACGAAGGGCATCGCGGTCGCGGGTCCGAGTGCAGCCGATCGGTATCGCCGCTTCAAGTGTCGATCGAGGGTCCCATCCATATGCCAGATAAAAAGGCGTTTCTCCTCGGACCCGATTGGTTGAAGAGTTGAGTGCGAATACCAGTCTCTCTGCATACTCGTCCCAGTCACGTTGGTCCGGATCGGTAACATACATCTTGATCGCCCTTGTGATTTTCTGCACCATGCGATCATCCGATCCGTTCGCTTGAGGGCGATATGCCATCGTCGCGCTCTGCTTCTGGACCAGCATGTTATTGAGCGATCGGAACACCTCGACCATAAAACCAGGTTCCCGATCGTGTCTGATAACTTCGCTGGCACCGAACGTTCTGAACACGCATTCCTCGTAGCTCTGGGCGATCTGCTCCGCCGATCGGGATACACTAGCCTTTGCGATCACCAGACCAGTGAGCAGGTCGATCCAGATCAGCAGCTCAGTGTTGCCGCTCATCGATCTGGGCACCGACGGCATGTGGTCCATTGCTATCACCTGGAAAGGGTAAGTGGCCTCGATATTCCCGGGCGATCGCCCCTTGATTATCGGTCTGCCCTTTCCGGTCTCGCAATCTGTGCAACAGCCCACATATTTCTGCACACTCCGATAAAGTCCTCTCCAATGAAAGTGGGCCCTGATCTTGTGATATGTCCTGCCTACGCCCTGATGTCCCCCTTCTAGACTCACATGGTAGTGATGAAGGACATCCGGCTGTAGCAACTCAGGGATCACCAGTTTCGCTAGTCGATCTCGATCGGCACTGCTATGATCAATGTCACGGCAGTAACACAGCAATCCATTGTCGTCCTCATCGTAACTGTCCACGATCTTGGCACACTCTTTCGCTTGATCATTCGTCAACTTGGCCAATTCACCGCGCAGGTATGCTTTCAGGTTGACGATCCACTCTTCTTCGTCTTGCGCCTTGAGTATCCGTTCCGCCCTTAGCTGTTGCACTACGCGCTCACTCAGCCTTTCCTTCGGGAACGATCGGCGAGACTTCTGAGTTCGCGATCTAGTCTCCGCCATCACATGTACCTGATCGGGGCTGTCCTTGGGCTTGATCAACTCCGGGAGCCTGTTTTTATCCATAATTTTCTGTAGAACGGCCTCTTCGGTGATCTTCGCCCCGATCTGGTCCCGCATAGTTTGGATAGCGAGGTGATCGGCGCTTCTGTTCCAATCCCGTTTCACGTGCAATAGCTCGTAGTTGGGATAGTCTTTCAGTGCCTTCACCCGATCATTCAGCAACTTCAGTCGTGGCGCCTTACCGTCGATATCCCCGGTGATCTGCCTTATAACTAGGTTGGAGTCACCACATATGATGATCCGCCTTTTTTGTGATGACGGTAGATCAGGACATAGAAGGAGTCCCCGATTTTTCGCCTCGTTGACCGTTAAGTCAGGCGTGAAATCGGCGGCGGCTGCTACTATAGACCATTGCGGTAACTTCCACAGTATGACACTATAGGAGCCACCCTTCTTCTTCACGCTAGCCGATCCGTCGAAACTCAAGCCAAGGAGTTCCTCATCCCGATCGACGATCGGCGGCGGCAGCGAGATTGACTGTCGAGGTTGCTTCCTTGGGGCAATCTTCATCAGAGCTTCATCCACTTCGGACCGAGGGGTGATACTGGCAGCCAATGTGCCCAATATCTCCTCCTCTCCCTTGGTGCACTTGACGACCTCGAGGGATTACTGAGACAAGACCGCTGACCATCTGCCGAGCCGACCGTACATCCCATTGGCTGATAACAGCCAGGCCAATGTTTACTTTCTTGATAGGACCTTCACAGGTCGGCCGACCAGCAGGTTATAGCACACATCCAAAATCCGTAGTAAAGCCAGAACTTCTTTTTCGACGATCCCATAGTTGACTTCGTTCGGCTCCAACGTCCGGCTCTTAAAAGTGACCGGGTGGTACACTCCATCATGTTCTTGCACTAAAGTGGCCGAGATATCCCACTTACTAGCATACACAATGACGACCGGCATTTTTTCCGGATCGAAGTGCCTGAGAACCGGTGCCGTCGCCATCTTGGCCTTCATCATACCGAAAGCAACCTGTGCACGCTTCATGTGGTCATCTGCCTCCACCGGCGAAAAATCTTCAGGCAGATCGGAGTCGAAGCCCTCTCGTAAATTTGCCCGATCTCCTTCGCGCAACGTATTATAGTCGACTTCCCGGAGCTCGTACAGCACGGCCGCGTAGACCGCGAAGTATTCAATGAAGCGGCTGTAGTAATTCAGTCTCCCTAGGAAGTACTGCATTGCCTTCAGAGATCTGGGAAACGGGAGGTTCCTCAGTGATTCCAGATCCTTAGGATTAGCCTCCAGCCCACTGATTGACACCATATGACCCAGATAGACGACCTTGGACATGCCCCAAAAACTCTTCACAGCACTGATCGACAGGTTCCAGCGATCACATGTCTCCAACAATCGTTCAACCTTCTCGCACAGATCGCTCCATGACGAAGAAGGGATCAGTATGTCGTCGATGTACGATCGCCTCCCCAGAACGGACGGTCTCCTTTCCCGATCGGGTTCACCCTCTGTAAATACATCATGTTTTTCGGTGGGGTCCCGATCGGTACTGATCTTGTAATGTCCATACAGTGCGTTGTCGATCAGCCTCTGGTAGATCTGGGGCGCGTTCTTCAAACCGAACGGCATACGGTTCCACTCGAACAGACCGAACGGCGTAACAAATGAGGAGATCTCGCGAGCCCGATCTGTCATCGTAACCACCCAAAATCCACTTGCCATATCCATCGAGCAATATCATAGGGTCTTGTCCAGATCTTCCAGCACATCGCTGATCAGCGGCATCGGGTACACCATAAGCTTGGTCAGCCGATTTACCAACCGATAGTCGATGCACAACCTGATGTCGACGCCGTTCTTCTTGATTACAATCACGATCGGCGAGGCCCAAGGCGAGGTCGACGGTTTGATAATCTTGGAAGTCAACAGTCCTTTAATCAGATCAGACAATTTCTCACGGAATGTGGCGCCACACGTCGGCATCGCGGGGCGATCGGCTTGGCATCACCAACATCAATGTCACAGATTGCTCCGCGAGCAGCAGGGGGTAAGGCATCGCCTTTCCCGATCAGCAGATGCTTCTTATTCCAGATGATCTTCTTAAGCTGATCGATCTGATCGGGACTGTTGACATCCCGATCACCCACTTGTAAATCGTCCAAGGTGACTTCGGGCGGATCGGCAAACACTTCAGGGAGGACATCCATCTGGCTATCCAGCTCCTGAATATATTGATCCCCGCCCTCATGGATACAAACTTGGTCGTCTTCCGGGGCAATATCACCCAGAACAGAACATGTATTTTCGGTTTTATTCTCCTTGCCGACATATTCATAGATGCGAACCGTCCTGATTGGTTGAACACTGCTGTTCCCGGTCGGCGGGCTGCTCTTCAACAACATCGACCTGTTTAGGTGCACCATCGTGTTCCGCCCCAGCGATCCCGTGTTCTCCTTTCTCCGTTTCTGGTTCCCTCTCCTCTGTCGCATGTTCATGTGAAACCACCATGTTGACGAGCCTTGGCTCATCTGCTCGATGGTCTACCGTGTTCGGCGCCTTTCATCGGACCAGCTTTTGCTTCGGGGTTGCATAGCTGGGTCGTTCCACCATACGTGAGGTATCCTCTTCCACCGGTCCATCATTGCTGACCATATCGGTGGTCGCTTGGTATGCCAAGTTCTGCCACTCGACATACCGTCTCGTTCCGATCGAGACGAACCCCGCCTTTCTTGGCACCTTCCCCTCCGCTAGCCACATGCCAACGATAGCATTGTTGTCGGGCGTAAGCGGCTTGTCACCGATATTGGCGAGTCGAACGTAATCAAACCGGCCGGCGCTCTTCACAAAGGTCGGCACCCACCGGTCGCCCCTGGTCACCCATAACTTCCTTGATCGAAAACCTTTATCGACCGGGGTATCAGAGGATTGGCCTACTGGAATGGTGACATCTTGATCCCACCTGACCAGATCGGTGTGCGATCCGTATAGGGGCCGCCGACCAGATAAATGGATCTGGACCTCATCCGGAAGTGTAAGCACTCCATGAGACAGATCAAGGCGAATACCTGCCGGCACCATGAAATCCATGCCTAACAGGGCATCCTTATCGGCCAGCTTGCCAACCCAAGCGCTGAAGAAGTAGACCAAAGAACCCGATAGGGTGATCTTCACGCACGTCCTTCCTTCGGTGATGTAAGAATTTTCCCCAATTCCAACGCATTCTTGTATCTGGGTATCGTCTATACGACATCCGACCTTACGAGCAAAGGTGGAGTCTATAATCGAGACTTCGGCCCCAGAGTCGAACAACATCGTATCCTTCTGGTTGTTAATCTTACCACAGGCTTTCGCCTGCTTAAACCATTTGTCGGGCGCATGATACTTCCAGTATCCGCGAGACTCCCCAGGCAGCAGATCCAGCTGCATGACCACCTTCGATAAGGAATATTCATCGGTCGTGAGATTGTAGACCGGATGATCCCGATCGACGCAATTGAGACCAGAACATGTATTGTCGGTTTTATTCCCCTTGCCGACATATGCATAGATGCCAAAAGTAGATCGCTCGGTCCGATCCAGATTCCAACCTGGCGAGCGTTCTAGTTTAACATCTTTTCCACGTCCGGTGGAAGCATCCACGCGTGCTTATTCGGCACATACCATTTGCGCATCAGATTGAAAAACTCTTCAATCTTGCACTGGCCGGCCTCGTGGATATCTCCACATGACTTGCACACGAAGAGGCAGTGATCGGTGGGGTGGCCGCGTGTTTCGCACTTCTTGCATGTTAACTTCTTCCAGCAGTCCCCACCGTCATGCTTGCTCGACCCGCAGTGAGAACACTTCTTGCGAGGTCTGTCCGGGTCGGACTTGTTCCCGCTCCTGTCCTTCCGATCTTCCTGGTTAGGCGCCGGTCTGGTTCTTGGGGCAGGTTCCGTGATGAAAACGTGGTGACACTGGTCCTCATCCGACTCCCTACTGGACAGGCCGCTACTTTCCTCTTCCGACTTGGTGCTGTCTTCAGTCACAATCGCCTTGACAGCACGGGCCGATCTGGTTAAGTGTCTCTTCACAGGGTCGGTCTGGGTCTTCGATCTGTAGCGATCCGATCCAACGGAGACCTTCGCCCTCACACTGCGCGAGTGTTGCAGCATCCGCAACGTCTGCTCCACTTCCGTCACATCCTTTAGGCGCAGCAGAGTGAGCTGATCTGCCAGCTCTTGGTCATCAAGGGTACTAATATAGTTACCCACGTGCTCCATAGCGGCACCGGTCGGCGGGTTGCCTTCCTTGATCACTATCCCGGCGCGAGTTGCGGCCACGTCCAGACGGTGCCAATACTCGATCGGCGTCTCTTAGCCCCACTTCTGCATATGGTGATACTTGCAGGCGGTAGAAAATCCGGAGTTGCAGTAGTGCCCTTCAAATTCTGCACATAGCAGATCCCAGTCAGACCGGACATCCCGACCCAACTGTTGGATCCAGTTCGCAGCCGGTCCTTTTAGCAGATCCCTGAAGATCAGACACCGTTCGTTTTTTTGGTGTCTGATCCCGTAGGAAAGCAGACTTGACCCGACCAAACCACGACCTGGCTTGATCTTCGCCGGCATCCTTGCCGGTAAAGTCTTTAAGGTCCGTATTCACAGCCATACGAATACGTGGGATCGCGGCAGATCCAAGATCATATGCGGTCGTAGGAGCTAGGTTAGCCTTACGTGCTTTGCCAGCCCCTGTACCGTCTGACCCATCGTGGTCACTCATGTCGCCGACCGACTCCATGTCGCAATCGCTGCTCTTGCTCGGTCGGCGCGGTTGGGTTGGTTGCGACTTGCGTTTTGCTTTTCCAACTGGCTTAACACCTCGGATAGGCTTATCCGCTGATGCCACTGACTCCATATCCACATCCCGGCAAATATTGACATTTTGCCGGGCAGACCGGTCCTGGACATGTGGGCGCGGAGGTTATCGGCATCGATCTCCCATGAAACGTTCCACCATCGCTTCGAACAGGGCTTGGACGTTGGCTTGGGTCATGGGCAACGTGTTGGTATCCTCCTTTGGAGGTACTGAGGCCTGTGGGGGCACCCGGGGCCCCGACTGGCATGCAGCCCCTTGTTGCCGCACGTCCTTTTTATGCTCCCATGGGGGTCTTGTCCGACCCCATGGTCATCCGCTCGACACCGACCTCCAACTCCGATGAGTTATCCGAGGCAAGTGGAGACTGATATAACGACTTATTGTCGGAGCATGCATCATCATCCATTTCAATAGTCTCAGCGACCTTCAATGCCACGGTGGGAGTTGGGCGGCGGACCGCCCCCACCAACGGCACCAAATGGTCGTGGAAAGTCGACATCGACATCTCCAACCACCAAGTATCCAGATCGAAGAGTTTCTGCACGTTGGCGAGATTTCGCACCTTCATGCTGACCTCGTCCAACATCTCCAGCAGGTTCTTCACTAACAGCAACGGCCGATCGCTTTGGATCGGCTCGGTGGTGGGTCCGAGAAGGCGATCGGGGATCTGGGGGTCTATAATCCGCATGACCTGGTCTTCGCGAATAAATCGCTTCAACTCGGGGATGTAGTACATCCTGGTCAGGTCTTCTTCTTTAATGAGCCCATCCCCGACCTGCGACTTCTCTTCCAAGTCGTCTTCCTCGGACAGCATTCTGAGCCTCTGCTTGGGAACCTGGGGGGGGGGCTGGATCGTTCCGATCAGCCTCCATGTAGTTTTCGCTTTTTATTTTCTTTTCGTCAAATATTCATTCAAATGCATAGGATCAGGAGAAAAGTCCTGATCCTTTCCGGAACTATAGCAAGACCTGCTATAGTCCCGATCGGCTCCGGTGGGAGCCTTAATGGGGAGGAAAAAACTTATTAATCCTGATCTGGTCCTCCACCCGGCCAGATCGGACATCGCCATCCTTATCGACAACGAGAACATAAGGCGATAGTGTGGTGGAGTCAAGTTCGAAATCGAAAACATTAGCATCGATAACCTGACTACCACCATCGTGCCCAGCCTTCCAACTTTCGGAGGGGGTACTCCGCGGACCACCACTCGAGATCTGGTCCGATCGTCCGCTGCAAGCAGACGACCGGTCGTCATCAGAACCCACTTGGTCCGATTGTTTAGTGTCCATCTCACCTTGTGTACCAGATGGAATGGGCTAGTTACACACTCGGTGGATCGGGATCGCAGATTGGATCGAAGCGGTCTTGAATATAGAAGACCGATCTGGGTAGGTATCTCTGGGGCGGAACTCTTCACCCCAGACACAAACAGACCAAAAAAACTTCCAATAGATAACTTCCAATAGGTCGATCGTCCAAACGATCAAGACCTGACCAATACGAAATAATAGAGGGTAGACCGACCGTTCCGGTCTAGCCCCTGACCAATACGAAATAAGACCAAAACCGGTCTAGTTTCCAACCAATGTTAAAACAAGCCAATATGTCCGCGTAAAGACCCAATATGCTCTTGAGACTCCACAAACGATATCTCCACGCCGAGACCAATCCAGTGAATATCACGTTCCAAACGTACTTGAGTTGAGGTGTTGAGATCGCCAAATCGTACTCCCGTCGAGGGACTTCCGGTGGGCCAAAGTACGCGTGCGGCGCGTCCAGACCGGGTATAATGGGCGAGAGGGGATAATTCGACCCTCTGCCCCCAAACACTCCGCGGCGGGCGGAGGCGACTAGTGTACGAAAAGGGAAGAACGGCGACCCCTAGCTGTAGTGTGAACCCAGACCAAAGGACTTCCACTTAGAAAAATCCTGTAACCAAAAGACTTCTACTTTATTAGGCAAATCCACAACCAAAAGCCCTCTATCCGGTAAATCCACAACTAAAATACTACTACCCTATAGTCCCTAAATGTACCCACACAAAAATATGTAAAATACCCAAAGTTGGGTGACTCACCAAAACTTGCGTTCTTGACACTTCTTGAATCTGATAGGCTGAAAATCCCCCCTTGTTTAAACCAATCCGCAATTAGACCAAATGCCTTGACAAAACTTGACCAGAAGTGTGCCAAAAGTTGGGCACGATTCTCCACAATAGTCGTTCCTTATGTTCTCTCCAGTACGATTCCACATTCAATTCATTGTAATCAATTCTTTGCGGAATATCGCTGCGGTGATATCCACGATCACCAAGTGATCCGGGCACGCGCACTATTGTGGTGGAGTCAAGTTCGAAATCGAACACCGTAGTGTCGAGAACCTGACTACCATCGTGCCCGGCCATCCAACTTACGGGGGGCGTACCCCGCGAACTTTCGCCTTCGATCAGATCGGATCGTCCACTGCTGGCAGACGACCGATCATCAACACAGGACGCCTGGTCCGATTGTTCTGCATCTCACCTTGTGTACCCGATGTATTGGGCTGGTAATACACTCGGTCGATCGGCGCTAGGAATTGACTTGTGGTCTAAATGTGGTAGACCGTGCTGGGTAATGTACCCTGGGCGGAACTCTTCACCCTGGGTACGGGTAGACCAGTTATACTTGAAATGAGTATACTCCAGAGGGCAGATCGCTGATCCGATCGTAAAGTCCGACCAATATGGGAGATAAACTCCAGTAATCCAATAGGGTCCAATAGTCCAATAGGGAGATCCAAATGAGAACGTGACACACTCCACGAACGATATCTCCACGAAATAATCCAATAGACGCAATAGCACGTTCCAAACGTGCGCAACTTAAACTTGAAAGGTCGACCAAAGTGCACTCCCGTCGAGGGACTTCCGGCGGGCCAAATGCGTCTATGACGCGTCCCGGCCGGGTATAATGAGCTGGAGGGGATTACTCGACCCACCGCTCCCAAAACACTCTGCGGCGTGCAGAGGCGACTGACGTGCAAGGCGAAACGACCCCTTGAGTTAGAGGTCCAACGGTTTCTAAGACGAAGCTAAAGCCAAAACCTTTACGAAGCAAAACCCAAACTTCGCAAATCCCAAACTAAAAACTACCTACCCCCTATAGTCCCCAATATGTACCAAACATGAAAATATGTAGTACACGCAATCTCATGTGACTTACCCAAATCCGTGTTCTTGAAACTCCTTGCACATGACCGGCTTAAAAGCCTCCTGGATTTCCACCAATCCTATCGCCGATAAGCCGATCGGTCTGCAGCTGACCGGAAACGACCAAAATTCTTGGGTCCGCTTCACCACAGAATCTCGTCCAGTCCTGACTCATTAGACTGCACAGTGAGGCTTCTCTCCACCACTCTCATAGTTTCTCATTTCGGTGGCACCGATACAAACATATACCGGACGGCTTGCTACTGGACAAAAAAGGAAGTAATTTAACTGAAAAATAAATCGGGATTTGGCTCTTCATTTTTTGGTTTCGCTCTAGCGCGCCCCCCTATTTAGGGTATTTAGTGTCCGGACACTAAATAAACAGGACTGTTGATGATGCGACAAAATCTCGCAATTTGAACGATTTGATAAATTATCTTATATCACTCATGTATCCAATTAAGTGGCGGCGTTGTATTGTGTAAATGGTCCCAGAGACGATGAGCGCCACCGACGACGCTGAAGCGCAAAAGATCGCGCAATGCATGCAAATGCTTGCTGGCGAAACAGATGAACACAAATTTGCCGGTCTGCTCATGGTCACAAAGCTTGACAACTTATCTTCAGATCAGCTTCAGCAGGTTCGGCGAGAGGTGCTCACAACTGTCGGTGTGAGCTTCTTCTTGCGCCTTCTCCATACCAGAGGTGATAGCTTGAACGAAAATAGCGGTACGAATGGTTCTCGTTACTATTGTCCTCACTCTCTTTCGATGTTATAGGTCCAGATGAGGTTGAGACGCTCTCTTCCTTTCAGACTATCGGGCTGAACTTCATATCGAGGTAGCTCACCTTCCACGTGTCATTTTTCTTCATTGATTGAGATCAAAAATAAATTAAAATGCTGTAACATATTGTCAGCTTTTGCAGGAACCCGAATTTCGCCACGGAATTTGCACAAGAGAAGCTCATTAGATTTCTGTTGGAGCAGTTGGCGATTCAGTCAATACCATACGAATCGTCTGTAGACTGCGTACATATTCTTATAGGCATGGTACAGACTGAAAAGGGCCAGCAGGTGCGCAATGAGATTAATCACTTAATTTAAATTGTGTCTGAAGGATAGATTTCTGCTTGCGTATAGATCATAATGCAGGAAAAAGTCCTCGGACGTCTTTTTAGTGTGATTAAAAAGATGAGCCGCTCCTCAAATCAGGATTTCAGTGTAGAATGCAAATCAGCCGAAAAAGAAGAGCAATCCGACGTGCTTTTGACAGATCTTTGGGGTGTTGTGGGTAGAGTGGCTAGTAAGCCGGAGGTTTGGTCACGTATTCACAGCTATGACTTTGACTTTATATGCGCCAAATTTTCGCGAGTGGGGTGTGACATCGCTATTCAAGTGCTCTCTGTCTTAAACAGCTATATGAGCCTCGTAGAGATTGGCGACGCGTCGGAAGATTTTCTAAGCTCTCAATGCCTTTCTGATATTCGGACTGGTGTGCTACGTTTTCTACGTACAAAGTGGCCCCATCAAGAGCGCGACGAGTGTTTACGACTGGTTTTTCAGCTCATGCAGCATTCAGGTACCGCATGGATGCTTCCTGGAACTACACTTCGTAGCCAAGCTCCACCTGAGGAAGTGTCCGGTGGTAAATTTATTTTGTTCCTACTGAAACTTTTGTCCATTGAGGTATGTTAAAGTTCAACTTTGCTGGTTCGACAAGAAATATATTGTGTAATTGCTTGTTTGTGCGCAGATCAAGATCATGCTGGATGAGGTAGAGATCTCATTGATCCGAGTTGATGAGCCTGAGTTTAAATCCAGTGAAGTGGTGGAAAGGCGTTCAAAGGAAATCAAGCGCGTGCTGGCTATATTGCCCATTTGCTACGGCATTGTAGAGATGATTATCAGCGGTTTGGTCTCCAATTATGAAAGTGAGCTAGTGCTTCCATACGACATTCTGCTGGAGATGAAGGCTGCGTTCAACCAGGTGTTTGTGGTGGTGCTAGAATTGTTGACGCTGATTCGGGACTACGTTCAGACTCACCGCTACCGCGAACTCCGTGAGACGCACGCAGAATCAATCTTCCATCTAGATGCTGTGATTTGCGCCAGTGTGCGTGTTGTAAGTGCCTGGATCGCTGAAGATTCAGACACAAGTGTGGATTTGGTGATTCAGTTGGTTCCATTCATGGTTTGCTACAAACCGTTGCTCGCCTGGGTAACAGAAGATGGAGAGTCTACGAGCGACCAGCTTGGTGATTCAGATGACGAAATGGACTTGGACGACAAAGTAGATGCTGTTTCTCAGATGTTGCATAAAGCTGCTGTGATTCTCAAGACCGATAGCAGCATTGACCAGCTGCACTTCTTGCTACCGGGTCTACTTCAGCTCAGCGCGCTTCCAAATGGTGCCTTTATCATGTCTGAAAACGTAGATGTGTTGCGGCGTTTGATGCAGTTCTGCTGCACAATTTGTGCTGATATTGCCGATGGAAACACCGAATTTGTCAACGTATCAACCATGACGCTTTGTCTAGGAATTTTGATTAATCTTATCTTAATTCGTGGAGAAAATGAAAGCAACGGAGCATCGCAGGTGCCAGGTGTCCCCAACGCGCTTGAGTGGTTTCGAGCGTTAAAGTTCTTACTTCCTGTCGCGTGTGCTAGTGGTTCGCGATTAATGGCTGATGACGCTCTTACGGTGGAAATTCGAGGTGAAGACGATCACTACGTGATGCTGCTGCACATTGTTTGCGTAGTGTTGTTTATCATGAGTCATTTTCAAGACAAGAAATGCCACCCTTGCCGTCTACCCACCGCCATTGCAAGTCTTGTCACGCAGTTTAACAACATCGTTCAATGGGTTGTGGAACATCCCCCAGGTGCTAAAATTGAGTCAACAGCTAATCTATTTGAACTCGTGCGGGTGCTGTCAATGCGGTCCATTCTAACCCCAGAGTTGCTGTCGCGATAATTTTGAGCCTTAAACGGAAAATACGACCACACCATGTGCATCCGTATTTTTGCAAACGAACGCCCCCGAACGTGGGAAACATTTATTTGCTGTCTTCTTAAATCTTAAATAAGCGTTTCAATAACAATAGTTACGGCAACTCCTATTTTTCTGATGAGAAAGGAAGTGCCAGCTGTACCAAGTCTGCATTTGGATTGGCGAAGCTTCCACTTGACTGTGATCTCTGCAAAACCTTCGAGGTCTACTGCATACTCGTGGCAAAATGGGATACGCATTCGATCTGGAGTTAGTTTTAGCATTCAGGAAACCGTGATGCATCATCATTTAGCCGGCGCCGCTTGTCGATCGTCCGAATACTTGGCTCCTCTCGGGTACGTCGTCGAGAAGCATTTCGATGCAACATTGGCACTTCGGGTTCATTAATGCAAGGTTGTAAAGCTGCAGAGAGACTGGAGCCGCGATGCAACACACTCGCGTTCATCGCAGGAGGCACTGTCTGGTGAATTGGTATGTTACTTGACAGGGATCTTGCCACCATTCCAATTGATGCTGCATTCCTTCTCACTCGCGCGTTCACGATTGCTCGGATCACTTGGTTGCTGGCCGATAGCTCTAACAAATCCGCAGTGGCCATCCTAGATTGCGATTGTTGTAGCACAATGGTTGTATTAATGGCATAGACACTGTAGCTAGTGTAGATGTCCGTTGGAAGTTGGTGTCGACATGTAGGGCACGTGCTGTGCATTTTAAGCCATGGCTCAATGCAACGGAAGTGAAATTGATGGCAGCACGTGGGCAATTCGACACAAGGCGACGTAAGCGACTCCATACACACAACGCAAGCTGCTCCTTCTTCCTTCTCTTGGCCCCGCACATCAACCAGATTGTTCTTGAGGGTCTCGACTAGTTCCATAGCTGCGGGTGACACACTATTAAGCTGTGGTAGAATGTACCGAATAATAGAGTGTACCCATCGTGCACTCTTGAACATGACCAATGCATCTTTAATCTGAGAATTCGCAGGGGCGGCATAGCGCACGTTTACACGAATAGCAAGGTCCATGATGCTGTCCAATTTTTTTTGGCTGCGTCTTCTTGCTTACTCAAGCTGAAGCTGAACTAGCAGAAACAAGCGAGACACTGGGAGTGATGGTCAGCACTTTCTCGGGTGGCTTGCTAAGTGATGGACGAATGGATGTTTGCTCAAGCAATAAGCTGTTTCTTTGGAACTGGCGAGATTAATCAGTCACTCAGCACAGGGAGAGAGTATTTTGGTCGGAAAAAACTTGTCCGCGTGTGGATGCAAATGTATTTTGAGGTCGTGCCGTTAATGCTTCCTCGGTGTTCGGCGTTAGTTTTGCAACTTGTCTTTGGACAAAAATGTCTAACCGCTCAGGATTACGCATACGAGGTTATAATGAGTAAGAATGAATCCTTTCACTTTTCGGGTAAGACCCCGAAACCAGAGAGTATGTGTGGTATTAGAATGGAAGCATTACCACAGTAATAATTTCTTTAAGGAAGACTCAAAGACTCAGCCGGTTATAGCTCTCCGTTTGCACGAACTGCATTTTAATGACTTCGACACAATATAAAAGAATTATTGCCTTGTTTATTAAGCTTAAATTGGTAAGCAAGGAACATCATGAAGGTCTGCAACATGCTACCACAAAGGTACCTTCAATCTCGTAAACATCAGATGTGGTTACGGAATCAATTGAGCTTTTTCTTACGGATTGCGGAATAAACAAGTTGAGGTTTACGAAATCAGCCGTTTCGAAACATCGTTGACCTCCGAGAAACGCTATGGTAAGCTCTCCAGTACCCGTAATTTTTCTATTGGCAATACAGTAATTGTAATTATTGATTGCGTGTCCTAACCCTATTGTCTCATCTTTTTCGTACACAGAAAACACAGCTGCGGATGGTGACAAGTATCGCAACCAATCTATCCACAACCAAGAGAGACGCATACGATGCTTTCAAGTCGGTCTGGTCTATGACAATATTGAGTTTTATGGTGCAGCGCTCTTACGCGCTCACTCCAACACGTACGAGGAAGCGGTCCTGCCCATTATTCAGTTGTTAAAAGTATTCATAATACCGGTTTTTATTAAAGCCGGATATGACTGATACTTTTATTAGTGGCGAACCCTATGCGCACCCCATGTTTCTGATATCCGCACCCCATCTTATATAAAATCATGTTTAAACAAAACATTCGTGATTTAATCACGATTACTAGAACTAATAAGTGTGGAGAAGCGTGCCCAAAATTTGGCACACTTCTGGTCAAGTTTCGTCAAGGCATTTGGTCTAATTTCGGATTGGCTTAAACAAGGGGGGCTTTTCAGCCTATCAGACTCAAGAAGTGTCAAGAACGCAAGTTTTGGTGAGTCACCCGACTTTGGGTATTTTACATATTTTTGTGTGGGTACATTCAGGGACTATAGGGTAGTAGAATTTTAGTTGTGGTTTTACCTTTTAGGACAGAGGTTATACCTTTAAGTAAGCAAATCTTTTAGCTTTCGGATAAGTGGCTGAAACCTCTTCTGGTCTTGGTTCACACCACAGCTAGGGGTCGCCGTTCTTCCCTTTTCGTACACTAGTCGCCTCCGCCCGCCGCGGAGTGTTTGGGGGCAGAGGGTCGAATTATCCCCTCCGCCCATTATACCCGGTCTGGACGCGCCGCACGCGTACTTTGGCCCACCGGAAGTCCCTCGACGGGAGTACGATTTGGCGATCTCAACACATCAACTCAAGTACGTTTGGAACGTGCTATTCACTGGATTGGTCTTGGCGTAGAGATATCGTTTGTGGAGTTTCACGAGCATATTGGGTCTTTACGAGGACATATTGGCTTGTTTTAACATTGGTTAGAAACTAGACCGGTTTTGGTCTTATTTCGTATTGGTCAGGGGCTAGACCGGAACGGTCGGTCTACCCTCTATTATTTCGTATTGGTCAGGTCTTGATCGTTTGGACGATCGACCTATTGGAAATTATCTCTTGGAAGTGTTTTTGGTCTGTTTGTGTCTGGGGTGAAGAGTTCCGCCCCAGAGATACCTACCCAGATCGGTCTTCTATATTCAAGACCGCTTCGATCCAATCTGCGATCCCGATCCACCGAGTGTGTAACTAGCACATTCCATCGGGTACACAAGGTGAGATGGACACTAAACAATCGGACCAAGTGGGTTCTGATGACGACCGGTCGTCTGCTTGCAGCGGACGATCGGACCAGATCTCGAGTGGTGGTCCGTGGAGTACCCCCTCCGAAAGTTGGAAGGCTGAGCGCGATGGTGGTAGTCAGGTTATCGATGCTAATGTTTTCGATTTCGAACTTGACTCCACCACAATGGTGCGCGTGCCCGGATCACTTGGTGATCGTGGATATCACCGTGCTGATATTCCATCAAAAATTGGATTCGAAGATTTGAATGATTTGAATATGGAGTCGTTCTGGAGAGGACGTAAGGAAAGGCTATCGCCTTACGTTATCGTTGTTGATAAAGATGGCGATGCCCGATCTGGCCTGGTGGAGGACCAGATCGGGATTAATAAGTTTTTCCTCCCCAAGAGGCTCCCACGGGAGCCGATCGGGACTATAGCAGGTCTTTCTATAGTTCCGGAAAGGATCAGGACCAAGGTCCTGATCCTATGTATATGAATGAAAAAATTGATGGAAAACCAAAAGATGAAAATTACTTGGAGGCTGACTGGAACGATCCGGTCTACCTCCCTAAAGTCCTCAAAGTCCCCAAGGTTCCCAGAAAAGGGCTTGGAATGCCACCCGACGAAGACGACGTCGAAGAAAAGGCGAAGGTCGGGGATGAGGCTATCACTGAACAAGACCTGGACAAGATGTACTATGTTTTTGAATTGAAGCGATTTGTTCGCCAAAACCAGGTGTTTCGGGTGTTGGACCACCACATCCCCGACCGTCTTCTCGGTCCCACTACCGAGCCGATCCAGAGTGATCGACCATTACTGTTGGTGAAGAACTTGGTGGCGATGTTGGCGGAGGTTGGCATTAAAATGCAGAACCCCGCCGATGTCCAAAACTGTTTGAATTTGATACTTGGAGGATGAAATCGTCGTTGTCGAACTTCTACGACCATTTGGTCCCACTGGTGGGGGCGGTTCGCCGCCCAA
>CM047580.1:41848024-41884339 GCA_026184515.1 Peronosclerospora sorghi | reverse complement strand
AACTTGTGACGATACAACCGATGCGATCAGGCTTGATCACGTGCGATCAGGTGCTTAAACCACGTCAATTAACCGTAATCAGGCTTGATCAAGTTCGGGCTGATGCATATAACCGACGATCAGCAGTATTCCGTCTTGATCTCAAGTGCGATCAGGCGGCCGTCCGATGCGATCAGGCGCTGAAACGAAGTCAATCGGTCGTGATCAGGCGCGATCAGGCTTTGGCTGACGTTAATAACCGTCGATCAACAATATTCTGTCTTGATCGCAGATGCGATCAGGTGTCTTGATCGCAAGTGCGATCAGGTCTTGATCGCAAGCGCGATCAGGTACTGAAAGGCTCGATCAGGGGCTAAAAGCTGCTGCCCAGTCGTAATATACCTTGATCAGACTTGATCAAGCACCGGAAGTCGTCCAAGTAGCAGTTGGCGCGATTTGCGATCAGCGATCACGATCACGATTTGCAAAAAGTGTCGATCAGGTGTCGATCGGTGGGGGGGGGGGTACTTGATCAGGCAGCGGAAGTCTTCACTGCCAGATCGCGGAGCCTCTAAGCCGTCAAACAGCTAAGGAACGCCCAAATCAATGTGCTCCTAGCCTAGACTATACGAGGAATAGGTATTTTATATTAAAATCCACCTAGAGTTCCCGTGGGGCGCTTAAAGCAGCCGAACTCTAGGGGCCAAACGTTAATTTCACGGGGAAGAGGTGAGAGCACTGCTCGATCACGTTCCCAAAACCAAAAACCTTTAAATGAAGAACCGCAGACACTGCGGGCGGAGTTGCGGGGTGAGTCCTCACACTCTACGCCAACCGGTGGGCTAAAAATGCACTTAGTGCTCCCGCCCGGGACGTAGAGGTATATAATAGGGAGGGAGGCGCAAAGGTGCCGTCCCAAAAACGATCTGCTAGATCGAACGCAAAAGGAGAACTTATTAGCAATTAAACCCTTAGATCTACCCTGTTCCTACTTTCAACCAATCCGCATCGTCCATTCGAAACGCCTTCCGTCCATCAGTCGACCTGATTTCCCGCTTGTTCCTTGTTTGTTCGCTTGTTGATAGATCTGGGGTGCGTTCTTCAGACCGAACGGCATACGGTTCCACTCGAAAAGACCAAACGGTGTCACAAATGCGGAAATCTCACGGGCTCGATCAGTCATCGAGACCACCCAAAATCCACTTGCCATATCGAGCGAACAATACCACAAGGTCTTGTCGAGGTCTTCCAACAGATCATTAATCAGCGGCATCGGGTAAACCATGAGTTTAGTCAACCGATTTACCAGACGATAGTCGATGCACAGTCTAATGCCAACGCCGTTCTTCTTGATAACAATTACGATCGGCGAGGCCCATGGCGAGGTCGACGGTCTAATAATCTTGGTGCCCAACAGTCCTTTAATGAGATCAGAAAGCTTTTCACGGTACTGTGGCGCCACGAGTCGACATCACTGGGCAATCGGCTTGGCATCTCCATCGTCAATATCGCAAATCGCACCACGGGCTGCAGGTGGTAAGGCGTTGCCCTTTCCGATCAGCAGTTGTCTTTTCTTCCATATGATATTCTTCAACTGCTCGATCTGGTCTGGACTGTTAAGGTCTTGATCACCCACTTGTAAATCATCCATTGTAACTTCGGGCGAGTCGGCAGACACTTCAGGGAGGACTGCCATTTGGATTTCCAACTCCTGAATGTACTGTTCTCCGCCTTCATGTATACATACTTGTTCATCTTCTGGGGTGATATCACCTAGACCATCTGGACCGGCTGAACGCCCCTGATCTTGATCGACGGGTTGTCCTTCACTGATATCGGTCTGATTAGGAATACCGTCATGGTACGACCTAGCAATTTCATTGTTCCCCTTATTCCTTTTCTTGCTCCGCTGTCGCCTGGTCTTGTGCTGACACCACGTTGACTAGCCTCGGCTCGTCTACTTGATGGTCCACCGTTCCTGGTGACTGCGGCGCCTTTCTCCGGACCAACATCTTTTTTGAGGTGACATAACTTGGTCTTTACTAAAGGTGAGGTATCCTCTTCCACCGACCCATCATCGCTGATAAGATCGGTGGTCGATTGGTACGCCAGGTTTTGCCACTCGACATACCGCCTCGACCCAATCGAGACGAACCCCATCTTCCTTGGTACCTTTCCTTCTGCTAACCACATAACAACAATAGTGTTATTGTCCAGTGTCAGCGGCTTGTCACCGATATTGGTAACACGGACAAAATCACGTCGACCAGCACTCTTTACGAAGGTCGAGACCCACCGATCGCCCCTGGTCAACCATAACTTCCTCGAACGGAAACCTTTCTCGACCGGGGTATCGGCAGACCGACCGACTGGGATAGTGAGGTCTTGATCCCACCGGACCAGATCGGTAAACGAACCATACAGAGGTCTTCGACCAGCCAACTGGACTGGACCTCATCCGGGAGTGTAAGCACTCCATGTGACAGGTCTAGGCGAATACCAGCTGGGACCATGAAATCCATGCCTAGTAAAGCGTCCTGTCCAGCCAACTTGCCAACCTAAGCGCTGAAAAAGTAGACCAGCGATCCCGACAAAGTAATTTTCACACGCGTTCTTCCTTCGGTCATATAAGAGTTTTCGCCGATCCCGACGCATTCTTGTCTCTGGGTATCGTCTATACGACATCCGACCTTAAGAGTAAAGGCGGAGTCGATTATCGAGACTTCAGCTCCAGAGTCGAACAACATCGTCGCTTTCTGGTTATTAATCTTGCCACAGGCTTTTGCCTGCTTGAACCATTTATCAGGCGCGTAATACTTCCAGTATCCGCGAGATTCTCCAGGCAGAAAGTCCAACTGCATAACCACCATGGTCCGGGAGTACTCATCGGTCTTCAGACTGTAGACCGGATGGTCTCGGTCGACGCAATTTGGAATAAAACGTGTATTGTCGGTCTTATCCTCCTTGCCGACATATGCATAGATGTGAACCGTAGAACGCTCGGCTCGATCCAGATTCCAACCTGGCGAGCGTTCTAGTTTAACATCTTTTCTGCGTCCGGCGGCAGCATCCCCGCGTGCTTGTCCGGCACGTACCACTTGCGCATCATGTTAAAAAAATCTTCAATCTTGCAGTGGCCGGATTCGTGGATCTCTCCACATGACTTGCATACGAAGAGGCAGTGGTCCGTCGGGTGGCCGCGTCTCTCGCACTTCTTGCACACCATCTTCTTCCAACAGTTTGGACAATCATGTTTGCTCGACCCACAGTGAGAGCACTTCTGACGAGGTCGGTCTGGATCGGACTTGCTTCCGTTCCTTCCCTTCCGGTCTACCTGGTCGGACTTCGACCTGGTCTTCGGGGCAGGTCCCGCAACATAGACGTAACGATACTGGCCTTCATCAGATGACTCCTGGCTGGATTGACTTCCACTTTCCCCTTCCGATCCCGTGCTGTCTTCGGCTACGATCGCCTTGACCGCTCGGGTCGGTCTGGTCCAAGGTCTCTTGACCGGATCGGTCTGGGGCTTGGATCGGTAGCGACCTGATCCACCAGCACTCTTCGCCCTCATGCTACGCGACTACTGTAGCGTCCGTAGAGTCTGTTCAACTTCACCCGCGTCCCCAAGAAGCAGCAGAGTAAGCTGATCCGCCAGTTCTTGATCGTCCAGGGTACTAATGTAGTGACCCACATGTTCCAGAGCAGCACCGTTCGGCGGGTTATTCTCTTTAATTGTTATGCCGGCACGAAGTGCAGCCACGTTCAACCGATGCAAATACTCGATCGGTGTCTCGTCGCTCCGCTTCTGCATATGGTGATACTTGCGGGCACTCGAAAATCCGGAGTTACAATATTGCCCTTCAAACTCTGCACATAGCTAGTCCCAGTCAGACCGGACATCCCGACCTAACTGTTGGATCCAGTTGGCAGCCGGTCCTTTCAACAAATCCCGGAAGATCAGACACCTTTCACTTTTCGGGGTCTGGTCTCGCAGACTTGACCCGACCAAACCAAGACCGGGCCTGGTCTTCATCAGTATCCTTGCCACTGAAGTCCTTGAGGTCGGTCGTCGCGGCCATACGGATGCGCGGAATCGTAGTATATCCAAAGTCGTAAGCAATAGTGGAGGCTAGGTTAGCCTTGCGTGGCTTGCCAGCGCCCGTACCGTCTGACCCACAGTGGTCGTCAAGACCGCCGACCGACTCCATGTCACAGTCACTTGTCTTACTTGGTCTACGCGGTCTGGCCGGTTGCGGCTTGCGCTTCCCTTTGCCGACTTGCTTATCACTTCGAGTGGGCTTGTCCACAGATGTTATCGATTCCATATCCACATCTCGGCAAACATTGGCATTGGCACTTTGCTGGGTAGACCGGTCTTGGGCATGTGGCCGCAGAGGTGGTCTAACCCGGTCTTCCATGAAACGCTCCATCATCGTCTCAAACATGGCTTGGACGTTAGCTGGAGTCATGGGCAACATGTTGGTACCCTCCTTTTTCGGAACTGAGGCCTGTGGGGGTCGCTGGAGCCCCGACTGGCAAGCAGCCCTTTGCTGCCGCACGTCCTTTTTTGTTCAGGCTGGGCATGGTCCACCCCGAGGCCGGTGGAGACTGATAAACCGATTCGTCATCAGAACCAGTGTCAACAAGCGCTGTGGAGGCTTCAGCGACCTTCACTGCTGCGGTGGGAGTTGGGCGGCGAACCGCCCCCACCAGTGGGACCAAATCGTCGTAGAAGGTGGACAACGACGATTTCAGCCTCCAAGTCTCAAATTCAAACAGTTTTTGGACATCGGCGGGGTTCTGCATTTTAATGCCAACCTCCGCCAACATCGCCACCATGTTCTTCACCAACAGTAATGGGCGATCACTCTGGATCGGCTAGGTAGTGGGACCGAGAAGATGGTCGTGTATCTGGAGGTTCAACACCGGAAAGACCACGTCAAAACGAACAAATCGTTTCAGCTCAAAAATGTAGTACATCTTGTTTAGGTCTTCTTCAGTGATGCCTCTATCTCCGACCTGCGACTTTTCTTCGAGGTCGTCTTCGTCGGCCGGCATTCCCAACCCTTTCTTGGGAATCTTGGGTAGCTTGGGGACCTTGGGGAGGTTGGTCGGATCGTTCTGATCAGCTTCCAAGTATTTTTCGTCTTTTGATTTTCCATCAACTTTTTTATGCACATACATAGGATCAGGACCAAGGTCCTGATCCTTTCCGGGACTATAGCAGGACTTGCTATAGTCCCGATCGGCTCCGGTGGGAGCCTTTTGGGGAGGAAAAAATTATTAATCCCGATCTGGTCCTCCACCGGGCCAGACCGGACATCGCCATCTTTATCGAGAACGAAGACGTAAGGTGATAGCCTTTCCTTACGCCCTCTCCAGAACGATTCCAAATTCAAATCTTCAAATTCAATCTTTGCTGACACCTCGCGGTGATATCCACGATCACCAAGTGATCCGGGCACGCGCACCATTGTGATGGAGTCAAGTTCGAAATCGAATACATTTGTATCGACAACCTGACCACCACCATCGTGCCCAGCCTTCCAACTTACGGGGGGGGGGGTACCCCGCGGACCTCCACTCGAAATCTGGTCCGGTCGTCCGCTGCTGGCAGACGACCGGTCATCATCCAAAGACACTTGGTCCGATACACTTAAGTTCATCTCACCTTGTGTACCCGATGGAATGGGCTAGTTACACACTCGGTGGATCGGGATCGCAGATCGATCTGATTTTGTCTTGAATATGAGACCGTGCTGGCTAGGTGTACCCAGGGCGGAACTCTTCACCCCAGGTACGTACAGACCAGAAACAATTCAAAAAGATAAATTCCAATAGGTCGATCGTTCAAACGATCTAGACCTGACCAATACGAAATAATAGAGGGTAGACCAATCAACCGGTTTAGCCCCTGACCAATACGAAATAAGACCAAAACCGGTCTAGTTTCCAACCAATATTAAAACAAGCCAATATGTCCATGTAAAGACCCAATATGCCCGTGAAACTCCACAAACGATATCTCCACGTAAAGACCAATCCAGTGAATAGCACGTTCCAAACGTACTTGAGTCAAAGTGTCGAGATCGCCAAATCGTACTCCCGTCGAGGGACTTCCGGTGGCCAAAGTGCGCGTGCGGAGCGTCCAGACCGGGTATAATAGGCGAGAGGGGATAATTCAACCCTCTGCCCCCAAACACTCCGCGGCAGGCGGAGGCGACTAGTGTACGTGAAAAGAATAACGGCGACCCGTTGCTGCGGTGTAGACCAAGACCAGAAGAGGTTTTTGCTACTTATTCCTAGACGAAAAGACTTTTACTTGGAAAATCCGCAACCGAAAGACTTCTACTTGGAAAAATCGCAACTAACCAATAATACTACATCCCTATGGTCCCTAATGTATCAACACAAAATTATGTAAAATACCCAATGTCAGGTGACTCACCAAAACTTGCGTTCTTGGCACTCCTTGAATCTGATAGGCTAAAAAGCCCCCCTTGTTTAGACCAATCGGAAACTCGACCAACTGCCTTGACCAAAAGTGACCAAATTTGTGGTACACTTCACCACAGTGGCCCCTCCCCCCATCCACCAACGTTAACGGATTAATGAAGTGTGTGTGCAAAGTGAGCCATGTTATTGAGACACAGCGATGCATGATATAGATTGTGTGTCTAAGCATCGCACGTATTACTTTTTTGAACGTGCCCCAAGAGTAAGGTTAAAAGCATGAAGGTAAACAGCGAGAAACGTTATGTATCCTTAGCACTTGTAGCGATTGGTTACTTTAGTTGCATCAAACGGATCGGCAATTGAAGGAACACCGCTTCTCTTGGAATCTGATGGTACCATGATTGGGACATTCTAACCCAAATCTATCTGCATTCCTTGAATCCCTGCATTTTATTTGTGACAAGTAATTTCTACTTCACTTCAACGTTTTGCTTCGAACGCCATTTGATTCCATATAGGAGACAGCCACGTGCTTCAGTGCCGCAACTGTTGAAGTTATTGTTGAAGTTGTTGGAAAGGATATTACCTATTGGAGGTTATCAAGCATTTCAATGCGATCACGCGACATTGCGACGTTTACGGTAAGGGCACGCACCCTGATTACGCCCAGGGTACGTGCTGCGCCTATCCTCTGACGCAATGGGTAAAGGTAGTATAAGTTAGATATTACAAACTGCATACTTTACATACTGTAGGCTTAGTTTAGCATGGCGACCTAAGGACCTAATTCATTCACTTCCGATTATTCCATCAACCACTCAAGTGTTCAATTTATCCATCTCTATCAGGTTATGAGCCCAACGACGATGAACTCTACCCAAGATTCCAAAACTTCTATCGACAAGTTTCGTTGCGACAACTACGCGACGTGGAGCCGCTACATGCGTGGAATGTTTTAACCAAGTCTGTTTGGGACGTCGTAAACCGAGAGACGTCGCCTAAGTTTGTGGATCCTCGGGCCAAGGACGAGTATGTGAAGAACAACAACGTCGCATCCGTACTAATGCTACTCCACATGGACGCGGAGTATCATCATGTGGTAGACGACTGCGAGGAAGCGTGGGTTGCGTGGGACCGCTTACGTACGTTGTACCAAGGGTCTCAGAAGGCTGGTCGCATCTATTTGAAGTACCAACTCTTGAGCATGTCAATGGAGGAAGGCGACAACGTGTTGCAGCACTGCAACGAAGTCCTCAACACCAATGCTAAGCTCAACAGCATCGGCGCCACGATGGAGGTCGAAGACGTGGCGAACTGCTTGTTAAGCAGTCTTTCCAAGAGTTACGAGAACGTCGTTCTCAACTTGGAGATGAGCAGCGCAGAGCTAAGGACGCAAGACGTGATCAAGGTTTTAACAAACGATCACGTGAAACGGCAAGGTGACAAGACGGGGGTGCAGAGTGAACCGAACGCAAGAGCGTTCAACACCGACCGAGAACCTCGTGAATGCACGTACTGTGGAAAGCTGGGGCACACGGTGGAGCGGTGCTGGACCAAGCAAAAGGATGAGAATCGCAAGTCACGGCGCAACGGACAGCGTAGACGCGTGAAACATGTGCAGCGCTGGAGTGACTATGGTGACGATGACTGTAACGGGGTTACATTAGGGTAACACTAAGTGTTGGTGTACATGAGTACACCACGGTTGAGGCCAGTATTGGCCGGGTTGAAAGGTTTCGAACCTTTGGTTATTTTAACCAATCAGGGCATGGGCCCTTGGTGTGGTGGTGTGGTGGTGTGTCAGCCATCCACGTGTCAGTACACAGGTGTGTACACTACATTTTAGCTAGGTACGAGTTAGGAATATTCTACTTAGTGTTACATATAGTTTATATTAGTTTAAATAATTACATATTAAATATATTCAGTTTACTTTTCACTCTTTAGTACAGACGCACGACCTCGACCTGTCGTGCGTGTAGTGAGTGCCGTAGCGTATGGGGAGTCGTTCCCTTAGCTACACCCTTTGTAAGGGAGCCTTGCCGTTAAGGCACTAGTAAAGGCTAGAGTAAACTAACCCGGGAATCTTGGCCCCGAGTAGGAGAGTTCTCTCCTACTAAGCCCTTAATAAGGGCGTATCGGCTAAGTAGCGGCGAACACCGCTTTAAGGAAAGTCTTCCTCTGTGCGCTAGCCGCACCGTGCGTGTACGCACCCGGCTACATCTGGTAGCACTTGTAGTCAATCCAACACCTGTGTTGGTAGACTAGACATCCTCTGCAAAGGATGAATCAGGACGATTGGGATAGTTTGACCCTCGTCCAACAGGAAGCCTTTAAAAGGCTTTTACCCTTAACGGGGGAAGAAGGTATGAAGCTCCTAGTGGAGCAGGGACTTGAGGCCATAAAGGCAAGGGTGAATGCCCTCATCGCTCATGAGGCGATTTGTGGTGGAGGTCATCCCACGGGGGTGCGCCCTCCATTATCATTCAAAATAAAGGATTTCGCCGGGGAGAAGGGTAACAACCTTTATGTTTGGTTGCGAGAGGTCGAAACGGCCTTCGCCACAGCGAACATGACCGCTGATCACTTGCAAGTGGGACTTGCATTGACCTATCTTACGGGCAAAGCCCGTACATGCTCGGAATCAGTCAAGGACGTGTTTCCAACATGGAAGGTCCTTAAGCAGAAGCTCATGGACATGTACGCAACGCCTGATCTGGTTTTCCAGAATCAACTGGCGTTCCTGAGGTGCCGTCAAGGCACTAAGGACCTGGAGGTTTATATGCAGGAGCTTAAGACCCTGTTGGCAGGGATGTACGCGAAAGCGTATTCGGACGATGTGTCCATCCCCGTCTTCATGGGAGGCCTGAGAGAAGGGCCAGCACGTTCTGAATTGTTCCGATGCCGACCCAAATCTCTGGAAGAGGCATTAAATATGGCGTTCAACGCCGAGAGGAACTTCCGTTCCTCTAAGGTGGGTCCCGAACCCATGGACCTGAGTCAGGTCGAAGTGGAGGAGAAACCTCCCGCTAAGAGTCATTCGGACTCTTTTTCACAGAGCTTCGAGACAGAGCTCTTAGCTATGTTGCAGCGGCGTGGGCCGCTGAGATGCTTCCGGTGTGGGAGCATGGATCATCTGAAGAACAGATGTCCGAGAAATCCCCAGCGAGACACTCGCTACAAGGGACCAAGGATGGGGAAAAAGCCCTTGTCCAAGCCGTCGGGAAACGACGGCTCCCAGTAGGTGCGGGGCGCCCTACTGGGGGACCCCTCAGTGCTGTTAAGCCCCAGGGTAGGGGACGACAGCACAAAGCCCCGAGGGAAGCGGTGTTTTCTAGCACCGAGTTGGTGTACCAGCCAGGTTTGCTGGTAGTCCTTGCGGACGTGAAAGGCTTTGATAAGCCTTGGAGAGTCTTGATAGACTCTGGAGCGTCTGACAATTATGTCAGACGGGCTTCTGTTGTGAAGAGTCGGCTGTATGCCGAGGCCCTAGAGGCACGTTCTCGTGACGTTGTCACGGTCCGTCTTGCGACAGGCGTACATGTTTCTGTACCCAACGTCTCGATTGAACTTAAGCTGAAGTTTGCAGACTTCGATAGATTAGAACGTTGCCTAGTCCTGGATTTGGACTCGAGGTATGACCTCATTCTGGGCATGAAGTGTCTGGAACGCCACGAGCCATGGATAGACTGGAAGTCTAAGTCCATTGGCTCAACGCACCCGCGATAGGGTGAAGCATTGGCGAGTCATGAACCCACCTTTGCTCGATCGCACAAGCGATTCTGGCGTGAGATTCCAGAGATTGGGATGTCTGAAATGATCATTCCCAATGACATTAAGTTAGAGTTCCTTAACGAGGGGGGTTCGGCGGTTAATCCCCGCGCCGATATAGGCGAAACTGGTGAATCGCCAGTGATAGAAGTGGAATCCTCTGGGGTAAGCGCGAGGCGCTTAGAGAAGAGACCCGAAGTTCCTCTATTCTACAGGTCCGAATTGATTCCGACCACGCCGTGTCTGGCGAACAAGTTGCGACTCCAGTGGTAGGGGTAGAGACCCCTGTGGTTAAGCGCGAGGCGCTTCCAAGTGAAGAGACCCGAAGTTCGTCTCTTTCGCACGTCGGAAATGATTCCGATTACGCCGGTATAAGGGAGACCGGCGAGTCACCGGTGGTAGAGGTAGATACCTCTGTGGATAGGCGCGTGGCGCTTCCAATAGATGGGGCAATTGACTCCCCCCATCTGGGTCCCGAGATCAGTCCCGAGGCCTGTAGTCAGCAGTCCTACAGGATGCTGAATAGTGTGACAGGTGTTGTCACAGAAGGCGTAAGCCTGGAACGGTTGCCTGGGGTAGGCGAACTGTTGTCGTTGGAGGAGATGTCCTTCAACGAGTTTGAGACTGCTTTGAAAGCAGATGAAATCGACGAGGTCGTCGTGTTGCGTCCGGAAGAGGAGTTGAACTCCTCATCCACGATGGACGAGTCAGTTTTGGTGAAAACCAAACAGGCATTAAATGCCCGAAGCGGCCTCTAGATCCTCGCGGATCCTGAGGAACCTTACCATTCCCTACTAAAGGAATTTGGAGATGTAATTAGTGACAACCCGCCGATGGGGTTACCACCGGATCGGGGAGTCCGACATGAAATTGATTTGGTTCCCGGAACCAAATACTGCGTCACTAGGCATTGGCCTCTCCCCAAGGAACAATGCGACGTCATCGACGCATTCTTCAAGGGGAAAGAAGAGGCAGGGATGGTACGGGAGAGTAAGTCTCACCACTCATCTCCCACTTTTTTGTTCGTAAACCGAACGGAAAGTGGCGCATTGTGCATGCGTATAACAAGCTGAATGCATATACTGTACCCATGCAGACTCCGATTCCTCGGAAGGATGTCCTCCAGAACAATATGGCGGGCTGTACTGTGTACAGTGCCTTAGATCTGGTGGACGGGTATTATCAGGTGCTCATGCGAGCGTCCGATATTCCGCTGACAGCGGTTAGCACGCCTAGTGGCATGCTGTGGGAGTGGCTTGTTATGCCACAAGGGCTTTTAAATGCACCAGCGACTTTCAATCGCTTGGTGGCTCAACTCTTCCGCCCTCATAGGAAGTACGCTCAGACGTACTTCGACGACATATTCGTCCATAGTCGTGCGGAAGGCGACTCGTCTGATATTCAGACGCATCTGATACATCTTCGAGCAGTGCTCGAATGTATGCGTGAGCATAAGTTGTATTCAAACGCATCCAAATGTATATTTGGTGCTGAGGAAATTCCTTTCCTCGGATGCTTCATCGGTAAGGATGGAGTGCGGGCGGATACCGCGAAAGTGAAAGCCATTGTGGAGTGGCCTTCGCCTGTAAATCTTAGAGATTTAAGGAAGTGGATTGAATTAGCCAACTATCTCCACAAGTACAGCGAGAACTACGCTGAAATGGCGAAGCCATTGAACGACCTTCTTAAGAAGGATGTTGATTGGTGTTGAAAAACTGAACACCAAAACGCTTTTGAAGCGGTTAAGGGGAGCTTGCTAAAAGCTCCCGTTCTTTCTCTCCCAGACTCTGGGAAACCATTTAGTGTCGTCTGCGACTCCTCCGATTTCGCAATCGGATGTGCTTTGTTACAAGCAGACGATGCAGGAAGGGAACGCGTAATTGCGTTTGAGTCGAGGCAGATTAAAGCTGCGGAACGGAATTATCCCGTTCATGACAAGGAGCTACTTGCAATGAAGTATGCTCTTGTCAAATTCAGGGTTCACCTACTCGGCTCATAGCCGTTCGTGGTTTATACTGACCACGCGTCCTTACGGACAGCGACAAAGTCGCCTCATCTCTCGCAACCGATGGCCCGTTGGCTCTCCTTCTTTGCGGAGTATAACTTTGAGGTTAAGTATAAACCTGGCAAGCAGAACGTGCTTGCAGACGCGTTGTCGCGTCGTCCCGATTACGAGCTCGCTCACGCGACATTCGTCACCACGTCTGTGGTGGATCTCATACGCCAGGCGTATGAGAAAGACCCACAATGTACGGCGCTTATCCGCGCGTTAGGTGAAAAGGGTCTTGGCTCGTCTGAGCCTACCCTGTCATTCGAGCTAAAGCTCGTTTACAACTTTACAGGTACTGTGACGGTTTGCTATATTATAGAACGAGCGCGGAGGACACTCCGCGGGTGGTTGTTCCTCATGATAAGGAACTTAAGTATAGAGTCCTCTTTGACGCACATGACGCCCCTACCGGGGGTCATTTAGGTCGGGATAAGACCTACAGCGCCTTAAGCGCTTTGTATTGGTGGCCCCAAATGTACAAGTGGGTCGGTGGGTATATACGCACCTGTGAGACGTGTCAGAGGGTTAAACCCTCTGCAAGCTCAGTTGCGCCTTTGGCGAGCTTGTCGGTTCCAACGGAGTGTTGGAAATCCATTAGTATGGATTTTAGCTTCGGTTTTCCGAAGGATAAGGCCGAGAACACCGGCATATTGGTCTTTGTAGACCGTTTGAGCAAGATGGCTCACCTGGCGGCGGTGCCAGAGTCCATAGATGGACAAGGAACAGCAAAAGTTTTCCTAGACCGTGTCTTTCGACAACATGGTCTACCCGATTCCGTTGTGTCGGATCGGGATCCCCGTTTTACGGGACAATTCTGGGGAGCGTTGTTTAAGGTGCTAGGCACCAAGCTCCTCATATCCACTGTGGATCATCCACAGACAGACGGTCAGACGGAACGCGTTAATCGCGTTGTGGAGGATATTATCCTGAGTTTACGTCCGGATTCTCCAAAGAGTTGGAGTGAGATGCTCCCGATGGTTGAATTTGCTATCAACAATTCGGTACATGCATCTACGGGGTTTACCCCGTTTTACGTGAGCGGATTGGTGAATCCGAGGGTTCCGTTAACGCCACGTGTGTGTGGCCCAGGGCTTGAGGGGGGAGGATTCCCCGATGTCAGCCCTGTATCTGTGCGAAAGCACATCGATAAGTTTTTATCGACGCGCCTCAGTGTCTTACGACACGTCTGCGATGCCATGGCGGAAAGCCAAGACAAGCAGAAGGAGCAAGCTGACCGAAAGGGACGGCGTAACAAAAAGGTATACAGAGTAGGAGAAAGTGTCTTATTAAACGCTAAAAATCTTCCTACACATGCAGTTTCAAATGTGTTGCGCAATAAACTGCGCCCCAGGTTTGTGGGCCCCTTTAAGGTGTTAGCCCGAAAGGGCTTGTCGTAAACCTTAGACATCCAGAAGGCGATGCGTACGCGTCCAACCTTTTATGTCGGTATGCTTAAGCCATACCAGGACCCGGAGGCGGGGCCCCTCCCGGAGGAGGGTGGAAAGGCGGATAGCCGTAAGGCACCGCAGGGCGAAGGAAGCCCGAAAGGGCTAAAATGCGACCACGAAGCTCCGCAACGGTCGTCTCGAGAGAGGCAAGCCGCCTCTCGAAGCGATCAGTGGCATCCCGATCATCGCGGATCCCCTCGTGGAGATCATGGATGCGAAGGCTGTGTCGATCACAGCGCGCGCGAATCTCACGTCGCAATTGTGCGACCTCCTCCTCCAATGCTCGATGCGGAGAGTACTCCACACTTTCATGTGGAGCGGCTGATGGCGCGGCGCCATCATCGGGGTCAAACCCAGTATCTGGTGAAGTGGAAAGGTTATCCACACTCACAGAGTTCGTGGGAGTTCGAGACTCTCCTACGGCAGGATTGCCGCGACGTCGTTGACGCTTTTGAGCGGGAGAATCCCGCTGTAGGTCAACGACCAGAGGGACATGAGAAGCCTCTTCACTCCCAATAAGTGGGAGTTGGCCGGAGGCAGATGTGGCGACCACACTGTCTCCGGACACCAGGGTGGAGACAGGGGCGCTGGCGTAGCGCGTGCGATACGGAGCACGTAATTGCTCCATCGCCTTAGCTTTGGCAAATGTAAGGCGCAACACCCTCTCCACCCAAATGTCTCGACGGGAATAGCTGTCATGCAGCTCATCGAAGCTGGGGAGAAGCTTTTCCCCTTCCGCCCAAGCGCGGAACTTCTTCTCTGCGTCATCGGCACTTTCTCCCGGAGAAAGAACGAAAGGAACCTCGCGGAGGTTCTCAACAGGGGCACCTTGTGCCTGCCTGTTTAAGCGCTCTCGGTACGAGACGCTAGTGAACTGCTTTTGTGTAAGCAGTTGTTGCCGGAGTTTCTCACGGCGTTCGCGTTGGTACGGATGTTCAGCCGCGGGGCCAGGGGTATAGAACGCTAGACTAGTCCTTACCAAACGCCTGGCCCATCTTGGAAGGTCACGAGGACCATCGAAATTATAAGCCGCCTTTGACGGGCGCGTAACGTAGCCCTTAGTGCCTGTGCGGCAAGTTGGGAGTCTTGAGCTGCGTCCAGCTGATTAGTGATGATCGCCTTTGGCGATTCCGATGTATCATCCGTTACGGGCAGGGGTGCCGCACTGGTTAGTGCACTTTCCTCACGTGTGGGGAAGGGATAAGGCTGCCGACAACGCCGTTCGGCGCTGTCGGAGCGGCTCGCCATTGGGGAGGTATCCCCAAAGGCATCCACTTCCGAGTTTTCGGAGTAGTCTACCTCGTCTATAGGAGACGCCATAGCACCACTAGAGGTGTACATATGGATGGCCAGGGAAACTGGCGTTGGAGTTCTCCAACAAAATTTTGATTATTGCGTAAGCAATAGTCTTGATGGGGGAGGATGTAACGGGGTTACATTCGGGTAGCACTGAGTGTTGGTGTACATGAATACAACACGGTTGAGGCCAGTATTGGCCGGGTTGAAAGGTTTCGAACCTTTCGTTATTTTAACCAATCAGGGCATGGGCCCTTGGTGTGGTGGTGTGGTGGTGTGTCAGCCATCCACGTGTCAGTACACAGGTGTGTACACTACATTTTAGCTAGGTACGAGTTAGGAATATTCTACTTAGTGTTACATATAGTTTATATTAGTTTAAATAATTACATATTAAATATATTCAGTTTACTTTTCACTCTTTAGTACAGACGCACGACCTCGACCGGTCGTGCGTGTAGTGAGTGCCGTAGCGTATGGGGAGTCGTTCCCTTAGCTACACCCTTTGTAAGGGAGCCTTGCCGTTAAGGCACTAGTAAAGGCTAGAGTAAACTAACCCGGGAATCTTGGCCCCGAGTAGGAGAGTTCTCTCCTACTAAGCCCTTAATAAGGGCGTATCGGCTAAGTAGCGGCGAACACCGCTTTAAGGAAAGTCTTCCTCTGTGCGCTAGCCTCACCGTGCGTATACGCACCGGCTACAATAACAATCAAGTAGTTTTTGCGGTATCAATGGAGTGTGGCAATGTCTCCTCGAGGGTGAAGGCGCAAGGGATGTGGGAGGTCGACAGTCGCGCAACGCACCACATCTGCAATGACAAGCTCAAGTTCGTGGACCTCGTAGAGCGAGATGAAGGCGAACTAACGGTGGCCGACGGCAACCCGATCAAGGGTATGGGGACCATCGTGGACGAGTGCTCCTGCCCAACGGAGACGAGCGCGACATCGAGATCAAGAATGCGCTGTACGTGCCAAAGATGAACAAGAATCTGCTTTCAGTTCGGCAGATCAACAAGAGTGGCAAATTTCGAGTTCTGTTCGATGGTTTGAGCATGCGCATTTCACGGAAGGACTCGAGGCACGTGGTCGCAGCGGCGGATCTTGTGGGAGGTCTATACTGGCTGCGGGTTCCAAGAAGCGCGGCAAATGTAGTGGTATCGGCCATCAGCGTTGACTTACATGCACGCATGGGTCATGCTCCAACGGATGTTTTGCGCAAGATGATTAACAGCGGCATGGTAAAAGATGCGAAGACCCCTTTGACAACGAAGGACTCGAGCATGTGCCGCGGATGTCAACTGGGCAAGATGGTGCAGAAGCCGTTTCGAAGCAACCACTACAAGCGCCAGTATGACGTCTTCCAGCTGCTCCACTTTGACATCTGCGGACCAATGGAACAAGACTCACTCGGTGGCAGCAAGTATCTACTGCTTATCGTGGATGAAGCAAGTGGAAGCATGCAAGGTTTCTGTCTGCGAACCAAATAGCAGAGTGAAGGGCGTCTCAGGACTTTCATCAAGAAGATCCAAGCCCAGTTCAACAAACAAGTCAAGTATGTACGGCATGATGGAGCCAATGAGTTCGCGACCAACTCACTGAAGCAGTTCTACGAAGACCAAGGCATTGAGCAGCAGATCACAGTGACGTATGCACACCAAGCCAACGGAACGTCGGAACGCGCGGTTCGGAGCATTGTCAGCATTGGTCGCAGCATGCTCCATCATGCAGGACTGGACAAGCGTTTCTGGGAGGAAGCGGCGATGAGCGCTATCTACATCAAGAACCGACTGCCATCGCCCAAGATCCCCATCAAAACGCCGTTCGAGATTGTGTACAAGGCTAATACAAGTGTGAAACACATGCGTGTGTTCGGGTGTCTGGTATATATATTGACCCCGAAGGAGAAACGACTGAAGTGGGATGCCAAGTCTCGTGCCGGCATGTTCATGGGGTACGAGGAGCTGTCGAAGGCATATCGCGTGTATTACATCGAGGCGGGGCAGGTGGTTCTTACTCGCGATGTCAACTTCGATGAGACCAAGATGGGGTCTACTGTGCTGAACAGGATCGACAACATGGACGATGTCTTAGACGACCTGGATGACCTTGACATTGGTGAGAATGAAGGCACTACAAGCGAATTCAAGCAAACCGGCAAGCGAAAGAATCGTTCTGTCAGGACTACGCCCGAACCGCCCCACCGATCGCAAACCAGGACAACTTTAGAAGAAACTAGCGGTCCGGAAGATGTGTACGAACACCGTGCGAAGCGCCGATCAGCTACACGTGAAGAAGTCGTGGTCGTTAATGACGACAATGAAGCCAACTCGACTCCTCCGACAATTCTGGCAAGCAAGTGTCAACGCTGCAGAAGCTGATGATCTGGCGGAACCGAAGACGTATCAAGAAGCGGTGGACGGTCCCGACCAAGTGCACTGGCGCAAGTCCATCAACGCCTAACTCGATTCGATGCGTCTGCGAGGTTTTTTCAAGCTTCCAAACTTCCTGATGAACACCAAGCGATCGGAACCAAGTGGGTGTTCAAGATCAAGCGAAAGGCTGACGGATCTATCGAGAAATACAAGGCGCGTTTGGTGGCAAAAGGATTCAAACAGAGATATGGCGTTGACTACACGGAAACGTTTGCGCCTGTGGTCAAGTACACCACGCTTCGGATGATCGTCGCAGTAACAAGTCACCTGGGGTGGAAAGTTGACCAGCTGGATGTGGTGACTGCTTTTCTGTATGGCGAAATGAAAGAGCTGGTACACCTGACTGTCCCTGAAGGTGTGAAATTGGATGATGGATTCGACTGTCTGGAGCTAAAGAAGGCAATCTACGGTCTCAAGCAAGCGTCTAGTGTGTGGAACGAGACGTTCGACCGGTTCGTGCGCTCCATCGACTTCCAAGTGTCTGCGTGCGACCCGTGTCTTTACCTAAAGAAGAAGGCTGGGCACTGCGTGATATTGTTGGTATATGTCGACGACGTACTGGTTACCGGGAGTTCGACTGAATTAATATCCCAGCCTAAGTACGACCTCAAGAAACGCTTCGAGATGACTGACAGTGACAAGTGCAATTTCGTGCTCGGCATTGAGCTCATCGACGGACCTAATGGCAGCATGACCATGTGCCAGAGGCGCTATGTGGAAGACATTCTCAAGCGCTTCGGTATGGATGAGAGCAAGGCAGTGGTGAGTCCCGTTGACATGAGCACGAAGTTGGTTCCAAGCGACTAACCGTCCGAGATCAAGACTCCGTTTCGTGAAGCTGTTGGTGCATTAATGCACTTGATGACAGCAACTCGACCGGATATCGCGTTTGCAGTGGGATACGTCGCACGTTTCATGAAGAACCCGCAAGAAAAACACTGGGTCGCGGTGAAGCGCATCTTCCGCTACCTTCAAGGGACCAAGAATTATGGATTACGCTTCAAGCCTGGTGACGACGTTGGTTTTTTTGGGGATATTCCGATGCCGAGTGGGCTGGCGACATCTCTGATCACAAGTCGACTACAGGGTATTTGTTCCTGACAGCAGGTGCTCACATCAGTTGGGGAAGCAAGAAGCAGTCAAGTGTGTCGCTGTCCACGAGCGAAGCCGAGTACATCTCGTTAAGCCTGGCCATCCAGGAAGGGAAGTGGGTGCATCGATTGCTGTGCGAAGTGCTTCAAGCTGTGGGCCAAGATTTTCCAACGCTCAAGATCTTTGAAGAGAACCAGTCGTGTATCAAGATGACGAAGAATCCTGTAAATCATTGTCGCGCCAAGCACATTGATATCAAGTACCATCACATCCGCGATGAGGTCAAGCGTGGTGAAGTTACGGTGGAGTATTGCTAGACGGCTGCGATGTTGGCGGACATCATGACAAAGGCGATACCAGGACCACGCCACACGGAATTGACTCAAGCTCTCGGCTTAAAGAGTGTTCGCATTGAGGGGGCGTGTTGAAGTTATTGTTGGAGTTGTTGGACAGGATATTACCTATTGGAGGTTATCAAGCATTTCAATGCGATCACGCGACATTGCGACGTTTACGGTAAGGGCACGCACCCTGATTACGCCCAGGGTACGTGCTGCGCCTATCCTCTGACGCAATGGGTAAAGGTGGTATAAGTTAGATATTACAAACTGCATACTTTACATACTGTAGGCTTAGTTTAGCATAGTGAACTAAGGACCTAATTCATTCACTTCCGATTATTCCATCAACCACTCAAGTGTTCAATTTATCCATCTCTATCAGCAACGGACCGTTGATTGTAGTTGGCACAACTCAGCCACTTGCTTCCGTATAGCTCATTTTCAGCAGTCTTATTAGTTCTCGTAATCGTGATTAAATAATGAATGCTCTGTTTAAACATGATATTATATAAGATGGGGTGCGGATATCAGAAACGTGGGGTGCGGATAGGGTGCCCGTTATTAGTTAGACAATATTCATATCGCACTTATTAGTAAAATGCTCTATATGTTTTGTGCTTATCCTGAGTACATATGGTTTTCGGGCACTAATAAGTAGTGTGTAACACACGACAGATGGAAATTTACTATGGGTCGCCCTACCCGCACCCCCCTCCACCCTAGGGGGACCCCCCACGTAACTTTCAACCAATAGAATTAGCTCCTAAAGATAAATTGTTCGAAAAGGAAGCAGAACTTGTCTCGAGAAAATTATTGGACGGGTGGAAATATGAAAGAAAGCCGACAAGCGTTGCAAGTAGCTTGAGCGAATGTGCGTGAGAGATTCCCGCGGCTCTTCGCCACGGTTGCGTGCATCCCACGCGATGTAGTGAGCTCGAAGCGAACGGGACGGACCCAGAGGCCTATTATGCAGAGCTATTGGATTTGTGTGAAGGAGGAAAAAAAGATGAAACAGTCGTGGCGATTTAAGAGTGCGGTCTAGACTACGACAGACTCGAGTTCTGTGAGAAACAGATACAGATCAAGTATTTTGAAAAACAGTTCCAATTAGCAGAGCAGACCAAGTTGCCGTTCTTTCTTCACAAACGGAATACCAAAGGTGATTTTTACGGTACGGATCAGTCGTTACTGAGGAGACGAAGGTGTCAAGGTCACACCTTTGTTTTCCATGTCGTAATGGTTATGGTAGATATCGTTTCAAGAAATCGGTCGAGGTTTTCAAATGGTGTCGTACACTCATTCACGGGCAAGATGGACGAACTGCTCAAGTTGGTGGAACTTGGACTTTACATTGGTGAGAATGCTGAGTCGGAACAATCGTTGAAGCCTTTTGATGAACCTCTTCGGCTCGATGCTTCTGTGGTGGAGTCAAGTTCGAAATCGAACACCGAAGTGTCGAGAACCTGACCACCATCGTGCCCTGCCTTCCAACTTACGGGGGGGGTACCCCGCGAACCCTCATCTTCGATCCGATCGGATCGTCCGCTGCTGGCAGACGACCGATCGTCAGCACTGGACGCCTGGTCCGATTCTTTTCGCATCCCACCTTGTATACCCGATGGATTGGGCTGTTAACACACTCGGTGGATCGGTGCTTGGGACTGAATTGTGGTCTAAATGCGGTAGACCGTGCTGGGTGATGTACCCGGGGCGGAACTCTTCAACCTGGGTACGGGTATACCGGTTACACTCGAAATTCGTATACTCCCGAGGGCAGATCGCTAACCCGATCGTAAAAAAATCCCGGCCAATATGGGAGATAAACTCCGGTAATCCAATGAGGTTCAATAATCCAATCCAATAGGGAGATCCAATAAGAAGTGACGTAATCCACGAACGATATCTCCACGAAATAATCCAATAGGTGAAATAGCACGTTCCAAACGTGTGCAAATTAACGTTGGGGGTCGACCAAAGTACGCTCCCGCCGAGGAACTTCCGGCGGGCCAAATGCGTCTATAACGCGTCCCGGCCGGGTATAATGATCTGGAGCGGATTACTCGACCCTCCGCTCCCAAAACACTCTGCGGCGTGCAGAGGCGACTAACGCGTAAAGCGAAAACGACCCCGGTTGAGCTAGGGGTCCAACGGTCACTTAAGCGAAGCTAAAAGCCAAAAACCTTTACGAAGCAAAACCCAAAAGAAAGCAAAACCCAAACTGGCAAATCCCCAACTACTACCTACCCCCTATAGTCCCCAATATGTACCAAAAATGAAAATATGTAGTACACGAAATCTCATGTGAACTACCAGAATTTGTGTCCTGGACACCACTTGCACATGACTGACCCAAAAACCTCTTGACTTTCCACCAATCCGATCGCCGACAGGCCGATCGGTCCATTGTTGACCGGAACCGACCAAAATTCTTGGGTCCGCTTCACGACAGCCGCCCCTTATTCGTGCCGCAGCCGCGCAACGGCAGCGGCCCGATCTCATCAAATCCCGATTTCCGTCGGAGCGGACTTGACCAATGGACGGATCTCCAATTTCAACTCCATCAGTTTTTTTTTCTGCATACCCGATCGCCTTGTGACCTCTCTTGACCTTCTTGCTGCAGGCGCCCTGCGTACTTCATTGCCTCATGTTGACTCGCCGACCAGATCGGCCCGATCTGAAGCCTTTTTAGCTGTTCACCCAACACTCCGGGGTCCGATACACCGGATCGGCATCAGATCGAGGCCGATCAACTTCGAAAAACAGTCGAAGAGCTCCGGTCTCAGTTGGCCATTAAGGAGTCTGCGATCTTGCAACTGCGGGATGAAGTAAATGGTTTGGTCTCTCTGACCGCGAAGTTGCAAGAGGTTACCACCGAAAATGCACGTCTCCGGGACCAGGTCGTCCAACAAGCAACGCGAGGTAGGTCGACCGGTCTGCTTCCATCCTGGGTCTGGTCTGACTTCCTTTTGCATATAGACCAACTGTCTGCCGATATCACCGAGGCATTCGACGCCTTATTCGCGGCGGATCGGCAGTCTCGTGATCACCGTGATAAGCTCCGACCGATCTTGGACGGACTGATCGGCGCACGCCATGACTTGTCCCGTATGGAAACTTATCGTTCACATCTCCTAGAACAGCTCGAGGTAGTCGGACGACAGATGCTAGAAGACCAGTCCGACCGGTTCCTGTTCCGCGCTCAACGTGGTGACCTGGAAAGGAAGACCAGCGAATTGCAGGCCATGGTCCGGGAGCAGATCGAGAAGGCCGAGTCCTTCCAGGCCCGATCAGACGCCTGGACCCAGGAATCAAATCGTCGCTGGGCGGCCGTAAATCGATGTTATCAACAGTTAACTGACTTGTTGCATCAGCGTCCGGATGTTCGTTCCAATGCTGACCGGTCTGCATCGGCCGTTCCGGTAGGTCTACATAAAGACCAGACCCGGCACCATTCATTGGCCAAAAGTGGCCCACCGAAAATTTCACAAACTTCCCAGTCTAAAAAGCGCAAGGACGCGCCGAAGATCTCGAAGGCGCGTGGCATAGCGCGCGACTCCAAACTCGAGGAGAAGCGCGCGGTGCCCCCAGAAGAAGGCCAAGACGCCGGCGCCTCTCTCAAGTCCCGAATCGGTCGCGGATGACAAGTATGTCCCCGCCAAATCTCGTGCGCCCTCGCGCCCCCGTGCCGCGCACACCAGGCGCATAGAGGTCTAGTCTGGAGAAGGCTCGGAGGGCGGATCCAGTAACTCCGAATATCTGATGACCGCTTTATCCAAGTCTCTGTCGGATCGGCGTCGAGGTTCCGTTCCAGCGAAGCCCGCATCGGGGGATAAAAATCCGACTAGCTCCCAGGGTGATGGTGCTGTGCCGACGTGCGGGTCGACCGGATCGGTTCCTTCGCTCCAGCCCGGTACATCTGGGCTGCACAACCACGCACGACTGAAAAGATTGTTGGCTGGAGGTCAGCCTCTACCATCTCGGACTTCGGATGCTACTTTACCGTGGCCCTCGTGGCAGATCGGAAGCCTGTACCAGTCTGCCCTGACCAAGCAAATAATATCACGGTATCTGTCGCGCCCGGACTCCTGGCACTTTCCTCCGGCTCCCAAGACCCCTGACACTTCTGCATGGCGGGCGGACTTGGTTACAGCGCCACAGATTGCCCTTCTGTACGCAGATGAGCCGTGGAAGGTGTTCGTCCGCCCTAAGCTGGGGCCCATGTTTGCGCCGACTCCGTGGATCGACTCGTTCCTAGGTCGAGTGAAGACTTTCAACGAGACTTACAGCCAAGCGATCTGGGAGTCCACGCACTATCTAGGGCTTCCCGGTCGAGCGCAGCATGACCAAGGTCTGATCTTGTTCCAGAGGAACCGCAAAAGACGCTGGAGTCGGGCAGGCGAGGCCTGGCAGACCCTATGCCAGTTTGGTCTGGGAGGGATGCAGGCCCGCGAATGCGACCTCAACATCTTCCTGTATCCTATGGTTCTCCATATGGCCAAGCGTCGGGTCGAGAAAGCTGGGGTGCTAGCTGACGACGGCGCCTGGTATGCCGGTCTTCATTGTGACGAGCCGGTAACCAACCTCAAGGACGCTTTGGCCCAGATCGATCGGAACGAGCCCTGGCGCAATCAATACCAGAACCAGATCGAAGGCCATCCGGCGCTGACTATCGGCCGTCTGTGGGGCGATTGTGATCCTTGATGAAGAAGTTAGCTGACCAGATAATTCGTAATATATGTCATCATTCCTTTCACATTGCTGATCATCTAATCACTTGACCAAATTTCACCATTTCCTCCCAGCTAGCACCAACACGTTATCATATACAATTTCCATCCACATCGCGAGAATCATCACTACGTTCGTCATTCCACTACTCCAGTTCGTCACGGTTCATCACAGTTCTTAATAATAAAATTCACAAAGTTCCGACCTCACACATATTCACACCGATCGATATATTGATCGGCGCTACTGTGCGTCTTGGTATTCGTGGGTCTGCATTACTGCGAAGCGATTACGACTGTCTCGCTCTCGCTCGAACTCTCGTAGCAGTGCTCCACAGTTTAGGTCGAGCTCGTCGATACAAGTTTCTTCATCATGATCCTTCCACCGGACCAGATATTCTCGGTGGGTGCGTCCGAAACGGGTCTTCTTGACCGATCGGACATCCAGCACCTTCTCCACCTCGAACTCGTTCTCTTTCAATAGCCGTTCCCAACTGTCCTCCGGCAGCAGAGCTTCATCGAAATCGAATCTCTCTGCTCCGTCCACCAGACAGGAAATTTTAGGCCGATCGGGGAATCCTCTAACCAGCTTCAACTTGGAGACGTGCACGATCGGAAAAACTTTGTAATCCGTGCCGATCGTTATCAGACGGGCCGCATGCTCACCGATCAGCTCTGCTACACGGAAAGGACCGTACCACATATGAGCTAACTTCTTCGCATAGCCCTCCTTGACCCGATCGAGGTATAGCCATACCCTCGCCCCTGGTTCAATACCATGAGGTCGGACTTGGTCGTTGTTCTGGTCTGCCCGATCTTGTATGGCCTGACGCAACTTTTCTTTGACGACTTCCTTCGCGTATTGATAGTGCATCTGGACCTGCATACGCCAACTACGGGCATCGAGGTCGCGGGTCCGAGTGCAGCCGACCGGTATCGCCGCTTCAAGTGTCGATCGAGGGTCCCATCCATACGCCAGATAAAAAGGCGTTTCTCCTCGGACCCGATCGGTTGAAGAGTTGAGGGCGAATACCAGCCTCTCTGCATACTCGTCCCAGTCACGTTGGTCCGGATCGGCCACGTACATCTTGATCGCCCTCGTGATTGTCTGCACCATGCGTTCAACCGATCCGTTCGCTTGCGGACGATATGCCATCGTCGCGCTCTGTTTCTGGCCTAGCATGTTATTGAACGATCGGAACACCTCGTCCATAAAACCGGGTTCCCGATCGTGTCTGATAACCTCGCTGTCACCGAACCTTCTGAATACGCATTCTTCATAACTCTGGGCGATCTGCTCCGCAGATCGGGATGCACTAGCCTTCGCAATCACCAGACCAGTGAACAGGTCGACCCAGATCAGCAGCTCAGTGTTGCCGCTCGTCGATCTAGGCAGCGACGGTATGTGGTCCATTGCTATCACCTGGAAAGGGTAAGTGGCCTCGATATTCCCGGGAGATCGCCCCTTGATTACCGGCCTGCCCTTTCCGGTCTTGCAATCGGTGCAACAGCCCACATTTTTCTGCACGCTCCTAAAAAGTCCTCTCCAGTGAAAGTGGGCCCTGATCTTGTGATATGTCCTGCCTACACCCTAATGTCCCCCTTCTAAACTCACGTGATAGTGATGAAGGACATCCGGCTGCAGCAACTCAGGGAACAAAAATTTCGCCAGTCGGTCTCGATCGGCACTGTTTTGGTCAATATCGCGGCAGTAATATAGCAGTCTATCGTCATCCACCTCCTAGCTGTCCGCGATCTTGGCACACTCTTTCGCTTGATCATTCGTCAACTTGGCCAATTCACCGCGCAGGTATGCTTTCAGGTTGACGATCCACTCTTCTTCGTCCTGCGCCTTGAGAATCCGTTCCGCCCTTAGCTGTTGTACAACGTACTCACTGAGCCTTTCCTTGTGGAACGATCGGCGAGACTTCTGAGCTCGCGATCTGGTTGCGGCCATCACATGCACTTGACCAGGGCTGTCCTTGGGTTTGATCACATCCGGGAGCCTGTTTATGTCCATGGGTTCCTGTAAAACGGCTTCCTCGGTGATCGTCGCCCCGGTCTGGTCTCGCATTGCTTGGGTTGCGAGGTGGTCGGCGCTTCTGTTACAGTCCCGTTTCCCGTGCAATAGCTCGTGGTTGGGGTAGTCTTTCAGCGCTTTCATCACCCGATCATTTAGCAACTTTAACCGTGGCGCCTTGCAGCCGATCTCCCCGGTGATCTGCCTTATCACTAGGTTGGAGTCACCACATATGATGATCCGCCCTTTCTGTTGTGATGACAGCAGATCAAGACATAGAAGTAGACCCCGATATTCTGCCGCGTTGACCGTTATGTCAGGCGTAAAATCTGTGGAGGCTGCGACTATAGACCATTGTGGTAACTTCCACAGTATGGCACTATAGGAGCCGACCTTCTTCTTCACGCCGGCCGACCCGTCAAAACGCAAGACCAGGAGTTCCTCATCCTGATCGACGGTCAGCGGCGGCCGCGAGATTGACTGTCGAGGTTGCTTCCTTGGGGCAATCGCCACTAAAGCCTCATCCACTTCGGACCGAGGGGTGATACTGGCAGCTAATGTGCCCAATATCTCTTCCTCTCCCTTGGTGCACTTGACGACCTGGAGGGACCACTGTGACAGGAGCGCCGACCATCTGCCGAGCCGACTGTCCATCCCATTGGCTGATAACAGCCAGGCCAAAGTAGACCGTCTTGACAGGACCTTTATAGGTCGGCCGACCAGCAGGTTGTAACACACATCCAGAATTCGTAGCAACGCCAGAACTTCTTTTTCGATGATCCCATAGTTGACTTCGTTCGGCTTCAACGTCCGGCTCTTAAAAGTGACCGGGTGGTACACACCATCGTGATCTTGCACTAGAGTGGCTGAAATGGCCCACTTACTAGCATACACAATGACGGTCGGCATTTTTTCCGGATTGAAGTGTCTTAGAATCAGTGCCGTCGCCATCTTAGCCTTCAACATACCAAAAGCAACCTGTGCACGCTTCATATAGTCATCTGCCTCCATCGGCGGCAATTCTACAGCCCGATCAGAGTCGCAGCCCTCTCGTAAAGTTGCCCGATCTGCTTCGCGCAACATATGATAGTCGACTTCCCGGAGCTCGTACAGCACGGCCGCGTAGACCACGAAGTCTTCAATGAAGCGGCTGTAGTAATTCAGGCTCCTTAGAAAGGACTGCATTGCCTTCAGAGATATGGGAAACGGGAGGTTGCTCAGTTATTCCAGATCCTTTTGTAGATCGTCCCAGGTTACTTCGGGCGGATCGGCATACACTTCAGGAAGGACTGCTACCTGGCGGTCCAGCTACTGAGTGTACTGATCCCCGCTCTCATGTATGCAAACTTGGTCGTCTTCTGGAGTGACATCACCCGACTCGTCCCGATCGGCTGCACACTGCTGTTCCCGGTCGGCGGGCTGCTCTTCAACAACATCTACCTGTTTAGGCGCGCCATCGTGGTCCGCCCCAGCAATCCCGTGTTCTCCTTTCACCGTTTCTGGTTCCGGCTCCTCTGTCGCCTGTTCATGTGAAACCACCATGTTGACGAGCCTTGGCTCATCTTCTTGATGGTCCACCGTGTCCGGCCACTGCGGCGCCTTTCTTCGGACCAGCATCTTCTTCGGGGTTCCATAGCTGGGTCGTTCCACCATAGGTGAGGTATCATTTTCCACTGGTCTATCATTGCTGACCAGATCGGTGGTCGCTTGGTATGCCAAGTTCTACCACTCAAGATACCGTCTCGATCCGATCGAGACGAATCCCATCTTTCTTGGCACCTTCCCCTCCGCTAGCCACATGTCCACGATAGCATTGTTGTCGGGCGTAAGCTGCTTGTCACCGATATTGGTGAGTCGAACGTAATCAAACCGGCCGGCGCTCTTCCCAAAGGTCGGCACCCAACGGTCGCCCCTGGTCACCCATATTTTCCTTGATCTGAAACCTTTATCGACCGGGGCATCAGCGGATTGACCGACTGGAATGGTGACATCTTGATCCCACCTGACCAGATCGGTGTACGATCCGTATAGGGACCGCCGACCAGCTAGCTGGATCTGGACCTCATCCGGGAGTGTAAGAACCCCATGAGACAAATCCAGTCGAATACCCGCCGGCACCATAAAATCCATGCCTAACAGGGCATCCTGACCGGCCAGCTTGCCGACCCAAGCGCTGAAGAAGTAGACCAACGAACCTGAGAGGGTGATCTTCACGCGCGTCCTTCCTTCGGTCATGTAAGAGTTTTCACCGATCCCTACACATTCTTGTCTCTGGGTGTCTTCTATACGACATCCGACCTTACGAGCAAAGGCGGAGTCGATAATCGAGACTCGGCCCCAGAGTCGAACAACATTGTTGCCTTCTGGTTGTTTATCTTATCACAGGCTTTCGCCTGCTTAAACCATTTGTCGGGCGCATGATACTTCCAGTATCCGCGAGACTCTCCAGGCAGCAGATCCAACTGCATGACCACCTTCGATCGGGAATATTCATCGGTCGTGAGATTGAAGACCGGATGATCCCGATCGACGCAATTGAGAATAGAACATGTATTGTCGGTTTTATTTTCCTTGCCGACATATGCATATATGCCAAACGTAGATCGCTCGGCTCGATCCATATTCCAACCTGGCGAGCGTTCTAGTTTAACATCTTTTCCACGTCCGGGAAGCATCCCCGCGTGCTTATTCGGCACATACCATTTGCGCATCCGATTGAAAAATTCTTCAATCTTACACTGGCCGGCCTCGTGGATATCCCCACATGACTTGCACACGAAGAAGCAGTGATCGGTGGGGTGGACGCGTCTTTCGCACTTCTTGCATGTTAACTTCTTCCAGCAGTCCCCGCCGTCATGCTTTCTCGACCCGCAGTGAGAACACTTCTTGCGAGGTCGGTCCGGGTCGGATTTGTTCCCGCTCCTGCCCTTACGATCTGCCTGGTTAGGCGCCGATCTGGTTCTTGGGGCAGGTTCCGTGATGAAAACGTGGCGACACTGGTCCTCATCCGAAACCCTACTGGACTGGCCGCTACTTTCCTCTTCCAACCCGGTGATGTCTTCAGTCACAATCGCCTTGACAGCACGGGCCGCTCTGGTTAAGGGCCTCTTCACAGGGTCGGTCTGGGTCTTCGAGCTGTAGCGACCCGATCCAACGGCGACTTTCGCCCTCACACTGCGCGAGTGTTGCAGCGTCCGCAACGTCTGCTCCACTTCCGTCACATCCTTTACGCGCAGCAGAGTGAGCTGATCTGCCAGTTCTTGGTCATCAACGGTACTAATATAGTGACCCACGTGCTCCATAGCGGCACCGGTCGGCGGGTTGCCTTCCTTGATCACTATCCCGGCGCGAGTAGCGGCCACGTTCAGACGGTGCAAATACTCGATCGGCGTCTCTTCGCCCCACTTCTGTATATGGTGATACTTGCGGGCGGTAGAAAATCCGGAGTTGCAGTAGTGCCCTTCAAATTCTGCACATAGCAGATCCCAGTCAGACCGGACATCCCGACCCAACTGTTGGATCCAGTTCGAAGACGGTCCTTTTAGCAGATCCCTGAAGATCAGACACCGTTCGCTTTTTGGTGTCTGATCTCGTAGGAAAGCAGACTTGACCCGATCAAACCACGACATGTCTTGATCTTTGTCGGCGTCCTTGCCGGTAAAGTCTTTAAGGTCCGTAGTCGCAGCCATACGAATACGTGGGATCGCGGCAGATCCAAGATCATATGCGGTCGTAGGAGCTAGGTTAGCCTTACGTGCTTTGCCATCCCCTGTACCGTCTGACCCATCGTGGTCACCCATGTCGCCGACCGACTCCATGTCGTAATCGCTGCTCTTGCTCGGTCGGCGCGGTCAGGTTGGTTGCGACTTGCGTTTTGCTTTTCCAACTGGCTTAACACCTCGGATAGGCTTATCCGCTGATGCCACTGACTCCATATCCACATCCCGGCAAATATTGACATTTTTCCGGGCAGACCGGTCCTGGACATGTGGGCGCGGAGGTTATCGTCATCGATCTCCCAAGAAACGTTCCATCATCACTTCGAACATGGCTTGGACGTTGGCTTGGGTCATGGGCAACGTGTTGGTATCCTCCGTTGGAGGTACTGAGGCCTGTGGGGGCAACCGGGGACCGACTGGCATGCAGCCCCTTGTTGCCGCACGTCCTTTTTATGCTCCCATGGGGGTCTGGTCCGACCCCATGGTCATCCGCTCGACACCGACCTCCAACTCCGATGAGGTATTCGAGGCAAGTGGAGACTGATATAACGACTTATCGTCGGAGCATGCATCATCATCCATTTCAATAGTCTCAGCGACCTTCAATGCCGCGGTGGGAGTTGGGCGGAGGGCCGCCCCCACCAACGGCACCAAATGGTCGTGGAAGGTCGACAACGACAACTCCAACCTCCAAGTGCCCATATCGAACAGCTTCTGCACGTTAGCGGGCTTCCTCATCTTCATGCCAACCTCGGCCAACATCGCCAGCAGGTTCCTCACCAATGGCAATGGTCGGTCGCTTCGGATCGGCTCGGTGGTGGGTCCGAGAAGGCGATCGGGGATCTGGGGGTCTACTATTTGCATGTCCTGGTCTTCGCGAATAAATCGCTTCAACTCATGAATGTAGTACATCATGATCAGGTCTTCTTCTTCGATGACCCCATCCCCGACCTGCGACTTCTCTTCCAGGTCGTCTTCTTCGGACGGCATTCTGAGCCTCTTCTTGGGAACCTTGGGGGGTTGGCCTGGATCGTTCCGATCAGGCTACATGTGGTTTTCGCTTTTTATTTTCTTCTCATCCAAACATTCATTCAAATACATAGTATCAGGACAAAAGTCCTAATCCTTTCCGGAGCTATAGCAAGACCTGCTATAGTCCCGATCGGCTCCGGTGGGAGCCTTATGGGGAGGAAAAACTTATTAATCCCGATCCGGTCCTCCACCCGGCCAGATCGGACATCGCCATCCTTATTAACAACGAAAACATAAGGCGATAGCCGTTCCTTGTGTTCTCTCCAGAACGATTCCACATTCAATTCATTGTAATATATCCTTTGCTGAATATCGCTGCGGTGATATCCACGATCACCAAGTGATCCGGGAAAGCGCACCATTGTGGTGGAGTCAAGTTCGAAATCGAACACCGAAGTGTCAAGAACCTGACCACCATCGTTCCCTGCCTTCCAACTTACGGGGGGGTACCCCGCGAACCCTCATCTTCGATCCTATCGGATCATCCGCTGCTGGCAGACGACCGATCGTCAGCACTGGACACCTGGTCCGATTCTTTTCGCATCTCACCTTGTGTAACCGATGGATTGGGCTGGTAACACACTCGGTGGATCGGTGCTTGGGACTGAATTGTGGTCTAAATGCGGTAGACAGTGCTGGGTGATGTACCCGGGGCGGAACTCTTCAACCTGGGTACGGGTATACCGGTTGTACTCGAAATTCGTATACTCCCTAGGGCAGATCGCTAACCCGATCGTAAAAAAATCCCGGCCAATATGGGAGATAAACTCCGGTAATCCAATGAGGTTCAATAATCCAATCTAATAGGGAGATCCAATAAGAAGTGACGTAATCCACGAACGATATCTCCACGAAATAATCCAATAGGTGAAATAGCACGTTCCAAACGTGTGCAACTTAACGTTGGGGGTCGACCAAAGTACGCTCCCGTCGAGGAACTTCCGGCGGGCCAAATGCGTCTATAACGCGTCCCGGCCGGGTATAATGAGATGGAGGGGATTACTCGACCCTCCGCTTCCAAAACACTCTGCGGCGTGCAGAGGCGACTTACGCGTAAGGCGAAACCGACCCCGGTTGATCTGGGAGTCCAACGGTCACTTAAGCGAAGCTAAAAGCCAAAAACCTTTACGAAGCAAAACCCAAAAGAAAGCAAAACCCAAACTGGCAAATCCCCAACTACTACCTACCCCCTATAGTCCCCAATATGTACCAAACATGAAAATATGTAGTACACGCAATCTCATGTAAACTACCCGAATTTGTGTCCTGAACACACCTTGCACATGACTGACCCAAAAACCTCTTGACTTTCCACCAATCGGATCGCCGACAGGCCGATCGGTCCATTGTTGACCGGAACCGACCAAAATTATTGGGTCCGCTTCACGACACTTCACAGGAGTAAACGGTTGCTCGTTAAAAACGGATGAAAATATGGAATGCGTCAAGGCAATTCCACTCAAAAGATTAATGATTGAGACTGGTACGTTGGTAGAACTTAATATGCTTTTGAATACTCGTTTCCAAGGTGATTGTATTCTCAGAGTCCCCTTGGTGCGATATTCGTGCAACACATACTGGTCATAAACATGTAAAAACATCGTGGCAAGGTAAAAAAGCTGAGAAATATGCGGCGGACAGTCTTGTAAAAGGACGGAACGAGCCATGCACAATCATGTAAGAGTTTGTTTTTGCTTGTGTCGGCATGTGTTGTACTCGTAAAAAACCATCGCTTGCAGCTAAGTGCTCGAAATCATCAGCAGTGTTCGTGGCGAGTCGCTGGAAGATATTTCTGACAGAGTATCTGAAAATACTGAAAAGGTGTTTTTCAAAAGGAAATCCTAAAAGGGACATGAACAAGCGTCCGCTGTACCACATTAAAAGCATTTTTCTTCAGTTTTGCTTATAGATCTTGCAGGATTCGCTTGGCAATTTACACTAAAAGGAGAATGCAACGACATTGCCCATAAACTCAATCAATATTTACGTCGTGAAGTCGAACCGTGACCAAACTAAACTCTCAGCAGTGATGATAGTCTCTCGCTACCACTACAGAAAATGCGCTCATCACACGGAGTGACGGTAAAATGAAGGCAGCCGAAGCATGAGCATGTACGTTGATATCGTATACTTGCGATGCTGATGTGATCAAGTGTATTCGGAAATACATGGAATACTAGGATAGTACCCTGGCTAAGTAAGTACCTTGGCTACTACTTTTTTGGACATCCTAGAGGAGCCGTTGAGCGGGTCAAAATGCGATAAAGTATCGGGTGCCACCTAACGAGTGCTCAACTCGAATGGACTTCTGCTTTTCTTCCGAGACCATCACCACGATTTTCGTAGAAACTTTAACGAGTTTATGAAAATGTTGACCAGACAAAACAATTAATTCCATACATGTATCATTAAAATGGCGTTCAAGCTTATTGACATTGGCGCGAATCTCACGGACCCCGTCTTCTCCGGACGCTACCGCGGCAAGCAGAGGCACCAGGTAAATGTTCATGCTCGTATTTTTCATCTTGGAAGCACTCGTTACATGTTGACTATTTCGACTATGTAGTCCGACCTGACCACCGTCCTGCTTCGAGCCAAGCGAGTGTACTGTTGTTGTTTGGTGTGTTGTGTGCTCCGTAGTAACGGTTCGAACTTTGTGTAGGAGCTAATCTTTAGGAGATAATTCTATTGGTCGAAAGTCACTTGGGGGTGCCCCTAGGGTGGAGGGGGGGTGCAGGTAGGGCGACCCATTTACCATAACTTCAAAATCTGGTACATATTTCATGTTAGGCTAGATAAACATTTCTCATTATAAATTACATTTATAGGACCCTGGTTTGGTTATTTTCTGCGTCTTTTTACGAAGTATCTATGGGTGTAATTTTCTCTTCGAACGGACATTTGGTTGTGGAGATATTGAGTTAAGTTACTTTCGTTGTATTGCAGTTATTATATGGCATCTACGACTCAAGTTTTGGACTATCTGTACAAGCACGTGTGGTGAAGCGGACTCAAGAATTTTGGTCGATTTGTGTCAGCAGCACACCGATCGGCTTATCGGCGATCGGATCGGTGGAAAAAATCAAGGAGGCTTTTGGGCCAATCGTGTGCGAGAGGTGTCAAGAACACGGATTTTGGTAAGTCACATGATATGGCGTGCACTTACATATTTTTATGTTTTGTACATATTGGGGACCATAGGGGATAGTTTAGGTTTTACCAAGTGTCGTTAACTTTCAGCCTTTAACACTCAACAAGAAGTCGCTTCTTCGTATTGTACATCAGTCGCCTCTGCACGCCGCAGAGTGTTTGGAAGCAGAGGATCGAGTAATCCCCTCTAGATTGTATATACCCGGCCGGGAAGCGTTACAGGTGCACTTGACCCGCCGGAAGTCCCTCGACGGGAGTACACATTGGGCAGATGTTCAAGCGCAAGTCGCACACGTTTGGAACTTGTTATCAAGTTATTGGATTATTTCGTGGAGATATCGTTCGTGGAGTTTATCACGTTCTTATTGGATCTCTATATTGAAGTATTAGACTTTTATTCTCATATTGGTTGGGCTATACGATCGATTGAGCGATCTGCCCTTTGAAGCATATTAATTTGAAGTATAACTGGTCTGCCCGTACCCAGGGTGAAGAGTTCCGCCCCGGGTACCTTACCCATCCCGGTCTACCACATTTAGACCCCAAATCGATTTACAGCACCGATCCACCGAGTGTGTTACCAGACCATTCCATCGGGTACACAAGGTGAGATAACAAACGAATCGGACCAGGCGTCCCATGCTGATGATCGGTCGTCTGCTAGCAGCGGACGATCAGATCGGATCGTAGGCAAAGGTTCGCGGGGTACCCCCCCTGTAAGTTGGAATAACGGGCACGATGGTGGTCAGGTTCTCGACACTACGGTGTTCGATTTTGAACTTGACTCCACCACAATGGTGCGCTTGCCCGGATCACTTGGTGATCGTGGATATCACCGAGATGATATCTCGCGAAGAATCGACTATAACGAGTTAAATGTGGAATCGTTCTGGAGAGGACGTACGGAACGGCTATCGCCTTATGTTCTCGTTGTCGATAAGGATGGCGATGTCCGATCTGGCCGGGTGGAGGACCAGGTCGGGATTAATAAGTTTTTTCCTCCCCATAAGGCTCCCACCGGAGTCGATCGGGACTATAGCAAGTCTTGCTATAGTTCCGGAAAGGATCAGGACGTTTGTCCTGATCCTATGCATTTAAATGCATATTTAAATGTTTTGATGAAAAGAAAATTAAAGATGAAAACGACTTGGAGGCTGATCGGAACGATCCGATCCATTTTCCCAAGGTCCCCAAGCAAAGGCTAGGAATGCCGTCCGAGGAAGACGACTTGGAAGAAAAGTCGCAGGTCGGTGATGGGGTTATCAAGGAAGAAGACCTGACCAGGATGTATTACATCCACGAGTTGAAGCGATTTATTCATGAAGACCAGGTCATGCGAATTATAGACACCCAGATCCCCGATCGCCTTCTTGGACCCACCACCGAGCCGATCCAAAGCGATCGGCCGTTGCTATTGGTGAAGAACCTGCTGGAGATGTTGGCTGAGGTCGGCATAAAAGTGAAGAACCTCGCCAACGTGCAGAAACGGTTTGGTATGGATACTTGGAAGTTGGAGATGTCGATGTCGACCCTCCATGATCATTTGGTGCCGTTGGTGGGGGCGGTTCGCCGCCCAACTCCCACCGTGGCATTGAAGGCCGCTGAAGTCACGGCAGCATACGAGGATGTGTTCTCCGACAGTAAGTCGTTGTATCAGTCTCCACCTTCCTCTAATAGCTCATCGGAGTTGGAGGTCGGTGTTGAGCGGATGACCATGTGGGCGGAACATACCCCATGGGAGCATAAAAACGACATGCGACAGCAAGGGGCTGCATGCCGGTCGGGATCCAGGACCCCCCAACAGGCTTCAGTACATCCAAAGTAGGATGCCAACACGCTGCCCATGACCCAAGCAAACGTCCAAGCCATGTTTGAGGCAATGATGGAGCGTTACAAGGGATACCGATGCCGATCGCCTCCGGGACCGCCTGCCCAGGACCGATCTGCCCGGCAAAATGTCATTATTTGCCGGGATGTTGATATGGAGTCAGTGGAATCAACGGATAAGGCTATCCGAGGTGCCAAACCAGTTGGAAGAGGAAGACGCAAGCCGCAACAGGCTCGATCGCGCCAATCAGGTAAAACAGTGATTTCGACATGGAGTCGATCGGCGATCCGGTTGACCACTATGGGTCAGACGGTGCAGGGGCGGGCAGAACGCGCAGGGATAACCTAGCCTCTACGACCGCCTTTGATTTCGGATCTACTGCGATCCCAAGCATTCGCATGGCTGTGACCACGGATCTCAAGAATTTCACTGGCAAGGACGCCGACGAGGAGTGTGGTGGAGTCAAGTTCAAAATCGAACACAGTCGTGTCGAGAACCTGACCACCATCGTGCCCAGCCCTCCAACTTATGGGGGGGTAGCCCGCGGACCTTCGCTTGCGATCCGATCTGATCGTCCGCTGCTGGCAGACGACCGATCATCAACAGAAGACGCCTGGTCCGATTCATCTTGCGTTGCCATCTCACCTTGTGTACCGGATGGAATGGGCTAGTCCAACACTCGGTGGATCGTGTCGCTGGTTGACTTGGGTCTGATAGTATGCAGACCGCACTGGGGGGGGGGGGGGTACACTGGGCGGAACTCTTCACCCTGGGTACTTGTGGACCGGTTACACTTGAAATAGGTATAGTCCAATGGGTCGACCGTCCAATCGATCTAGACCCAACCAATACGAGATAATAGAGGGTAGACCACTCAACTGGTCTAGCCCCTGACCAATATGAGAGAAGACCAAAGCCGGTCTAAACTCCAACCAATGTTATAGTAAACCAATATGTCCACGTAAAGATCCAATATG